>CM038143.1:276187086-276538258 GCA_021437245.1 Aegilops speltoides | reverse complement strand
ACCTCTTGTCGGTGTACTAAGGTAGGGGTACCTCAGTACTAGCGTACCACCAGGCGATTCTTGACTTCCGGCGAGGTTTACGCGTGCTTTCGCGAAGACCTTCTGCTCTATGTCAAACCATTCAAAGGCGAAGTATGCAAGGCGAAGATCGAGACCCGGCAAGCGGAGCTTGCTGGAAAACCGTTCGAGCTCAAGGATACATCACTCACGCAAGGCCACGGCAAGAAGGGCTACGCCGGGAAGACTAGAAAGATTACATCATAGAAGACCTTCGGCGCTATATGCGTCGGCGAGGCCGAGGCGACAAGTTCTGAGCCGGCAAGCTCGAGGGCGGCAAAGCCAGACCCGGCAAGGTGCTTGCGGCAGAGTTCGCCGTGTGCCCGCGCTCGACTCATCGGCCGCAGCGTGCATACAGGGCCTTCGAGGGCAGCGTGGCGGATAGCTGTGCTGCACTGGGGACGGTGGCACTTCCGTGGTGGATCCATCGCCGTGGCAAGCGGAGACACAAGGCGGGAGCTTTTGGGAATTAACGGCGGCGGGCGATTAAATGCCTTGTCCCCCTTGTCCAAAGTAGGTAGCGACCCTTTGTTCACCTGCTGTAGCTCCCTTTGTTCCCACTATTCAACTACCACCTCTTTTCACGATTTTACCCTTTTCTCCTCGTTGACACTGTCGGTGACCCTTGCACTATAAAGGAGGCCCATGCACAGCGATGGGGGGATTGGTTAGATACCTTGTGACTCTACGCTTTTCGGTGTAGCTACTCTGTAGATCTTCAAGCTCGAGCTCAATACAAACCGGCGGGGAGTAGGGTTTCTGGCGTCCATCGCGGCTGAACTGGGTAAAAACTGCCCGCGTGCTGCATCACGATCTGCTCTGTGCTCCCTCGCCCTCGTACCGCATAGACAAGGGCTCCGGTCCCATAGGTGTTAAGTGGCGGGCGGTTCTCCCAAACATCTCTGGCGCGCCCGGTAAAGGCGTCGAGGTTGTGCGGACCTGATCCGGCGTTCCGCAGCGAGCGCGTTCTTCATCAACCTCTCGGTTTCACTGCAACTTCATCAACAATCGCGCCATGGCCCGAAGAAGAAGTTTCGGAGGTTGGAGGCCCGTCTGCGTCTCATCCGCGCCCGCCCGGAGCCAGCGGTGGGCGGAGAAACGCCGTCGGAAGGTGGTGCGCGGCGAGACACTTTCGCGGCGCCACGAGATCCAGGACAAGAGCGGATGACGCGCCTCGGTCTCCGTGGACATACGCGTCCATCTCGGCACCGACAACCCAGCAGCGCCATACCATGGGAGGTGGTATCCGCATCTTTGGGGCAAGCTACCGGGAGGCTCGCGGGGCGTTAGGACCACCGTCCGGACACAAAAAGCGCGAGGCGGGACCTGCTCCTTCTACTTGGCTGATAGAGTCCGAGCATATCCGCTCCTCGCCGCTCGCCCCGTTCCCTCACTCCGGCGAAGCGCTCGCAAGGGCACAACTGCTCCTCGACTTCCCTCGGTAGCGGACAAGGCGAAGGCGGAGGCTACCATCCGAACCTGGTAGCGCCATTGACAGCGACTCTTCCGGCAGCAGCGACCTGCTGGCGCGTGGCTAGGAAGAGCGGTAGCCAGCGGCGACAAGACCGCCGGGGTGCAACCACCATGCACTCCACGCGCGAAGCAAAAAGCGCCCGTAGAAATAACGCCCGGCAAGCGGCTCCATGGCATCGTCGGATCAGCGAACTCGGCAGGATCAACGCGAGTCCTCAACGACCGGCGACAAAAACGCTTCGGACCACAATCGGCGCCCGGAAAGCTTCGGCGACAATCGGAACGAGTGGGAACGCGCATCGCGCCCGGTGAACGGCGACTTGCACGTCTGCGGCAGGCTGCCTCGTTCACCGCGAGCTGCGGCGCGTCGATGGCGCCAGCATGAAAATTTCAAGCTGACGTGCGAATCTGCGGCAAAGGCGCACCCTCGGAATTTCTCGGTGTCTACACCATCGCGGTGCGAGCTGCGGTAGCGGCGAAGATTACGGCGAACTACTTCCGCTCGTGCTTAAGCGAGCGTTCGTTCTTGGCTTATGCACTTGCGGCTCCATTTCTTCTTAGGCAGACCTTTGCCATCGGTTTGTTGGCGCCTTCATTGCGACCACAAACCCCGCGGCGAGGCGATCTCCACATTCTAGCCGAAGGAAGGAGAATCCTGCGCATAAGTATATCAACGCTTCAGCCGTGTGCGACACAACATCCTGATGTCACCTGCACTTGATTATCGGTAGCGTTCCACGAGCGTGCGTAACCGCGCATGCTCGTGAAGAGATGGCGATGACCAAGATTCGGGATGTCGTGAGCTCTATGCTCTGGCGATAAGTGCGCCTGTAGCGGAAGAGGAGAGACTCCCGGGGAGGATCTTGGCCTTGCGGGAGAGCGGCAATGGCTTGACTTTCCCGGCAGGAAGAGCCCGTGGCGAACAGCAAAACAAGAACAAGAAAGGGTGCTTGCGCGTCGAAAGTCGGCAAGGAGGCTCCGCCAAGCAAACCGGGCTTGCGGCTCCGGCGAGAAGCCTGCCTATGGCGGCAACCCGAAACAAGCGGGGCGGCTCCGACAAACAATCTTGCAAATCCACGCGCACCAAGGGCCACGATCTCTCAAGCTGCAAGCGCGTCGAGTATCTCGTCGAGCAGCAAAAAAGCTAATCTGAGCGAAAAGGAGAGGGCCCAAGATGGCGGAGAGAACCAAGCAAGCAGCGGCGTTCAATGGCGGGGAGGGCGCTCCACGGCAAGGCCAAGCAGCGGCAAGGTGATCGACCTCCGGGGCGCGACAAGGATGAAGAAGGCGGCAGCGAACATGGAGGATGAGGATAACAGCGGCGGAGTTCGAAGGCCACGGAGGTCACATGCATCGGCCAGTGGCGCCTCTCGCACCTCCGCCCCGCCCGGCTAAAGCGATGGAGTGCGTGAGGTGAATCTGGCGGAGCACCCGGTAGAAATCAGCGAGCTCCTCAAATGGTCAACCACGCCCATCATTTTTGATCTTGAGGATCACCACGGCCGCACCCACGGCGGTCGGTGCTACCCGATCTGGTCTCGCCCACCATCCGCAACCTCAAGGTCACCAAAATGTTGGTTGGCAACGGGCGGGCTGAACTTGATCTCCTCTGCTGTAATCAAAACTCCAAATTCGGATGGCGAGCTCGAAGAGGCCGGTTCTTTCAAGGAATCAACCGGGGACGGAGCAAGCCCAAGGAAAGATCACTCTGCGGTGACCTTTGGCGGGGAGCTCAATTTCGGAATGCTGGCGCATCACTTTCGGCGTCGCGGATATTCCGTTGCCATACAATGGAATACTCGGCCGTCCTCCCTCGCCAAGTTCATGGCAGCTTCCCATTATGCCTAGCGTACTCAAGATGCGGGGCGATAGGCGTCATCGCATCCGCCAGGTGACAAGAAGGATCGCGCTCTCTGCTGCCCAGACAAGATCTACCGGGATCGTGCACTGCGGCCGACAAGAATACACTTCGCGGCTGAAGCTCCGGGGAAAAACGAAGACCAAGTCCGGCAAGTGCTCTGGGGCCCTCCGGCAACCGCACCTCTTCTCTTAGTCTTTGCTGCCTCTTGCCGTCGAGGGCGTCCGTCGAGCTCCAAGCAGAAGTGTTGAAGAAGGCCAAGTCCGGCAAGGACAGCTCGATACACACTCCGACAGCAGCGCCTCTCTCCGGTGCTTCTTGTTGCCGTCGAAACGCACCATCGAGCTCCACCGGCAAGTGCAAGAAGGCAAAGCGGATCTACCAAAGACTAAGCCGGCAAGAACAGCTACTGGTGCACTGCTCCGACAAGCGCACCTCTCCGAGTCTTCTTGCGCCGTCGAGGCGATGCCATCGAGCGCACCCGGCGATAGGGCAAAAGCAGCAGATTTCAAACTTTTGAGTTATATTCACGAAAATTAGTACCTTGTATGGAGAACACATGCGCATAGGGTTGAATCGTGGCTAAGTTCGCCCGATCATTTTGAGTCCGCTCAGCGATGAAGGCGTGCTGCAAACTAGCCCGACAAGTTCTTCTTGCCGGAGGCAACACCGCCCGGCCAGACTCGCGATGTTCCACTTTCGGCAAGTGTGTTTCGCCCGGCGGAGTTCCACTGAAGCGTGAGGTGAAAAGCGTACAAGGGGAAATCAAGGGAGAAATGCGGCCTTGCGGATCGCGAGAAAACGGAAAAGCTAAGTCGTCAGAAGCTTTGTCAGAGCACTCCTTAGTTCCATGCTTTTTATGATATGTTCCTCGTGCGTTAGTCCTTTATGCATAAAACCCGTCTTGTGAGAGGAACCTACCGTGGATAAGCGCACCCTTATCTTGTTTTGAAACGCGCTCAGCGATTTAAGTGAGCTGCGACAAGTGTCAGCCCTTGCCGTTTTCGAGTCCGCTCAGACAAGCTAAGTGCGTTGCGACTAACAGCAAGAAGGTTGCTTACCGGTAAGACCTGGGCGGCAGGCTGCTGAGTTCGGCTCTCGGCGCTTCGCGGCAAGGGCCCTTGCGGCAAGTTCCCTAGAGCGTGGGGTAAGCGGACAAAGGGTGTAAAGTAGAGGATGTAGCGTAGCAAGCCTGCCGTAAGATGCCCATGCGTTATGAGAAGCTTGTCTTGAGAGAGCCAACTTCGCGGCTGAGTTGCGTCCTCGATTTGTTTCGAGTCCGCTCAACAACTTTCGGCGCCTTGCAGGTGGCCGAAGGTTTCTTGCGGAGAAAACGCCAGCCCGGCTGCTGATGTTCCGCACTCAGCAAGTGTGTTAGCACCGGCAAGTTCCCTAACAGCGTGGAAATATAAACATCTGAAGGGCAAGGCGCGACATCGTATTGCATAGTCGCCTGAAAGGATTTATATACATATGCATGTAAATAATGGCTATTGCGAGACCCATCTCGGCTGTTTTCATGGCTGGAATTACTGCAACAAGGAGAAACGAGAAGAGCACACGGCACCTGGATTTTGGCGGAGCGAAGTGCGAGGCTAGCGCCAAATTCCTTCCTTGCGGGATAATAGCACGAAAAGCTGCGGAATCGAGATAAGTTTTTCATCCCTCGTCATGCATCCTCTCATGGGCCAAGGAAGCGGGCGCGTCCTGACGAGCGTGTCTTGTGAAACCCGTCTTGCGGAGGAGCAGTCGTGGCCCGATTCGCATATGGTTTGTTCCGGAGTCCGCTCAACAAACACAAGTGAGCACGCAAGCGGCGCGGCAAGGTTGCTTGCGGAAGCAACTTACCGCCAGTAGTGGCGATGTCCCTTTTCGACCAAAGCGTGTTCGCGCGACAAGCTCCCCAGGCGCAGGATGGGAACATACAAGGCACGAAGTCAAGTAAAAGACTCGGTCCGACAAGCGTTCCCCTCTTTTCATTAAAAACATCCTAGTTTAGTACAAGTCCATAGAGGATGAAAAACATGATAGAGAGGATTACATATTTTAAATACAACTAAGGCCCAGGGCTTACAAATTAGAAGATAAGATGCCGTAATTCCTCTCCTGTTTCTCTGTTCAGGAGTTAGGTCAAGGAGGACCCGGCAAGAAGCTTGCGGGAAGAACAAGGAGCCTAGGAGAGCTCAGGCGCGAGGCCTGAAGAAGAACTTCGGGGCCGGCCGGGGCTTGGCGGAGGCAGGCTGAGGCTGGGCGGAGCTTGAAGATGGGGTGGTGGGGCGTCGGCCTGCAGCGAGGGCTCCTCGCCCTCGTACTCGATTGTGACCCCGCCACCCTCTTCCTCTTCCGCAGCCTCCCTCGCCCGGCCGCCCAAGAGAGGCGGCCCGGGAGTTGGAAGGCGGCGGCCGGATGATGGGGTCGCCCGGTGGCCGCGGCAGCATCCAAGCGCCTAATCCGGACCCGCCATCCTCGTCGTCGCGTGTCGCTCCCCTCCTCGTCACTCTCGCTCGAGGAGGGACCTTCGCTGCTCGGAGGAGCTGTCCACAGCATCTCGCCGGGTCCGGAATCCTGAAGACCTTGGCCGGCGAAGAAGGTCGCCCTCCATTAGCGAAATGGAGGTAAACCCCGCCGTCAAGCGTGGATCTTGATGACGTCTTCCACCCTCGTCCAAGTACATCACGCTGGGGCTGGGGACCACGACACTCACTCGAGTGCCGTGATCCCTGACCCCTCATCTGCTGCTCCATCACCTCGGGCGGATCCGGTCCCATCGGCGCTTCAGCAGAGCAGGGCCGGCGGCGGCGGCGGCGGCGTGGCGCTCAGGCGCAGCTTGATGAAGAACTCCCGAGGATCATCTCGGTATGGACCGCCTCGAGAAAGGGGCCACCGGAGGAGGCGGGGGGCGCCGCCATGCGACCGCCTCTCCCAGGCCGCCTCGACCACGCCCTCGGCCTCGTCCGGCCTCGCCCCTTCCCTCTCCCCTCGTGGCGGCTCCGCCTGCCGGAGTCTTGAGATAGGGAGAAGTCTTGCTGGAAGCGACCCTCGCTGCCACCGTTGAAGAACTAAGTTTCCTCCTTCCATGGCGAAGAAGAGCGAAGGCTGAAGGCGAAGGAGAAGAGGAAGTGTGAGACCATTGTGTTCCCCTTCGCCCCTTTTAAAGGCGAGGTGGGGCTCAACCCTGCCCGGCCAATCGGGAAGCAAGGAGGCGAAGGCGGGGCCGACTTCGCCATCTCCGCCCGTGGCCGGCTCGGTCTCCCACCTTCGCCGCCCGGCCCCCATGCATGAGGGCGGCGTGGCGGCGGGGCGGACCGGCGGGTGAAGTGACCTCGCCTGCACCACGATCCGCGAGGTGGATGCCTTAAAGACCGCCGCCGCGCCGCCCGTCTCCCACGGCGCGCCAATCGGCGTGCGTTCACGGGGGGATGCGATATATGCGGAAGTGGATTGACGCGCCCGTGGGCGCGTGTGCCGTGCTGCTTTGTTTGGGCACTGCCCACAATGCTCGGCACCGTGTATAGCCCGAGCCGGGGCTCTGTCGGTGTACTAAGGTAGGGGTACCTCGGTACCCCAACGTACCGCGAGGCGATTCAACTTCCAGCGGCGGGGTTTACCGCGTGCTTTCGCCGAAGACCTTCTGCTCTATGTCAAACCATTCAAAGGCGAAGTATGCAAGGCGAAGATCGAGACCCGGCAAGCGGGCTTCTGGCGTTCGAGCTCAAGGATACATCACTCACGTAAGGCCTGGCAAGAGGGCTCGCCGGGAAGACTGAAAGATTACATCATAGAAGACACGCCTCGGCGCTATATGCGTCGGCGAGGGTCCGGGGGCGACAAATTCTGAGCCAGCAAGCTCCGGGCAGGCAAAACAAGACCCGGCAAGGTGCTTGCGGGAGGATTCTTGCCGTGTGCCGCTCGGCTCATCAGCCCAGCGTGCGCCACAGGGCCTTCCCGAGGGCGGCGTGGCGGATAAACTGTGCAGACTGGGGACACGATGGCACTTCCGCGGTGGTGGATCCATCGCCCGTGGCAACGGAGACACAAAGGCGGGAGCTTTTTGGGGATTAAATGGCGGCGGGCATTAAATGCCCTTGTCCCCCATCCAAAGTAGGTGGCGACCCTTTGTTCACCTGCTGTAGCTCCACTTTGTTCCTTTATTCAACTACCACCTCTTTTACGATTTTACCCTTTTCTCCTACGTTGACACATGTCGGTGACCCCTTGCACTATAAAAGGAGGCCCATGCACAACGTGGGGGGGGAGGTTCAGTTAGATACCTTGACGACTCTCGCACTCGGTGTAGCTACTACTGTAGATCTTCAAGCTCCCGAGCTCAATACAAACCGAGGCAGGAGTAGGGTTTTACGCGTCCATCGCGGCCCGAACCTAGGTAAAAACTGCCCGCGTGCTCGCCACGATCTGCTCTCTGTGCTCCCTCCGCCCTCGTACCGCACAGACAAGGGGCTCCGGTCCCATAGGTGTTCGTGGCGGGCAGTTCTCCCCCCCGACACCTACCTAGACACCTAAGTCTCTAGTCCATGTTTATCGCCTATTTGGGTCCCATCTATGAGGAGTTCCGGCCGAAGTTTCGCTCACAGCCCCAAACGATGTGAACAGGGTTCCCGAGATACCAAACGGGCATCCGGTACACCTGTACGTACCTACCCCATCACAGCCCACCCCTACGGTCGTGGCCATCCCACGGCCTCTAGTAGGCTACAAACACGAAACTACTTGCAACTCACTGGACGGAAGACTAGGGTGAATAAGAAGCGAGAGGGTCCATTGGTTTGGGCCCAATGCATGGTAGTAGCGAATCTTAAATCACACATCAGATCTCGATTGCTTAGGGCGGCCTCAATGAAACAACCCACCATGTACTCCTACATGGCCTCTCATCGATACCTTTACCAAATCGTGTTCAACACCTTACTCTCATCTTGACCCGATCATTTCCTCTAGCCATCACCCGGATGAACCAGACCTAACACGACTCTAAGCATAGCAGGCATAGCAAGGTAGGAACAACACAATCATATGGCTCAATCAACTCCTACACATGCTAGTGGGTTTCATCTGAATTCTTTGTGGCAATGACAGGTCATGCGGAGAAATGGGTTCAACTACCGCAGCACCACAGCAGTTTGAATCGCGTTGTCTTAATGCACGAAGCGAGAGCAGGAGCAAGAACATGGGATTTTATCGGTATGATCAAATGGTTGGTTGCTTGCGCTGTGGTTCGGTGCAGGTATTGCTCTTCGTCGGGGTTATCACGGTACTCCTCGAAGCGAGAACACGCGGGAACACCGATACACAAGCATTACCAAACAATATGCAACAATATGATGCATGCATGAGACATAGCATATATGAGTGTGTTGGGCTAATGCAACTAAGACCAGATGGGTTTGAAGCATTTTGAACCAAAGATGCAATTTCCAAACTCATATATGATCATTTAGGGTGCTTTAACTTGTTCTGCCATAAACAGTAGGTTAGCTTGCTTAAACATGCATGAAACCAGTACAGATGGATAGGTTGGATTTTTCTGATCATTTTCATATATAATTTGTTTCATTTGGAGTTCTGATTAATTTCTATGAATTTTGAAGTTTGAAACATTTTACGGAATTTCTGTCTAAAAATAATTCCGATAATTAAATTCTTGCGTCGACCTCGTCATGATAGCGTCGATGGTCAACGGCTGGTCAGGTCAAACTGACCCGATGGGTCCCGCATGTCGTTGGGTAATTAAACTAATTAAATTAAGTTTTAACTAAATTGTTTTAGTTAGCGAGAGGCCCACATGTCATAGACCAGTCGACTGGGCCCACCGTGGTCAAAGTCGAGGTCAAACCCGCCGCCGTTTAGCCTGGCCCGAGCCAACCAGCGGCGAGAGTGCTTTGCCATTCGGCGACCAAATGGGCGGAAGAAGCATCTCTGGTTCTTTGAGGTGAGCCGCGTCTGTTGGTGGTGGTGGTTGGGCTCGGGGTGGCGGAGTTGGCGCCGGCGCGCTTTGGCGGCCACGGGAGTTCGGGTGAGCGAACTCGGCCTGGGGTGTCTTGGTGAGTCGCGAGGAGTGCACGGTTAGCTCAACGGCGTGGTGAGTGCGTTGGACATAGTGAGATGGCGGAGGATGGCGGAACACGTCGGCTGACGAGTCGCGGACAGCGCGTCTTGGTGAAGCCGTGTGCTCGTTGTGGTGCCTGGCGAAAGAAAGGAGGAAGTAGCCCAGCTCACAGCGGTCGCGATGGAGCGAACGGCGTGGTGAGGAGAAGCGATCTGCGGCGGCGGCGCGAAGGATCTCGGCGGTGGCGCTTGGCGAGGTTGGTCGCGGCGGCAGAACACGGCGGCGCTTCGGGGCTCGGCTAGCTTCGAAGAGTAGAGGCGGCGGAGCTTCTGACCTGTGGCGCGGCGTGGAGCAACCGGAGGGCCTTGACTCTGGCGGCGGTGCGGCGGCAGTGGCGTCGGCCATGGCGTGGGGCGCGAGGGAGACGAAATGCTGAGGCGAATGGAGATGTCCGGGAGGTCCGGGCGCGACGTGGAGCTCGTCAAGGCAGCGGGGCGGCGGCGGCGTGCAGGCTGCGTGGCGAGCTGCTTGGTCTTTGCCGCCGAGCACCTTGGCTGCCTGCACAGCAAGCCAAGCAGCTCGGCCAGCGGTGGCGGGCTGGGCGGGCCAGTGGGCTGGCTGGTGGGCGGTGGTGGCGCCCGAGTAAGTTTCCTTCTGTTTTTCCTTATTTAATTCTTACGCAACTTTGTTGAATTATTTAAAATACCTACAAGGTTCTAAAATTCACCAAACTACTCTGGTCCATTGTTGGAATATTTCTAACATGAAACATTTTAGATTGGGAATATTTGGACATTTGAAATATTTTATAAATTTTAAATGCCCAAATTCAAATAATTATGATTTAATTCAAAGACCTTGGGATGACCTAGGAAATTGTGCATCACTTTTGGCGAGAGGTTACTGAACCAAGACAAAAATGATGGACATTTTAGAAGGGCATTTCGAGGTTCATCGAAAATATTTTAGTAAACCCTAGTTTGTTTGAGAGGGGTGGGGGTTACATCATTTCCCATTTCAGGTTTACATTGAAAAAAATAGACATGATGCAACACTCTAATGCAAGAACTAGGTAGGGTGTGACACGAGGAGCTCACGGGCGCCGAGAACAGCGGCGTCTTGGCGTCCGATGAAGCCTTGACAGGTGTGGGGACGATGAACCAAGCTGAGTCGATGGCAGGTAGGCGTTGCTGAGCCTTCCCGCCGCACCGAAGGATCAGCGACGAGGCATGCTGCTCGTTCCCTTGGGGACGATTGCGGCATTGGCGGCGACGGAAGCAACGAGGACACCCGCCGACAGAACCGTCTGGGCAGCAGGCGGCGGCGAGGCAGCTGACGCCGCGCGCGAGCCGGCGTCGACCATGGACACGACGGGGGATCGAACGCGGAACAGTGGAAGAAAGATTACGGTGCACCCCTACTTGGCGCGCCAAATGTCGGATGTTGGGTTCTGGTAGACCCTTAAGGTCGAACTTTGGGTTGCGCGTGAAGATCTTCCCGCTACCAATCCACGTCCGATCGCCTCGCGAGAATCTACGCTAAACGATGAACAACACGAGGGACACAAGAACTATACTGGTTCGGGCCAACGTTGTGGTGTAATACCCTACTCCAGTGTGTGGTGTGGTGGATTGCCTCAGGGGAAGATGATGAATAGTACAGGGAAAGAACGGCCTCGTGAGAGGTGTTCTTCAGCTGGTTCGATGAGCTACTTGGGTGAGTTCGATCGCCTCTGGATCTGATGAGAACTCGATGCCCTCTTCTCTGGTGGCTAGCCCTATTTATAGAGGCCCTGGTCCTCCTCCCAAATATTGAGCAGGAAGGGCGCCAACAACGGCCATTTTGAAGGGGAACATCTGGTACAAGTTATCCTAACGAAAGTTGGTCTTCGGCTGCCAAAGGCACTGGGGATGACGCCGTCTTGGGCTCCATGGTGACCTCCATCCTGCCACTCTGCTGGTCTTGGTCTCGTTGCACCGAAATGGTAGCCTTTGCCTGATGCCTCGGTACTCCACGCTTGTACTTGCCCCCTTTGCACCAAAGAGGAAACAAGGACCTTTGCCGGAGCAGGCGCCCTGGCGCCCACTTTGGTCTCGATCGTCATGGCTTGCGTCACGAGCACCTTGCGAGGTACCCTGCCTTGATCTCTCTGCCTCCTCGCGAGCCTGCCTAGCGAGGCCGCTCTTGAGGAAGCCCTGTCTCGTCCGCCCCGCGAGGCTTGGCCCCTCGAGAGGGTCTTGAGTCTTGCGCTGATGAAGATGGGCCGTACTGGGCCACCACTCAAGCCAGCCACAGGCAGTAGGCAGATAAGTCTGGGGACCCCCATTCCCAGAACGCCGACACTCGCCTTTTGGCGACGTGTTAAACTCATTAAAATCCCTCTCGTTGTCGGGGGACTCTGGGCCGACCTATGTCCGGCTCGAATGGGAAGCGGATGACGAAGAACTTCGTTTCCCACCCACCACCCACCACCCACTTTATAGACACGGTAGACGACTTAACCGACATGCTTGATGACAACTCCGAGGACATCGACGGTATGGACGACGATGCCGGAGAGGAGCAGCAACCACCGCCTACAGGGCATTGGACAGCCACCTACTCGTACGACATATACATGGTGGATACACCCAAAGAAAACAATGGCGACAATGAAAATCCTGTCGAGGATAAACCTCCTAAGGTACAGCCAAAGCACCGACGTCAGCAGCGCCGCTCTAAGCCACGCCGTAGCAAAAACAACAATACCGTCACAGGAGAAAATAACACTCCGGACGATGCCGAAGACAGTTAAGACCCTGTTGAGCCAACCTCCGAGAAGGAGGAACGGGAGGATGGGCGAGTCAACCCTGGCGAACAGGCCATGAATGAAGACTCGGAGGATAGAAACTACCTTCCTCTCTGCAAGGACAAGGTGAGCCTCAGTGACGAAGATTTTATCGTTCCTGAGGAACCCGCCGAACAGGAACGCTTTAAGCGCCGGCTAATTGCCACTGCAAGGAGCCTGAAAAAGAAGCAACAACAGCTTCAAGATGATCAAGATTTGCTCAACGAAAGATGGACTGATGTCCTGGCAGCCAAGTAATATGGCCTCGAGCACCCAACCAAAAGCTACCCGAAGCGCAAACTGTTACCACAGTTTGATGACGAGGCGCTGGAGCCCGTCCTTCCAATGCATAATGCGGCTGACCCGCCACCACGTGGCCGGGACAAAGCGGCACCTCGAGCCGGGCACCAGCTCGCACTACCTCGCCGAACAAACAGAAATACAACAGCTCGGGGATACACACATGACGTGCGGCGTGACTTGGAAAATATAGCAGGTCAGACAAGATCAATCTATGGATTGTGGGGGCATGCCCCGACGCACGATGATGGCTATCCGGCTAAACACGACAAACATAACCACGTCCGGGTTGAAAACCGCAGACGAACTCCATCCGAGCTACGTCATGACTTGGCCCGATATAGAGGCGCCGCACACCCCCTTTGCTTCACTAACGAAGTAATGGAACATGAATTCCCAGAAGGGTTTAAACCCGTGAACATCAAATCAAATGATGGATCAACAGACCCTGCAATATGGATTGAGGATTTTCTCCTCCATATTCACATGTTCCGCGGTGATGAACTTCATGCCATCAAACACCTCCTACTCAAACTCAAGGGACCAGCCAGGTACTGGTTGAACAGTCTGCCCAAAAACTCCATTGGCTGCTAGGAGGACTTGGAGGATGCCTTCCTCGATAACTTTCAAGGCACATACATCCAACCTCTGGATGTCGACGACTTAAGTCACATAGTTCAACAGCCCGGAGAGTCAGCCAGGAAATTCTGGACTAGGTTCTTAACTAAAAAGAACCAGATCGTCGACTGTCCGGACGCTGAAGCCCTATCGGCCTTTAAACATAGCATCCGTGAAGAATGGCTCGCCCAACACCTCGGCCAAGAAAAGCTGAAGTCCATGGCAGCCCTTACGACACTTATGACCCGCTTTTGCATGGGCGAGGATAGATGGATAGCCCGTAGCAATAACCATGGAAGCGAACCTGGTACTTCTAAGGCCAGGACCAGCAACAGCAAGCCACGACGCAACAGACACAAGCGTCGAAGCAACGGTGACAACACCGAAGACACGGCTGTCAATGTTGGATTCAGTGGCTCTAAGTCCGGTCAACGGAAGAAGCCATTTAAGAGAAACAATCCAGGCCCGTCCAGTTTGGACCGCATACTCGATTGTCCATGTCAAATCCACGGCACTCCTGATAAACCAGCCAATCATACCAACAGAGAGTGTTGGGTTTTCAAACAGGCCGGCAAGGTAAATGCCGAGAACAAGGAAAAGGAGTCGCAAAGCGATGAGGATGACGAGGAGCCCCGGCCACAGAACACAGGGGGACAGAAGAAGTCCCCCCCCCAAGTTAAAACGGTAAACATGATATACGCCACCCATATCCCTAGGAGGGAGCGCAAGCGTGCACTCAGGGACGTCTACGCGATGGAGCCAGTCGCCCCAATGTTCAACCCATGGTCGTCCTGTCCGACCACCTTCGATCGCAGGGACCATCCGACCAGTATCTGTCATGGCGGTTCAGGCGCACTAGTCCTTGACCCAATTATTGATGGATTCCACCTTACGCGAGTCCTCATGGCTGGTGGCAGCAGCCTGAACCTGCTCTGTCAGGATACAGTGTGCAAAATGGGTATCGATCCCTCAAGGATCAAGCCCACAAAAACCACCTTTAAAGGTGTCATACCAGGTGTAGAGGCCTGCTGTACGGGCTCAATCACACTGGAAGTGGTCTTCGGATCCCCGGATAATTTCCAAAGCGAAGAATTGATCTTTGATATCGTCCCCTTCCGCAGTGGCTATCATGCACTGCTCGGACAAACCACATTCGCTCGATTCAATGCGGTGCTGCACTACGCCTACCTCAAGCTCAAGATACCGGACCACACGGTGTCAAAATGGTCAATGGAAACACGGAACGCTCCCTCCGTACGGAGGAGCACACCGCTGCCCTTGCGGCAGAAGTATAGAGAAGCCTTTTTAGGCAGAACCTCAATTTGGCAGTAAAGCTCTCGGACATCGTCAAGCTAGTCCGAACTACTCTGCAGCAGGACAGTCCAACTCGTCCAGAGCTTGACTGGCAATTCGGCCTTTGTTCCAGTCCCAATCAAGCAATGATATTTGTGTCGCGCGTACATAACTACGCGATTAAAATACCGTGGGCATGGACGAAGGCACAGCTAGAGCATGGTTCGTAATGCGGCTCCTCCTGGACCCACATACCTTCACTTTTTCTTTTTTATTTCAGGTTTTTTATCTTTCCAAGGATTTTTTCTGATAACTTGATCATCGGACCTATCAAGGGATGGATACACCAAGAAGGCAAGAAGCTTTGACATACAAGGGAACCCCAGGTGGTCTCTGCTAACGATCGTTATACATGTTTTAAAAACCCACACGCAGCTCACCCTTCGTTGCGGCATGTCAAATAGCCCTATTTGCTTATCGCATTACTTGTACAAATATGCCTTGACATATTAATCAAATTACAATGGAAAATAATTTGCGGCGTCAGCTTCTTACTTGATTTTTTTCCTCCTTTTTATATTCTTATCAATTGCACCCGTACACTCTAGTACGCCTTAATTCGCCAGGAGCTTCATCATACCCCACAATACGGCAATAAAGTCTGAACACTTTTACAGTACAGTTCGGCACCCCGAACTTATAACATTATATGCATCGGCTCTGAATCATGTCTTTGGTCAATAGTTGGGTTGCCCGGCTCCTGTGCTTACTACCTTACGTTCCGCTATATCGGCTAGGGTAGTAAAGGGACAACTACTGTGATTGTGTCCTGGTTCTTCCGGATGAGCACCTCAGTAGAGAAAGCCGAAAACTGACTGTCATGATGCCGCGAGAGTCGGTCAGCTGTTCGAGAGGTTGCAAATCTTTAGCGGATTTTTCCGCATTATACGATGAATCGGTTTTTTCCGATCCGGTGTGTATAGCGCCCCAAGTTCGGACTTCTGAACACCAGGGGCTGCGCCAAAAATTCTCTTGTCAAACTCCTATGGCTAAGCGAGAGTAATAAAGCCGCATAGTACGATTGCCTGGTTTGTTGCTCTAAACACCTCCTTAAAGGACCAAAACCTTGGATAGAGAGTGTTTAGATTTATCCCGAACACCCCCATACTACCTACGTGGGGGCAAAAGCCGACGACTGGCCAACTCTCAGATTTAACAAAACGGCCGCACAGGAGGTAAAATTTTAAATAACAGACATTATTTTACATAATAGATCTGTTTCATATTACAGGACAGGATAACATGAGTGTACTCATGGGAATATGATATCCTTAGCACATTGCTCCGCCACAAGGCGGGATCCCTCCAGGACACTTTCAAAATACACTTGGAGTCTGCAGTGCTCCTTGCCCTCGGGTGGCGTCCATCTTCGCCAGTGCATCTTGGCGCGGGCAAAGGCCATTCGCGCGCCTTCAGTACAGACCGACCGCTTGATGGCTTCAAGCCGAGGACAGGTGCTAACAAGCCACTTTAGGAGTCTGAAGTAGTTGCTAGGAATGGCTTCGGCAGGCCATAGCCGGATTATCAAATCCTTCATGGCTAGTTCAGCCGCCCTATGCAGCTCGACCAACTGTTTCAGCTGATCGCTAAAGGGCACTTTATGTTTTGGTCCAAGGTACTGCGACCAGAACAACTTCTCTGTTGAGCACCTCTCTTCAGCTCGATAGAATTCCGCAGCATCTGACACGCTGTGTGGCAGATCCACAAACGCCCCTGGAGAACTCCAAATTCAGGTAAGTAAAAGGAACCTTTCCTTCACATATCTGTTGTGCATAATGAAAGCCTTACCCGCCGTGATCTTCTTGGCCGCCTGGATTTCCTGGAGGGTGCCCTGGGCTTCGGCCCGAGCATCTTGTGCGCTCTGGCGGGCCTTGGCAAGTTCGGACTCTTGCTCCTTAAAGTCGCGGTCCAAGGACTCACACTTCTTGACGGCGTCCTGCAGCTCTTGCTGGACCTCACTGACCCGGGCCTTTTGCTTCTCTCGTGCGGCTCATTCCTTGGCCGCTTTGTCCTTGGCCTTGGCCAACGCCTTCTTGAGGGCCGCTACTTTGGTCGTTGCCCCTAATAAATTTCATGACACTTTAGTCAGCACGAATCATTCATCCTTCCTAAATATATACACAGGTTACTGCATACCTTGACTGTCCTCCAGCTGCTTCTTCACGCGGCCGAGCTCTTCCTCGGCCCGCTCCAGATTATACTTCAGTCCGGAGACTTCCGCAATTTGAGTTGACGCAGCTAGCAGCAACGCCTGCTTGTTCACATAGACATTTTTAGATTAGACTCCTGCGAAAATTATTTGATCCTCTGTTCGGCTTTTCTTTCCGAACACGGACCGAAATGTCGAGGCTCTTGTCTATCTTTGTGACACTCTTTTTATACATTGGTATTACAATACCTCAAAGCCTGTTAGAGGGCTAATGCAGGCTTCGGTCAGTCCGCTTTTCGCAGACTGGATCCTCTCAATCACCGTACCCATAAGGATACGATGTTCTTCCACAATGGAAGCGCCTTGCAGTGCTTCCAGCAAATTGTCCGGTGCCTCTGAGTGGACAGAGGCCACCGGTGGAATAGGTGCACTGCCTTCTTTTGAAAGGGGCAGCTGGCCTGGTTCCGGAGCCAAATATGTCTCCGGAACTGTATTCAGTTGGGGGCCGAGTTGGATATGGCCCCCATCGTCAGTATCCATGGGGGTTTGCTCCCCCATGTGTCCGGCAGCAGAGGCTTCACCCTCCGGCGCCTCCCTGATGGCCTCCGGATTCTCTCCTGTGCCGGGGATCCTTCAGGATGATGCCACGGCACCATCCAAGTTCCGGGGAGAGGTGGCCGATGGAAGGGTCCTGTCGTGGATTTGTCACGGCAGATGTCCTTGTGAAAGGACTTAGTCGTGGAGCCATCGCTACGGGTTAACTTGAAGGGGTTAAAGCGGACACAAAGACACAAGGGTTTATACTAGTTCAGCCCCTTCGAGGAAGGTAAAAGCCTACATCTAGTTGTGATGGAATTGATGTGGTTTCGATGGCTAGGGAGCAAACAAGCTTCACCTAGGCTCGAGTTGTTGTTGTCTATCCTTGAACCACCGCCGGGTCGTCCCACTTATATACGGGTGGCGCCCGTCCGGTCCTGAAGTCCCACACCGGTTCATACTCGTATCCCGGTTGGTCTCTCTCTATTCCTAACTTATAATGCAATTTTACATATCAAGCCGGTTTACGGCTACAGTGTCACGCCCAATATGCGACCCTATCCAAAAGGAATTTGAAAGTCCCACTAAGGATAGACCCGCATATTGAAACGCTTTTGCAAGGTGGATATCATTACATCAACATTACATAATACATGGGGATACATACATAAGGCAAACAATGCCACACGAATACAACAATACATCATACAAGAGATCAACATCCGACTACGGATGATACATAAACAGAAACTCAAACAATATCCACCCTGCTAGCCCAAGCTGCCGACCTGGAACCTATTCCCTGATCGAAGAAGCAGAAGAAGAACTCCAAAACAAGGAAACATCGCTCTCGCGTCAGGATCATCGCACAACCTGCACCTGCAACTGTTGTTGTAGTAATCTGTGAGCCACGAGGACTCAGCAATCCCATTACCATGGGTATCAAGACTAGCAAAGCTTAATGGGAAAGGAAGGGGTAAAGTGGTGAGGTTGCAGCAGCGACTAAGCATGATATGGTGGCTAACATACGCAAATGAGAGCGAGAAGAGGAGCAAAGGAACGGTCGTGAAGCTAGCAATGATCAAGAGGTGATCACGAACACCTACTTCGTCAAACATAACACGAAACCGTGTTCACTTCCGGACTCCGCCGAGAAGAGACCATCACGGCTACACACGCGGTTGATGCCTTTTAATTTGGATCTGGTGTCAAGTTATCAACAACGGACATTAACAAATTCCCATCGCCACATAACCGCAGACACGGCTCTCGAAAGTTTAAACCTGCAGGGGTGTCCCAACAACCCATGACAAGCTCTCGCGATCAACGAAGGAATAGACCTTCTCCAGGAAGACCCGATCAGTCTCGGAATCCGGTTTACAAGACATTTCGACAATGGTAAAACAAGACCAGCAAGACCTCCGGCGTGCTTGACATCCCGATAGTAGCTGCATATCTCGTCTCGAGCCACGACCGGATGAGCAGTCCGTCTGACTAAAACCAGACCTCAAGTTTCCTTGAGGTGGCATTTATCAGCGCTCTAGTTTGGACAAACACTTAGACAAGCATTGGCGGGGGGCTGAATAAAGATGACCCTTGGGTTAATTACTCCCAAGGGAAAATATAGGTGGTGGTGAGGCAAATGGTAAAACCAATGTTGGGCCTTCTTTGGACAAGTTTTATTCAAAGCGAACTGTCGGGGGTCCCATAAATCACCCGACCGCGTTAGGAGCATAAAATCCGGGAACATAACACGGTATGGCGGAAACTAGAGGCGGAAAGAGTGGAACAAAACACCGGGCATAAGGCCGAGCCTTCCACCCTTTACCAAATATATAGATGCATTAATAATATAAGAGATATTGTGATATCCCAACAAAACCACATCCACCATGGAGAAATCTTCAACTTCACCGCAACTAGCAGCGCTATAAGAGGGCTGAGCAAAGCGGTAACATAGCCAAACAATGGTTTGCTAGGAATGGTGTCAAGGTTAGAGGTTCATGGCAATATGGGATGGCTTGATAAGCAGGTAATAGGTAGCGCATCATAGCGAAAGAGCGAGGCAACTAGCATAGCAATGATAGTAGTGAGATCCGAGGTAGCGGTCATCTTGCTGAAATCCCGCAAGGAAGAAGAACGAGTCCATGAAGAAGATGATGCCACGAAGGCGAACCACCGTGAGCGAGCGAATCCTCACGATCGCAGCGAAACAGGAACTAACAAGAAGAAGCACACAACATAGGTAAACACACCACACATGAATAAGACATGATGCACAACAAGCATGATGCATGACCAAGCTACATGAAGCTACTCATCGCAAAAGATGATGCAAACAAGAACAACACATCAAGGCAAGTTTAAATGAGGCCGGAAACAACATATAACAATTCCGGTAAGTCCTCATATGCATATTTCGAAATTGGTCCAGAACTGAATAAACCTTATGTTCAAGTTGTTAAACAGCAAGTTAAAGATCACCAAGATGATCTACACGAAATTCTAGTCAAGTTACATATAAAGTTCATTAGATTCGGAGCTACGGCCTAGAAGATATGAGCAAAACAAGTTAAACATGGCATTGATGCAAAATGCACCCAAACATCAAGCAAACACACCAAAACAAGGATGCAACATGATAATATAAAGCTACATGCAAAATCAAGCAAGTTTCATATACAGCACACTCAAAATGGAGCAACGGTGCAACACATACACTCTATACAAGTCATAACAACAATCTGTCCATAACAGCAACTAGGCATCTTGCAAGCATCAAAACAACAAGCTACAGCATCCTAACATAATAACAAAAGACATGGGCATGAAGTACACGTAAAGCATAACAAAACATGAACACTGAGCTATCTCCAGAAATAACTAGAACATGCTCAAAAACACATGGATATATTGCAAATAATAACAGTTTCAGACTTTAGCAGAAAAAACATCAGGTTGCAATGTTCAGAGCAAGCAAACAACATGTTACAGGAACATATCATGGCAAACAAAGGCATGGCAGGAATCTACTAATAGCATAGATCAAAAGTCCCTTACTAACCATGAGCCAAAAGGGCACGGAAAATATGATGGCACCCATGTAAACATGGCAAGTTATATTACAGATTCAAACATGGCAGAAACAACAATAAGTAGGCATGTTCGTGAGCTTGAACCACTCACCACAGAGCATTGCATGGCATGGCAAGGCAACCAACAGTAATAAGGCATGTTTATGAAGCTAAGCATGGCAAGAGCAAGTTCATAGGGTGCATGGATCACTAGGAAAACACATGGGAACAAGTGAACTTAATATTAACAGGCTGACAACAACATTTTCAAGCAACTTTAGAGCAAGATAACAACATGTTCCAGCAGGCTATAATTGCAACCAAGGGCATGAATGGATAGAGCAAGACATGTAGATCAAAACATGTTTATAGAGCATCTCCAGATTATGCATAGAATGATTAGAAGAAGCATGTTAACATAGCAACAAAATATAACAGAATCTGTCAGGAAAACAGCAATAGCAACTACCCTACTTAGCAAGCTTGATGCACTCAGCACACAACTCACAAAAATACATGGCATACACCCCTGGAAAGATGGCATGGCATAGATCAACATACATGAAGACATCAACCTCATAGGATGCACACATCAATCATGGCAAAAATGATAAATGAGCAAGTTATAACAGTTTCAACAGATTAACATCAACATGCACTCTTCCAACAGCATTTAGGGCATCAAGATGACCTCAAATGAAAATGATGCAATGGAATGAAATGAAGTAATGGTTGAGACGAACAATTTGACATATTACACGCACGAAACGGAGCTACGGATGCAGAGATGTGATGCGATGAACATGGCATGTTGAAACTGGAATATGGGGACTTAGGGATTTTCGGGGTCAACCTCTTGCACGGATTTTGATGCACCGGAGAGCTCGCCGGAATTCGCCGGGGTTGACGCCGGAGTGAGAGAGGACGGCGGAGGAGAGACGGGGAGGCCGGAGGGAGTCGTGGCCGGCCGGATCCGGCGGCGCGGCCGATCTGGCCGGAGATGGCCGGAGGGCGCAGCGGAGATGGCGCGGCGGGCGGCGCAGCAGCCACGGGCGCAGGAGGGCGCGCCCGGCGCAGCGGAGCCGAGGGCGGCGGAGCCCAGCAGTGGCGGCGGGACGGCCACCGGCGCCAAGCGGCGGCGGGCGGCGGGCAGGCATGGCGGCAGCGCCGGAAGCGGCAGCAGCGGGGCCTGGTGGTGGCGAACACTGCCGGCCAGCGCGGCGGCAGGCGGATCAGCGGCGGCGCGATGGCGAGCTCCATGCGGGCGTACCAGCAGCGTGAGGCGGCGACCAGCGCCGGGCGAGCGAACAGCGGCGTGCGCGGCAACGGGCGGAAATCCGGCGGCGGCGAGGCGCGGCCCGGAGGCGGCGGCATGCTGACGCGATAAACTCCAGCGAGGCAGCGGCGGGCGGGAGGACGCGGCGCCACGTGGCGGCTGATTCACGGCAGGCGGCGGCGGACATGTCGTGGGGAAAAATGTCATGGCGCGAGGAATTTCTAGGGTTTGCACCGCGAATTTCGGAGGGGAGGTGTTTAAATAGGTAGAGGGAGCTAGGAGAGTCCAAATGAGGAGCGGTTTTCGGCCACGCGATCGTGATCAAACGACCAAGAGCATGGAGGGGAGTTAGATGGGTTTTGGGCCAATTTGGAAGGGGTGTTGGGCTGCAACATAAGAGGACATTACGGTTACCCGGTTAACCGTTGGAGTATCAAACGACCTCCAAATGGCACGAAACTTGACAGGCGGTCTACCGGTGCTATACCAAGGCCGCTTGGCAAACCTCGGGCCATTCCGAGAAAGTTTAATACCCACACACGAAAGAGGCAAAAGAGGGCAGCCGGAGGACATAGGAGTGCCGGATTGCAAAACGGACAACGGGGAAAATGCTCGGATGCATGAGACGAACACATATGCAAAATGAAATGCACATGATGACATGATGTGAAATGCAGATGATGACATGGCAAAGTGCAACACGCAAGCAAATGACATGGCAACACGGCGAATAACTGGAAGACACCTGGCGCATCGAATCTGGGGCGTTACATACAGGTTCTAAACCGACTACAGGCCTTGGGCCTTCATCTGCTTAATCACCTTTAAACTACTAATGAAGCTAACTCGGCCCAGGTAGGCCGGTTCACGCCCAGTGGTAATATCCCCAACATTAGGCCCCAGATTGATTTGAACTGGTTCATGTCAATCCTTCACAAAAATCTTTGTCTTCAACATCTTCTGGTAATGGGTAAACCGCCATGTCATCATCATCTCTGGTTGCTGTAAACCGGCATGACGTCATCATGAAGTTAACATTTATGACGCCTTCTTTTAATAATAGATTTGCGATACCCAAAGCAGCAGCTCCACTTCCGAATTTTGTGGCTCCTGGATTCGCGCGCCTGACACACGTCCCCTGCCTTATAAATAGGACCGAAGGGTCATTTCCTTTTCTCCCCTTCGTCTCTTTCTCTTCGTCTTCCTCGCGTCGCTAGCCTCGGAGCTCCGCCGCCGCTGTTGACCTATGCACCGTCTTGGGCTGCTGCATCAACCTGAATGCACCAGAGCACCGCGGTAGCCTTCCGCGTCTTCCTCGATTCTGGTAAGCCTTCTATTCTTCTTAACATAGATCTGTTCTAGGGTTTCGTGTTCTTGCCGTGTTTATCACTTGTTCATGCTCGTACCCAGGCTCCTGGATAGATTCTGTGAAACCCTGCTCTGACTAGCAGTAGCTTTTTAGCATCCGCCTGTAGTTTCATGCTCAAGTCTATAGATCTCATCCACATACCTGCCCATTGATTTACTTACGTTCTGCTTTAACTTTTTGAATATTTTCTGTGTTTCTGAACTTGCTTCAGATCCATTGCTGCAATAAGACCTTGTGAAACCTGTTTCTGCATACTTAGCCATCCGCAACCTCAATTGCTTTCAAAGTTTAGATCAGACGGTTTAACTTAAAAAAGTAAATAAACCGGTATATACCATTAGTCCCCTTGTTGAACTGCCAGAACTCTTTAACCATATGAGGCCACTTCATAGAAATCCGGTTTAAATATACTGCCTCCGGTTTAGCATTGTTCATACCAGCGCCTTCTTTTATCCAACATATATTTGAACCAGAATCACCTGTTTCTTGTAGATCTCACCATGGCCAAACAAGTATATGAGTGCAACTGGGTTCCTTCTCGTGTCCTGTAAACTTCAGTTGGATAATTTAGTCTCGCTTCGGCGCTTTAGGCAGACAAAGAGACTATCCTTTGGAGGTTCTGGTGATGAGTGTCCTCCCACACCTCAAGAGGGAGAGGTTGTGATCTTTCTTGGATCATTTAGCCCGGGCTTCAAACCGCCCGGCTCTAAATTCTACCGGGATGTGTTAGCCAATTTTCAACTCCGCCCAAGATATCTGGCCCCAATTACATTACCAACTTATGTCACTTCCAAGTGCTCTGTGAGTATACCTTCAAGAGGAACCCACAGTTGAATTGTTGAGATCTTCCACTTAAACCGCCACACTGAAATTCATGATGGTCCCAATACCAAACTGGGCGGTATGGCAATTCAGAAAAGAAAAGAGATCACTTATCCCCATGCCAGACTACACAGTCACCCCAAGGAGTGGAATGCAACATGGTTTTACTACAAAGATACTTCCCCTGATGATGAAAATCCTTTGCCTGGCTTTCGTCCAGAGCGGCTCAGCAATACACACCCCTTCCCACAAAGGTTAAGTGCCAAGGAGAGAAGTAAATACGCTCCGCAACTATCCAAGCTCCGAGCCTTCATGGCCAACGGTTTAGCAGGAGTAGACCTCGCACGCTGTTGGATATCATGGAGCATACTGCCTCTCAGCCGGCACTCCGGTTTAATGTGCAAGTATACTGGTAGCGTTGATGACTCGCTTCGACACACCAACATCCAGCTCTCAGATGACGAAGTCACAGAGGCTGTGAAGAAAATATTGAACGAACTGGAACACCTCTGCGCTCAAACCGGCCTGCTCTTTCTGTGCTACCAACAAATCGCCAGCTGTAAGATTCTGATTGCATTTTTTACTTAACCTGTTATTGCTATCTCTGTCTGACATCAATTGCTGCTTAACCAGGGTGATAATCCGCTTTGGAGCAAGAAGCTTCCACAAGATAAACCGGAGAAAGCAGAACGGTCAACCCGGCGAAAGACCAAGGTCATCAAGAAGCCTGCTAAAAAGAGGAAAACAACTGCTTCATCTAATCCGGCTGTTGATGATGATGTGGGTAACTCGGACCTTGAGGTAGAACTCGATTCACTAGGCTTACTTTTTACACGCCTTATTAATGATGATACTTGTCAGGACGACGCTAAAGCCAGTAATGCTAATGTCGCTGAGGTAATTATTCTCTCTTCCGATTCAGATCCTTTGCCTTTGCCAAAATTTCGCCAGGCAAACCGGAAAGTTAAATTTTCTCATCCTCTTGCTTACTTGGATCCCAAATTTCTTATGAAGACTCAGCAACATGAAGCTTGCCGCACAACCCGACACAACGGCCAGGTAGTTACCTCCGCCGGTTTACCAAACAGTCCGGTTTGAAAACGCCGCTCCGAGGTATCCGACCTTTTTATTAATTTATATCCTAAAGAGGGTTTCATCCGTCAACCTCTTAATCCGTCCGACTCCGATTACCAGGTTACTTCTCATTCTTCCTCTGGTGAATCATCGGCCACCCAGCTGCCGCCACTGAAAACGGTTCTTGGGTAAGCTAGGCTGAACATATGCTCCTGGTATACTGTGTTATAACTTATGCTGTTCCTTGAATCTTTGTTTCTCTTTCAGGGCTAAACCGAAACTGAGCAAGAAAGCCCGCCTGGATAAAGCGGCCGAGGAAGACGTCGCCCCTCAACAGGATAAAGCACCAGATCTTGAAGCATTCGTTCATGAGGATATTCCCAATGACCCCCCTTGCAAGATGATGCTATTCCTGAGAAAAGGCCTATCAATACTTCAGTCCCTGTCGACCCGCCTGCCAGCTCCGTCCGGATTGAAAGATCCCGCAGTCCTTCAAAACCTGCCGATAAACCGACCGCGCCAACGCAAACCGGTGAGTCCAAGGATGATGACGTTGTAATTACCGGCATAGGTCGCTTTGAACCAGGGAATCCTGTCGCTTTAGCCAAGCATACTGTGAAAGAAGATTTTTCTGCCATAAACAAAGGCAAATGGGATGTTGATGCGAAACATATCTTTGCTCGAGTGCCCAAGATCTTCATTCTGGTTACTTGAACCGGCTATATACTAGTCATGACTGTGATGCTGGCCTGGTAAAGATGATGAGAGATAAATTTGAGGTAACTTCCTTGTGCTTCTTCTTTCTTTACTTACTGCCACTGTATTAATCCTCCTAGCCCCCAAGGGCCGGTTTGTAACCTTCTTCAAGCTGGGACTTGAATATAGTCCTCAATACTTTGAAATCCATCAATGTAGCCCCCAAGGGCCGGTTCAACTTAGTATAGTTAAATCGGGACTCCAATAAAGATTCTAACATCAGAACATAATTGAGCAAATAGCCATTAGCCCCCAAGTGCCAAGTTGAATACCTGCATTGAGCTTGGGACTTTGTGATTTGGTAATAGATGAAAATTGAAGGTGCATTAGCCCCCAAGTATCAAGCGTATAACTTGTTATGTGGTTGGTACTTCAAATTCTTGTACTATTTGTTTAAAGCCAAGCACTGTCTTTATGCAGGCTGAATTGAGGATCGAAGAGGACCGGATTACTGATCTGCAGGAAACTTTGAAAACCCAACAAGCTGAAACCGACAAGGCCAGGGAAGAATTAACCAGCGCTTTGAGCATCACGAACAGTGAAGGAGGGCTTCAAGAAGGAGCGGCTGATTGGGCCAACGAGAAGGCTGCTTTAATAAAAAGGCTGAAAACGCTGAAGCTGCCCTTAAACCGGTGGTAGATGAGTGATCGCCGTAAGCGGCAAATACATTCCATGACCGCTGCTATCTTTGGTAAGCTCTTTTGGTTTCTTTGACAACTCGGCCTGCTTATAATAGATTCGGTTTGTGATCTTTCTGTATTGTTGCGGTACACGATTGGTCACTTAGGGTCGAGATGTTGGAAGAAGTTGAAGGCTGCCTACACTTTAATTGAACAATTTGTATCGAGCGCAGCAGATCATCCTGCTTGCATCTCATAACAATCCGGCACCCACTTTAATCCAAGACACCCTTAATAGGTTGTCAATGCTTCCTGCTCGGATTGAAGAACTGAAAAAATCTGCTGCTCAAACCGGAGCCATTAATGCCTTGATCCGGGAAAAAGCATGGGTGCCGGATTTCGATCCTGTTGAGGCAGCTCAAGGTTATCCCAGCTTGAAGGAAGATGGCTCAGAGTTCAATGAAGATGATTTGAGGGCGATAAACCATGCAGTACGCCCTCTGGCTTGTCAATTGGCTGAAGAGGCAGACTTGTCGCATTATCAAGCTCAGTACAATGATCAGAACAAACGAGTGCCTGCACCAACTCCTGAAGCGGAGAATCTGATTCCTCCAATCCGTAAGCATACTTACGCTCCTGATATTGAACCATCTTCTCTGATCCACGAAGAAGCTATCTTTCAAGCTTTAATGGGAATCGACTGGACCACTGTTGATTTCCAGCCAATGGATAGAGATGAGGAAGCTGAAGCGACGCGGGACGACCCACAACCATCAGACCGGGGCGATGAACAGGCTTGAACCGGAAGCCGGTTTAAGTAGCTGCTTTATTATGATCCGCCAGAACAACAATGATCTTATTTGGGCACCGCGCTGCCTTGTAGTAGGATAGTCAATACTTCTGCCTTGAATATGCCTTCGTGCATAAGTACTGATGCTTTTGCTTGAAACCCTCAATTTATTTTTCCTGCAATCAGAAAATCTTGAACTTCGGTGGCGGTTATACCGCCAGCCGGTTTATGACCTTTATATATATATATCATCAATGTATTTAAGACATATAATCAAATATGTGATACAAAATACCTGCCATCGCTGGGCATGATGTTGGCTCAGGTAGGCTTGAAACGGAGTATTTATAAACCGTTACCATCAAAGGGGAGAAGACAACTCCCATGTAAACCATGCTGGGTCATTATGAGCCCCCCCCAGCTACTCCATGTTGTTAACAGGAAAGTTAAACCGGGCATATTTCTCCGGATTAAAAATGAACCGAATTCTGTCAGCTGAACCGGTAAAAAAGTGTTGTTGGTTGTCAAGGAAACACAACAAAAATTGAAGAATAGTCATAAAAGAAATATGGAAGCAAAGGTAATGATAAAAAACCGTTTGCAAAAACATGCTTTACTAAGCTGATCAGATGGTATTACCATGGTCGGACAGGACCAAGCCCCCAATAGGAGTGACAATGGTTCAAGTCAGCCAGGTCCCCAAATGAAACCGTGGCATTTATGCCGATCAAAAGGCGAGGCAATGGTTCGGGTTCGACCAAGCCCCCAAGTGATTCTGTGGCCTTAGGTCGGTCAAGAGGCGTGACTGGTTCAGACTTGACCATGTCCCCAAGTGATCTGGTGGCTTTCGCCTATCAAAAGGTGTCGCATTGGTTCGGACACGACCAAGGCCCCAAGTGATATCACAAAGCTTTTTTTTTGAAAAGCAAATTTCAAGGGATAAACCGGAGGCCGCTTTAAAACAGAACCACTCCATGTAACCACACATGATATGAAAGGACAGAGACCCCACTCTAGCTGAGGCTCCGGTTTTATTATATCAATGATAATATATACACTGTCATAATATGTACATAGATAGAGCCGATGGCTCAAGTGTAGTAAGGCGAAGATGAGCTATGTTCCACGGCTGTTGGTCTCCTCCTCGATGTGCGTGAGTCTTTATGCTCTCGAATATCAATCGAGATAATACGACCCGTTGTGCAGATTCTTCTCGACCACGAAGGTCCCTCCCAAGGTGGGGATAACTTGTGCATATCATGCGGTCTTGGATGAGCGAAGCACCAAATCTCCTTCTTGAAAAACTCGGTTCGACCGGCGATCGTGATAGCGATTTAAGATCTTGTTGATAAATCGCCGAGCGCGTAGCCGCTATGTCACGCTCCTCATCTAATTGGTCCAAGGCATCTTGCCGTGCTGTCTCATTGTCCGCTTCAACATAAGCCGCCACACGAGGCGAATCGTGCCGGATATCACTAGGGAGAACCACCTCTGCTCCGTAGACCATAAAAAACGGCGTGTATCCTGTAGATCGGTTGGGCGTAGTATTGATACTCCATAGCACAAACAGTAGCTCTTCAATCCAACAACCCGGTGTTCTTTGCAATGGAACCATAAGCCGGGGTTTGATGCCTCGCAAGATCTCTTGATTAGCCCGTTACGCCTGCCCATTGGGTGGGGTGAGCCATCGATGATCGTCAAGTCGGATGTGCTCACGTTCACAGAATTCCTTCATAGCACCCTTGGATAAATTGGTACCATTGTCAGTAATGATACTGTGTGGAAAGCCAAACCGGAAAATCACCTTTTTAATGAACTACACCGCTGTAGCTGCATCACACTTGCTGATAGGCTCCGCTTCAACCCACTTGGTAAACTTGTCAACTGCCACCAAAAGGTGGGTTTTCTTATCCTTGGATCTTTTAAAAGGTCTGACCATATCCAGCCCCCATGTTGCAAACGGCCAAGTAATTGGAATCATCCTCAATTCTTGAGCCGGCACATGAGCACGCCTTGAAAATTTCTGACAGCCATCACACCGTTTAACCAAGTCCTCCGCATCAGCATGAGCTGTCAACCAGTAGAACCCGTGACGAAACGCCTTTGCCACCAGAGACTTTGAACCGGCGTGGTGACCACAATCCCCTTGATGGATTTCACGTAAGATTTCACAGCCTTCCTCAGGAGAGATGCGGCGTTGAAACGCCCCTGATACACTGCAATGAGGCAATTCGCCATTGATAATGGTCATAGACTTGGATCGCCGGACTATCTTCCTGGCTAGAGTTTCATCCTCTGGCAACTCTCCCCGGTTCATGTACGCAAGATAAGGAACTGTCCAATCCGGTATAATATGCAGGGCTGCCACCAATTGAGCCTCCAGATCAGGAATAGCCAAATCCGCTTCACCCGGGAGCTTGACTGACGGGTTGTGCAACACATCAAGAAAGACATTAGGCGGGACCGGTTTACGCTGAGAGCCCAACCGGCTTAAAGCGTCCGCCGCTTCATTTTTTCGATGATCCACCTGATAACCCTTGAAGTGACCCGCAATCATATCCACCTCACGACGATATGCAGCCATAAGTGGGTCTTTAGAATCCCAAGTACCAGACACCTGTTGAGCCACGAGGTCCGAGTCACCGAAGCACTTAACCCGACTTAGGTTCATCTCCTTAGCCATCCGGAGACCATGGAGCAAAGCTTCATACTCAGCTGCATTATTAGTACAAGGGAACATTAAGCGGAGAACATAACAAAACTTATCACCTCGTGGGGAAGTTAATCGACTCCACCCCGAGCCCTCAATTGCTGGATCCATCAAAATGGATAGTCCAATATGTGTGATCTGGCTTCTCCTCTGGTGCTTGCAACTCTGTCCAATCATTGATGAAATCAACAAGTGCTTGAGACTTCACCGCCGTCCGAGGCACGTACTTCAATCCGTGCGGCCCAAGTTCTATGGCCCACTTGGCAATCCGGCCAGTCGCCTCCCTGTTCTGTATAATATCGCCCAAGAGAGCTGAACTGACCACTGTGACGGGGTGCCCTTGGAAATACTGCTTCAACTTCCGGCTTGCCATGAAAACTCCATATACCAGCTTTTGCCAATGCGGATATCTTTGCTTGGATTCAATAAGCACCTCGCTGATATAGTAAACCGGCCGCTGAACCGGATACTCCTTGCCTGCCTCCTTGCGTTCCACCACAATAGCCACGCTAACTGCACGAGCATTGGCCGCTACGTATAACAATAACGGCTCCTTGTCGACCGGAGCTGCAAGAATGGGCGGATTGGCTAATTGCCGCTTCAAGTCCTCCAACGCTTCATCAGCAACCGGACTCCAGATGAATTGATCTGTCTTTCTCAGCATCTGGTATAAATGGATGGCCTTCTCTCTGAGGCGGCTGATAAACCAGCTCAGTGCAGCGATCCGACCCGCCAAACGCTGAACATCGTTGATACACTTCGGTTTAGCCAGGGAGGTGATAGCCGTAATCTTCTCCAAATTAGCCTCAATTCCTCTGTTGGACACAAGAAAGCCCAGTAACTTGCCTGCCGGTTTATACTTAGGATCAACATTAAGAGTGTGCTCAGCGAGTTCCCTCGGTACACCTGGCATGTCAGAAGGCTTCCATGCAAAAATGTCCCGATTCTCACGGATGAACTCGATGAGCGCGCTTTCCTATTTAGGGTCCAAGTTGGCACTAACAGTGAACTGCTTGGACGAATCGCCGGGCACGAAGTCAACCAGCTTGGTCTTAGCCGCCGACTTGAACTTCAGATCTGAATCATGCTCCGTAGTTGGCTTCTTCAAAGGGGTCATGTCCGCCGGATCAACATTGTCCCTATAATATTTCAACTCCTCCGTGGCACAAACCGACTCTGCATAGGCCACATCACCTTCCTCACATTCCAAAGCAATCTTGCGGCTCCCATGAACCGTTATTGTCCCTTTGTAACCCGGCATCTTGAGCTGCAAATAGATATAACAAGGCCGTGCCATGAATTTGGCATAAGCCGGCCGCCCAAACAAGGCGTGATACGGGCTCCGGATTTTCACCGCGTCAAAGGTTAGTGTTTCGGATCGGGAATCATGCTTGTCCCCAAAAGCCACCTCCAGGGCTATCTTACCAACAGGGTATGCTGATTTGCCAGGCACCACACCATGGAACACCGCATTAGACGGTCTTAGATCTTTGTCCGTTAGCCCCATGCGGCGGAATGTCTCATAGCACAGGATGTTAATACTGCTCCCTCCATCCATGAGCACCTTGGTGAATTTATAACCTCCCACCTGAGGGTCTACCACTAATGCCAACTGGCCCGGATTGTCAACCGGGGGGGGGGGGGGATCCTCCCTGCTCCACACGATAGGCTGCTCCGACCAGCATAAGTAACGTGGTACGGCCGATTCAACAGAGTTCACCGCTCGCTTGTGAAGCTTCCGGTCGCGCTTATCCAAGATAGTTGTGAAAACGTGATACTGCCCATTGTTCAACTGTTTTGGCTGGCTCTGATAACCCGACTGCGGCTGTTGGTTGTAACCCCCTTGACCGCTCTGATTATTCTGGCTATTATTACCGCCCTGATCTAAACCTGAACCGGAAGCTCCATCGTGACCCGGCCCATGGAAACCGGATCCTAAGCCACCACCTGACCCACGGTCATACCGGAAGGCATTAGAGTTTTTAAATTCCTGCATAATGTAACAATCCTTCCAAAGGTGGTTAGCCGGCGCCTCCTTCGTCCCGTGTTTTGGGCAAGGCTGATTCAACAAATAGTTTAAGCGATCCGGGTTAGGATTTGGAGCCCCATTACGATTCGCCGCTTTACCTCTGCGCCACTGACCCTTGTCCTGCGCATTAGTGTTAGCCACAAAGTCCATGCTGCCATCCGCTTTACGCTTGCCTCCGTTTCCATGGCCCGCCGGTTTGTATTGATGCCCCTTGGAGTTGCTATTCTTCTTTCCCTTCCCTGCTTCATCATCGTCAGTCTCGGGATCCTTGGTACTATCAGAATCAGCATACTTCACTAAAGCGGCCATGAGAGTTCCCATGTCATTCTGAACCGCTTCATCGCCCCAACTTCAACTTTAAAGGCTTAAATCGGCGGTTGCCCTCCGAGGTTAAGATCGCAGAGTCGGCATTGATCTGTCGAGACGAGTGCAAGACTTCAAAACGCGCGCATCAATGGGTTGTTGACTCTCCGTCCTCCTGAACACAAGCCGCCAAGTCTACTATGGACTTAGGCTGCTTACACGTATCTTTGAAATTCTGGATAAACCGGGCCCACAACTGGGCCCATGAACTGATAGAATTAGGCGGCAGGCTCTTCAACCAAGTACGGGCCGTGCCTTCAAGCATCATGGTGAAGTACTTTGCACACACGGTCTCATCCACATCCAGCATCTCCATGGCCATCTCATAACTCTCTACCCATGCTTCTGGAGATAAATCAGCGGTGTAATTCGGCACCTTGCGCGGACCCTTGAAGTCTTTGGGCAGACGTACATTGCGTAAAGCGGGGACTAAACAGGGCACCCCCAAGCTAGATGCGACCCCTGGCCCAGCTGAGGTGGTAGGACGAACCAGTGTAAGCTGATCCGCCTCGTTCTGTGCTGCTAACTCGGCCTCCCTTCGTGCCCGGGCCCGGTCCACTACATCCTGAGAATCGCGAACACCACCTGCCGGGCTATTGCCACGGGCCACTTCACGGTTCCGTGCATTGCTTGATACGGCCAGTTCATCCATGCGCCTACTATAGCTCCGGCTTGGACGAGGTGTGGAATGAATCCGATCGCGGCTGTATGAGTATGCCTCCTGCTGAATCAAAGCGGTCCGGAGAAGTTCCTTAACCCGGCGCGTCTCTATTGCTTGTGGAGAGTCTCCTTCAACTGGGATAGCTTCTAATCGCGCAGCAGCTACGACAAGATTGTCCATAGGATTAGAATAATGACCCGGAGGTGTCTGGACCGGCGGAGGAATCACAATGTTCTGCCGAGGAGGTTCCATCAGGCGGGGTTGGACCATCGCTCCTGCCCCGTGCCTCGACCGGTTTACCTCCAGTGCCCGGCGGATTACTGGTTCCAGCTCCGGAGTGTGAAAGAGATTTCGAGGGTCGGATCCTAACGGCAGGCGTGATCTGTGCTTCCGCTTCAAGACCTCCTGTGATGCGTTCTGGTCGAGCATGAGCTTATAGGCCTGGGTGTCCAAAGTGGCCCGCTCTGCAGCCATCCTGTCCTTCTCTGCTACCAGGTCGGCTTTGGCCTGTATGATCTGTTCTCTCACCTTTGTAACCTCCGCATCATGGGCCTCCTGATCCGCCGGATTGGCCTCTGCCATAAGTACCGCTAGTGCGTCAAACAAGTCAGATAGAACTTGAACCGGTGGGCGCACAAGGCCTCCTGCCCCTGCTGCCGCTGCCGCTACTGATCCGGAGAGCATTGCTGCTGCGGTCGAAGAGTGATTCACCGCCTGCGTTCCGGCCATGAATATTCCAACCCGGTTGATCTGATCTGGGGGGTCCGAAATACTGTCGCCATCGGAACAGCCCCTAATCTGGTCATCTTGCAACTGGTACAATGATTCGATCTCTCCGGTTGAGGATTCGTCGCTGGAATAGACGACGGTCTCGCTACCGTATTCTGACTCGTCCTCGTGCTCTCCTCCGTGGATGACTCCCACGAAGGCACGCTTCACGGCCGGTTTAACCTGGGTAGATCTCGTACGCTGAGCCGTCTCGACAAGGTCGGTGCGGATGTCCGGCTCAGGCCCAGGCTCACCAATCTTGCCGATAAAAATGTGTATACCTCCAAAGGGGACTCGGTACCCGTACTCGATCGAGCCGGCTTCGGGACCCCATCCTGCATCGTCGATGTAGAGCTTGCCGCGACGACTCTTGGTCATCCGGCCCACAGCATAGCCTTCGAGTCCTTTGAGCTTGCCCTCCAAGATCATCAAACCGTCGTGCGATAGCCCCACGGTGGGCACCAACTGTCGTGGATTTGTCACGGCAGATGTCCTTGTGAAAGGACTTAGTCGTGGAGCCATCAATACGGGTTAACTTGAAGGGGTTAAAGCGGACACAAAGACACATGGGTTTATGCTAGTTCGTCCCCTTCGAGGAAGGTAAAAGCCTACGTCTAGTTGTGATGGAATTGATGTGGTTTCGATGGCTAGGGAGCAAACAAGCTTCGCCTAGGCTCGAGTTGTTGTTGTCTGTCCTTGAACCGCCGCCGGGTCGTCCCCTTATATACACGGGTGACGCCCGTCGGCCCACAGAGTCCCACACCGGTTCATACTCGTATCCTGGTTGGTCTCTCTCTATTCCTAACTTACAATGCAAGTTTACATATCAAGCGGTTTACGACTCATGAGTTCTAAACCGACTACATGCCTTGGGCCTTCATCTGCTTAATCACCTTTAAACTACTAATGAAGCTAACCCGGCCCAGGTAGGCCGGTTCACGCCCAGTGGTAATATCCCCAACAGGTCCCGCTGTCCATCGTCGCTGGGTCCAGCAAATCCTGTGAAGATAAGGACCGCTCGAGGTTGGACCTAGCCGGACTACAAATGCATAATTTAGAACATTAAAACAATGAAGTAAAAAGGTCGGATACATGAACGTGTCCGGACACTTACGATTTGACCAGGGGCTTCTCCCTAGGCTCCCACTCCCAGCTGCTGTTAGTGGCCGCTGCGGAGCTGTCCGGAAGGGAAGCTTTCCCCTTCTTGTATGCCTCGGCCTCCTGATGCGTGGAGGCCGTCCTCTTCTTTCTCCCCCTGCAGGGGAGGAATGGATTTCTTCTTCTTCCTCCTCTTCCTAGTCATCTTCGGTGATGGAGGAGTGAGTCTCGACATCTTTGGACATCGCGTCCGAAGCGCCCTTGCGTCGGAGACCACCTCTAGTCCCGTTGGCTGTCTTCTTGGCCTTCTTCTCCGGCACCTGATAAGGCGCCAGAACTAGCATCTTTGCCAGAAGCGGAACTTCTGGGTCTTCGGGCAGCGAAGCCAGACAGTTAATTCGCTCCCCCATCACTATCCAGACCTGAAAAAATTTATAGGGAGACTTAGATGCCTTCCTCGAGTGTGCCAGTAAAGAGCATACTGTGAAAACATGAAAGAACTTACCGGATTAGCGGGGTGAGTCAAGTCATGCCCACGATCCTCGTTCGTGGGCGGTGGCCTCTCACTGGCCTTGAAGAGCACCTTCCAGATGTCTTCGTGTGTTGTGCCGAAGAGCTCCAATAGCGTCTGGTGCTTGGCCGGATCGAACTCCCACAGATAGCAAGTCCAGCGTTGGCACGGAAGGATCCGCGAACGAGCATCACCTGAATCACGTTGACGAGCTTGACTCTCTTGTTTATCATGCTCTGAACATGCGTATGGAGCGCCATCGTCCCGTCTAGAGAAGACCAGGTCAGGCCCATCTCTTGCCAGGAGGTGAGCCGCATCGGGACTCCGGACCGGAATGCGGGAGCCACCGCCCAGTCGGTGCCACGCGGCTCAATGATGTAGGACCACCCCGACTGCCACCCTTTGACGATCTCCACGAAGGAGCCTTCAGGCCAGGTGACATTGAGCATCTTGCCCACCATGGCACCTCCGCACTCTGCTTGTTGGCCGCTCACCACCTTCGGCTTCACATTGAAGTTTTCAGCCATAGCCCGAATTGAGGTGGGATGCGGAGGAAGGCATCACACATGAAAATAAATGCCGAGATGTTGAGGATAGAATTGGGGGCCAGATCATGGAAGTCCAGCCCGTAGTAGTACATCAGTCCTCGGACAAATGGGTGGAGGGGGAATCCCAGCCCGCAGACGAAGTGTGTGAGGAACACCACCCTCTCCTGGGGCTTTGGGGTGGGGACGATCCGTCCCTTGGCCGGAAGTCGGTGAGCGATTTCCTTGGCTAGGTACCCGGCCTCCCGAAGCTTCTTGATGTCCTTCTCCTTGACGGAGGAGGGCATCCACTTGCCTCCTGCTCCGGATCCGGACATGATTGGAGTCCTTCTTTGGGCGGAGAAGGCGAGAGATTGGGCGCTGGAGCTCATGAATGGATGGGCAGAGGAAGGAGAAGGCGTGGGTGAAAGAGGGTGAATCCTCATCCCTTTATAAAGGTAGTAAAAGTCATGCGCCTCCCTACTCGCCTTAAAATTCGCCTATTCCCCAAGCGTCGTGCAGATGACACAGTTGGGTTACCCATGCCCGTATTGATGAGAATCCCGTGATAAGGGGACACGATCTCTGCTTTGACAAGACGTGCCAATAAAACGACCTAGAAATACAGAGCAGCAGGCTAAAAAATGGTTCGAATAATGACCGGGCAGTGGCGATGTCACACTACAAAAAGTTGTCAGCGGATTGGACTCGTGAAATATTATGCTCTCTACGGTTGTGTGTGGAACTTGTTTTGGAGAGCCGGACACGATTCTTGTGTTCGAAATCTACTTTGGAGTATTCGGAGAAGGAACCCGCCTTGCAATGCCGAAGACAATCTGCGCGCCGGACTCATCGTCATTGAAGCCCGGTTCAGGGGCTACTGAGGGAGTCCTGGACTAAGGGGTCCTCGGATAGCTGGACTATATGCATGGGCCGGACTATTGGGTTATGAAGATACAAGATAGAAGACTTCCTCCCGTGTCTGGATGGGACTCTCCTTTGCGTGGAAGGCGAGCTTGTCTATTCGGATATGTAGATTCCTTTCTCTTTAGCCGACTTTGTGTAACCCTAGATCCCTCCGGTGTCTATATAAACTAGAGGGTTTAGTCCGTAGAGACGACAACAATCATAATCTCATTGGCTAGGCTTCTAGGGTTTAGCCATTACGATCTCGTGGTAGATCAACTCTTGTAATACTGATATTCATCAAGATCAATTGTAACACCCCGGATCCGATGCGCCAGGTGTCCGTCAGTTATTCGCCTTCGTTGCCATGTCATGTGCTTGCGTGTTGCTCTTTGCCATGTCATCATTTGCATTTTATCATGTCATCATGTGCATTTCATTTTGCATACATGTTCGTCTCATGCATCCGAGCCTTTTCCCCGTTGTCCGTTTTGCAATCAGGCACTCCTATGTCCCTCGGCGTCCCCCTCTTCTCTCTTTTCGTGTGCGGGTATTAAACTTTCTCGGAATGGCCGAGGTTTGCCAAGCGGCCTTGGTATAGCACCGTGAACCGCTTTGTCAAGTTTCGTGCCATTTGGAGGTCGTTTGGTACTCAACGGTTAACAAGATAACCGTAAATCCCTCTTTTGTTGCAGCCCAACACCCCTTCCAAAGTGACCCAAAACCCACCAAACTCCTCTTCATGCTCTCGGTCGTTCGATCACGATCGCGTGGCCGAAAACCGCTCCTCATTTGGACTCTCCTAGCTCCCTCTACATATATATATGTGCCCCTCCCGAAAATCCCGCAGTCTAAACCCTAGCCTCTTCCTGCGCGCACGGACATGTCCGCCCGGAGGCGGACACGTCCGCCGGCCACCTCACTCCGTCAATAGGGCGCCGCCACCTCGGCGCGCCGCCTCCGTGGCTAGCGGGCGCGCCACGTAAGCGCCGCCCGGCTCGCACGCAGTTCGCCGCCCGCAGCCCACAGCAGGCCATGGGCCGTCCTCGCGCCGCCGCCTCCCGACCGCTCCGCGCCTCCTCCGCGCCCGGCGCCTGCCCGACACGCCCCCGCCGCGCCGCACCGCCTCCCGGTGCGCCCACGCCTCCTCGCGCCCAGCGCCTGCCGACCACCCGGCGCCGCCTGCGCCTCGGCGCCCGAGCCCCAGCGCCGCCGCCATGACTCCTCCCGCGCGGCAACGCCCGCTCCTCCTAGCCCTTACCCCTGCCCGGTCGCCCATCCGCCGCCGGTCCGTCGTCGCCGGATCCGGCGCCATGCGGATCTGGTCGCCCCGCCGCCGTTCTGCCGCCCGCCGGGCTTCTCGCCACCTCGCGGAGAACGCGCAACCTCGCCGGGCCGACCCGCCTCGAAATCCGTGCCGTTGACTTTTTCCGGGTGAGAAATCGACTAAGTCCACAGATTCCAGATTTTTCATGCATTTTCATCGCGTCACATCTCCGCAACCGTGGCTCCGTTTTGGGCGTATAATATGTCAAATTGTTCGTCTCGAAGAGTACATCATTTCACTCCATTGCATCATTTTCATTTGAGTTCATCTTGATGCCCGAAATGCTGTTGGAAGATGGCTTCAGATCGTTAGTTTCAGAATCTTATCAGTTCGAGCTCTTTTGTCATTTTTGCCATGATTTATGTGTGCATCCTATGAGTATGAGCTCTACATGAATGTTGGACTAGGACATGCCATCTTTCCAGAGGTGTTGACCTTGTATTTTTGTGAGTTGTGTGCTGAGTGCATTGAGCTTGTAAAGTAGGGTAGTTGCTGTTGTTGTTTTCCTGGCAGATTCTGTTATAATTTGATGCCATGTTAACATGCTTCCACTAATCATTCTATGCATAATCTGGAGATGCTCTATAAACATGTTTTGATATACATGTCTTGCTCTATCCATTCATGCCCTTGTTTGAATTTATAGCCTGCTGGAACGTGTTCATTTCTTGCTCCAAATTTGCTTGAAAATGTTTCCTGGCAGACTGTTTGCATGAGATTCAATTTTCACGAGGTCGTTGTAGTTGATCCGTGTATGCTATGACCTTGCTCTTGCCATGCTTAGCTTCATAAACATGCCTTCTTACTGTTGGTTGCCTTGCCATGCCATGTATTGCTCTGTAGTGAGTGCATCGAGCTCACGAACATGCCATGTTGAATCTGTTTTTGCCATGTCCTGATATTTCACTAAGTCTGAAATCTGTAATAAAACTTGCTATGTTTACATGGGTGCCATCATTTCTTAGAGTCCTTTTTGGCTTATGGTCAGTAAGGGACTATTGATATATGCTTTGAGTAGAATCATGTCATGCCTTGCTTTGCTATTATAAGTTCCTGTAGCATGTTGTTTGCTTGCTCTAAACATGCCTTCCTGATGTTAATTCCTGGTATGTTAGTATTTTCACTAAGTCTGTGAACCTGATATTTTGAGCACTTTCTCCATGCTTGTTTGAACATGTTATGATGTGATTTAGCCGTAGCTCAGTGTTACTCTTTTGTTAAGCATCTCCTGTAGTTCGTTGCCATATGCTTTGTTTGCATGTTGGGGTGCTGTAGCATAGTTTCGTGTTGCGTTATAAGTAGCATCGGGCTGTTAAACGCAGATTTGCGTCATTCTTGTTTTGCTTGTCATTTGCAAACCGTGCATCCGATTCCGGTGATCTTTATATCGATTTCAACCGAAATCATCTCATCTTTCCAGCGGCATACTTGGTTTGCAAAGTTGATGCCTGGTTCATCATTTTCCTTCCGGATCATACATATGCATTGCATATCACATCTCGCATCGCATGTCATGTATTGCATCATATTGCTTGTGCATTGTTCCTTGTTTGATTGTGGTTCCGTTGCTTGTGTTCTTGCTTTGAGTAGAGCCGGGATACGAGTACGTGAACGAGGAACCTGTTGAGAATGCCTACGAGGATCAAGTCTTCGACAACTCTAAGAACCTTTCAGGCAAGATGACCATACCCTCGAAATCACTACTATCTTTGCTATGCTAGTTTGCTCGCTCTTTTGCTATGCCAATGCTACGATGCCTACCATTTGCTTGTCAGCCTCCCAAATTGCCATGTCAAACCCCTAACCTTTGACACCTTTTCCTATGCAAACCGTTGTTTGGCTATGTTACCGCTTTGCTCGGCCCTCTTATAGCGTTGCTAGTTGCAGGTGAAGTTGAAGATTTCTCCATGGTGGACAGGGTTTATGTTGGGATATCACAATATCTCTTATATTATTTAATGCATCTATATATTTGGTAAAGGGTGGAAGGCTCGGCCTTATGCCTGGTGTTTTGTTCCACTCTTGCCGCCCTAGTTTCCGTCATACCGGTGTTATGTTCCCGGATTTTGCGTCCCTTACGCGGTCGGGTGATTTATGGGACCCCCTTGACAGTTCGCTTTGAATAAAACTCCTCCAGCAAGGCCTAACATTGGTTTTACCATTTGCCTCACCACCACCTACTTTTTCCCTTGGGAGTCGCGCATCCCAGGGGTCATCTTTATTTTAGCCCCCCCGGGCCAATGCTTGTCTAAGTGTTGGTCCAAACTAGAAACCACTTGCGCGCCACCTCGGGAAACTTGAGGGCTGGTTCTAGTTATGCGTAGTGCTCATCCGGTCGTGGCTCGAGATTTGATCTGTGCGCGGCTACTATCAGGATGTCGGCACGCTGGGAGGTCTTGCTGGTCTTGTTTTACCATTGTCGAAATGTCTTGATGTACCGGGATTCCGAGACTGATCGGGTCTTCCTGGGTGAAGGTCTATTCCTTCGATGATCGCGAGAGCTTGTCATGGGCTAAGTTGGGACACCCTGCAGGTATAAACTTTCGAGAGCCGTGCCATGCGGTTATGTGGCAGATGGGAATTTGTTAATGTCCGGTTGTAGAAAACCTGAAGTTGACCTTAATTAAAATACATCAACCGTGTGTGTTACCGTGATGGTCTCTTTCCGGCGGAGTCCGGGAAGTGAACACGGTGTTGGAGTTATGCTTGACGCAGGTTGCTATACCAATCCTTCTTGATCATTGAGATTGTCATGTCAATTCTTTCCAACCGGTGTGCTTCTCTTCAAGTGGATCCCATCATTTTTCCCATCCGCAAGATCAATTCTAAGTTTTATCAACGGTGTTTGTTTCGTTCATCCCAAATTGTCTTTGTTTTTCCCGCCCTCCCACCCCTTTTTTCTTCAAGGACTCATTTATCTTAATCAAGTATCCATTTATTCATGTGAAGCCACTTCACTCTTTTCAATCAATGTTTTATCCGATGATTTCCCATGAAGATGCTCAACAGTTTCAAGTTCATCATCCTTCATTGTTGTTTCTTCTCCGGTGGATTCAAGTCAAGTTTTGTTGATCATACCTTTTTCCTCATTTCAATATCTTCTCATACCGGTGCACCTCATTATCATTTTACTTCTCGCTATTTGTTATTCCGGAGTGCTCAAGATATCTCGAAGATTCGTGTTTCCACTCTGCATTCGTTCAAGCTCTTTCGAGATTGGCATCTCATTCAAGTCATTTAATTCAACCGGTGCAACATCTCTTTTAAATCTTTTCAACGGTGTTCTTTTGAGTGGGCCCTAACCCACAGGTCTTTTCCCAGGATCTTACCTGACTCTTCTATTTTCCCAGAGCTATTCTAAATTCTTCTCCAAGTTTGACGTAAGAATGAGTTATCATCAGTCAAATGCTATTCTCCAAGATCTTTCAAATTCTTTTCATAGTTGGCTCAACCTATTCGCATTTGATTCTTCCGGTGTGCCTCAATAATTCTTGGTGGTGTTTCTCGTTGTCATTCTCATCATGTGAAGACCGAAGAAGAGTTTCTCTTTAATCTTGCTCTATTCTCTTCAAGATTCTTGGTGCTAGCTTGTTGCCATCCTCTCATAATTGTTTTCGATTGTGAGAACCTTTTCACCCATCCGGAGCATTTTAGGAGTCTTTTCAGTTTCATTCCTTGAAGCCCATCATCTCAGTAATTCTTCATTCTCAGCGTGTAGCTATCATTCTCCAAATCTTACCGGTGCATCATTCAAGTATTCTCTAATCAGCTCGTGATCTCTTCGTTCTCATGTACCTAAATACCCTCAAGTATCTTCATTCGTTTTCCAATTCTTCCTTGTGAATTGTGCCTTTGCTACGTTCATTTTCAATTCTTACGGTGGTTCTTTCAAGATCTCTCTTCCTTGTTCATCATATCAATTCATTTGTTGTTCCAATCCTACCGGTGATTCATGAAGACCTTCTGAAGTTTTGATATATCTCTTTTAATCCTCTCTACGAGGATAAGTAGTATGCCAAATCCATTGCTTGTCATCAATTTAATTGGTGAAGGATGAGCATAACATAATTCTTATTCTTGTTTCATCCAAGTGATTAATTCCTTCTTTCGGAGTTTGTTCATGATGAACAAAATCTCGGTTTCATTTGTTTCATCTTCTCTTTTTCCCGGAGTTCCAAGCTCTAATTTATCACGGAGATCCATCTAAATCATTGCAAGGATTCACCTTCTGTTTTCAACTTCTCTTTCTTTTCATCATCCTTTTATTACCGGAGTTCTTCATGGAGGCTCTACATGATGGTTCATCAAGGATCTAATTCCCTTCTCAAAGTTTTCATCGAGATTCTTATCTAAGGAGCTCAAGTATTCTTCATCGTGCATTCCAAAGTGCAATTCTTTCTACCTTATCTTTTCAGATGGTGTTATGTCACTCTTGACAATTTCCTTCATGTTTCATGATTCATATTGTTGTCAAGAATGAGGTATTTTAAATCCATCAGTCTCTTCATTGGAGTTATCTTGGGTTATATTTCACCTAAAGCTTTCCCTAAGGATTGTTGCTATTTATGGTGCTTATAAATGACCCAAGTTCTTCATTTGTCCTCCCGATGAAATAAGTTTTCTCGTCTCCTTGTTGATATCAATCCAACCATTTGTTTCCGTTGGTGACAGAAGTTGTCATTTTCTTCTCCAATGATCTATCTTCTATTCTTTTGTTTCGGAGGCATTGTGATGTTGTGCTCTTCAATCATCATCTCGAATTGCGAGGTCGTGTTCTTTTCTTGCTTATCCATTTAACCGGAGTGTTGTATCATCTCTTCAATATCTTTTAATCTTATCAAGTTTTTCTTCTCTTTTCAACCGGAGTGCTGTCTGAAATCCCTCTTACCCATTGCAGTGTGTTGTAGGTTTCATCAAGTATCCTCTCATCTTGTCAAGTTCATGTTCAATTCCTTCCATTTATAGTCAGAGTGCTGTCCAAATTATTTCAATCTTATTCCTTCTCTATCTAGTTTTAACCGGAGTGGTCTCAATATCTATCTTATCGCTCAACCTCTTGGTTTTCATCATGTTCCTTGTTCCTCTTTTCTAACGGATTGTTTTGCAATCTCGTTCATCTCTGTTGTACCCTTTCTTTTAAATTGCTCAACCTCTCAAGGTTCATGGTTTCACTCGTTCGTCAGAGAAGCAACTTTGTTTTACCTCTTCTCTTCCTCTTCCGTTTTCTCTCCGGTGCCATCCTAGATCTCGGGACGAGATCCTCTCATAGTGGTGGAGTGTTGTAACACCCCGGATCCGATGCGCCAGGTGTCCGTCAGTTATTCGCCTTCGTTGCCATGTCATGTGCTTGCGTGTTGCTCTTTGCCATGTCATCATTTGCATTTTATCATGTCATCATGTGCATTTCATTTTGCATACATGTTCGTCTCATGCATCCGAGCCTTTTCCCCGTTGTCCGTTTTGCAATCAGGCACTCCTATGTCCCTCGGCGTCCCCCTCTTCTCTCTTTTCGTGTGCGGGTATTAAACTTTCTCGGAATGGCCCGAGGTTTGCCAAGCGGCCTTGGTATAGCACCGGTAGACCGCCTGTCAAGTTTCGTGCCATTTGGAGGTCGTTTGGTACTCCAACGGTTAACCGGGTAACCGTAAATCCCTCTTTTGTTGCAGCCCAACACCCCTTCCAAAGTGACCCAAAACCCACCAAACTCCTCTCCATGCTCTCGGTCGTTCGATCACGATCGCGTGGCCGAAAACCGCTCCTCATTTGGACTCTCCTAGCTCCCTCTACCTATATATATGTGCCCCTCCCGAAAATCCCGCAGTCTAAACCCTAGCCTCTTCCCTGCGCGCCGCCGGACATGTCCGCCCGGAGGCCGGACACGTCCGCCGGCCACCTCACTCCGTCCAATAGGACGCCGCCACCTCAGCGCGCCGCCTCCCGTGGCCAACGGGAGCGCGCCACGTAAGCGCCGCCCGCTCCCGCGCAGCAGTTCGCCAACCACAGCGAGCCCGCGGGCCCGTCCTCCGCGCCGCCGCCTCCCGCCGCTCCGCGCCTCCTCCGCGTCCGGCGCCCTGCCCGGCCGCCGCCGCTGCGCGCGCCCAGCCTCCCGTTCGCCCGCGCCTCCTCGCGCCCGGCGCCCTGCCCGGCTTCGCGCCGCCCGCGCCACGGCCTCCCGTTCGCCCGCGCCTCGCCGCGCCCGGCGCCCTGCCGGCAGCCGCCATGCCACCTACGCCTCGGCGCCCGAGCCCCAGCGCCCGCCGCCGCCAGCTCCTCCGCCAGCAGCCGCCCGCTCCTCCGCGCCGACCCGCCGCCGGTCGCGCCGCCGCCCGGTCCCGTCGTCGCCGGATCCGGGGGCGCCATGCCCGGATCTGGTCGCCCCCGCCGCCGTTCTGCCGCCCCGCCGGCGGGCTTCCTCGCCACCTCGCCGGAGAACCGCGCAACCTCGCCGGAGCCCGACCCGCCTCGAAATCCGTGCCCGTTGACTTTTTCCCGGGGTGAGAAATCGACTAAGTCCACAGATTCCAGAATTTTCATGCATTTTCATCGCGTCACATCTCCGCAACCGTGGCTCCGTTTTGGGCGTATAATATGTCAAATTGTTCGCCTCGAAGAGTACATCATTTCATTCCATTGCATCATTTTCATTTGAGTTCATCTTGATGCCCGAAATGCTGTTTGAAGATGGCTTCAGATTGTTAGTTTCAGAATCTTATCAGTTCGAGCTCTTTTGTCATTTTTGCCATGATTTATGTGTGCATCCTATGAGTATGTGCTCTACATGAATGTTGGACTAGGACATGCCATCTTTCCAGAGGTGTTGACCTTGTATTTTTGTGAGTTGTGTGCGGAGTGCATTGAGCTTGTAAAGTAGGGTAGTTGCTGTTGTTGTTTTCCTGGCAGATTCTGTTATAATTTGATGCCATGTTAACATGCTTCCACTAATCATTCTATGCATAATCTGGAGATGCTCTATAAACATGTTTTGATATACATGTCTTTCTCTATCCATTCATGCCCTTGTTTGCATTTATAGCCTGCTGGAACATGTTCATTTCTTGCTCCAAATTTGCTTGAAAATGTTTCCTGGCAGACTGTTTGCATGAGATTCAATTTTCACGAGGTCGTTGTAGTTGATCCGTGTATGCTATGACCTTGCTCTTGCCATGCTTAGCTTCATAAACATGCCTTCTTACTGTTGGTTGCCTTGCCATGCCATGTATTGCTCTGTAGTGAGTGCATCGAGCTCACGAACATGCCATGTTGAATCTGTTTTTGCCATGTCCTGATATTTCACTAAGTCTGAAATCTGTAATAAAACTTGCTATGTTTACATGGGTGCCATCATTTTCTTAGAGTCCTTTTTGGCTTATGGTCAGTAAGGGACTATTGATATATGCTTTGAGTAGAATCATATCATGCCTTGCTTTGCTATTATAAGTTCCTGTAGCATGTTGTTTGCTTGCTCTAAACATGCCTTCCTGATGTTAATTCCTGGTATGTTAGTATTTTCACTAAGTCTGTGAACCTGATATTTTGAGCACTTTCTCCATGCTTGTTTGAACATGTTATGATGTGATTTAGCCGTAGCTCAGTGTTCCTATTTTGTTAAGCATCTCCTGTAGTTCGTTGCCATATGCTTTGTTTGCATGTTGGGGTGCTGTAGCATAGTTTCGTGTTGCGTGATAAGTAGCATCAGGCTGTTAAACGCAGATTTGCGTCATTCTTGTTTTGCTTGTCATTTGCAAACCGTGCATCCGATTCCGGTGATCTTTATATCGATTTCAACCGAAATCATCTCATCTTTCCAGCGGCATACTTGGTTTGCCAAGTTGATGCCCGGTTCATCATTTTCCTTCCGGATCATACATATGCATTGCATATCACATCTCGCATCGCATGTCATGTATTGCATCATATTGCTTGTGCATTGTTCCTTGTTTGATTGTGGTTCCGTTGCTTGTGTTCTTGCTTTGAGTAGAGCCGGGATACGAGTACGTGAACGAGGAACCTGTTGAGAACGCCTACGAGGATCAAGTCTTCGACAACTCTGAGAACCTTTCAGGCAAGATGACCATACCCTCGAAATCACTACTATCTTTGCTATGCTAGTTTGCTCGCTCTTTTGCTATGCCAATGCTACGATGCCTACCATTTGCTTGTCAGCCTCCCAAATTGCCATGTCAAACCCCTAACCTTTGACACCTTTTCCTATGCAAACCGTTGTTTGGCTATGTTACCGCTTTGCTCAGCCCCTCTTATAGCGTTGCTAGTTGCAGGTGAAGTTGAAGATTTCTCCATGGTGGACAGGGTTTATGTTGGGATATCACAATATCTCTTATATTATTTAATGCATCTATATATTTGGTAAAGGGTGGAAGGCTCGGCCTTATGCCTGGTGTTTTGTTCCACTCTTGCCGCCCTAGTTTCCGTCATACCGGTGTTATGTTCCCGGATTTTGCGTCCCTTACGCGGTCGGGTGATTTATGGGACCCCCTTGACAGTTCGCTTTGAATAAAACTCCTCCAGCAAGGCCCAACATTGGTTTTACCATTTGCCTCACCACCACCTACTTTTTCCCTTGGGAGTCGCGCATCCCAGGGGTCATCTTTATTTTAGCCCCCCCGGGCCAATGCTTGTCTAAGTGTTGGTCCAAACTAGAGCCACTTGCGGCGCCACCTCGGGAAACTTGAGGGCTGGTTCTAGTTATGCGTAGTGCTCATCCGGTCGTGGCTCGAGACGAGATACGCGCGGCTACTATCAGGATGTCGGCACGCCGGGAGGTCTTGCTGGTCTTGTTTTACCATTGTCGAAATGTCTTGATGTACCGGATTCCGAGACTGATCGGGTCTTCCTGGGTGAAGGTCTATTCCTTCGATGATCGCGAGAGCTTGTCATGGGCTAAGTTGGGACACCCTGCAGGTATAAACTTTCGAGAGCCGTGCCCACGGTTATGTGGCAGATGGGAATTTGTTAATGTCCGTTGTAGAAAACCTGAAGTTGACCTTAATTAAAATACATCAACCGTGTGTGTTACCGTGATGGTCTCTTTCCGGCGGAGTCCGGGAAGTGAACACGGTGTTGGAGTTATGCTTGACGCAGGTTGCTATAGGATCACTTCTTGATCATACTTTTGTCGACCGTGCTTTTCCTTCTCTTCTCGCTCTCATTTGCGTATGTTAGCCTCCGTATATGCTAGTCGCTTGCTGCAGCTCCACCTCATGCCTTTACCTTACCCATAAGCTTAAATAGTCTTGATCTCGCGGGTGTGAGATTGCTGAGTCCTCGTGACTCACCAGATACTTCCAAAACCAGTTTGCAGGTGCCTATGTTACCGAGCAGGTGATGCAACCAAGCTCAAGGAGGAGCTCGATGAAGATCTTGCCCTTTGTGTTGTTTTGTTCTAGTTGATCAGTAGTGGAGCCCAGTTGGGGTCGATCAGGGTCCTTTGTCGCATTTGGGGTTCTTCTTTTATTTTGGGTTCCGTAGTCGGACCTTGTTTGTATCTGGATGATGTAATGCTTTATTCATGTAATTGTGTGAAGTGGCGATTGTAAGCCAACTATGTATCTTTTTCCCTTATGTATTACTTGGGTTGTGTGAAGATTACCTCACTTGCGGCATTGCTTTCAATGCGGTTATGCCTCTAAGTCGTGCTACGACACGTGGGAGATATAGCCGCATCGAGGGCGTGACATCAATCAAGCAGGAAGTAGGGTATTACCTCCATAGAGAGGGCCCGAACCCGGGTAAACATTGTGTCCCCCGCCTCCTGTTACCATCAGCCTTAGACGCACAGTTTGGGACCCCCTACTCGAGATCCGCTGGTTTTGACACCGACAGTAGAGGTATCGGTAGCCCCCTGGCGCTCGAGGGAATGGCCCCAAGATGTCCAGCCCCAGACCGTCAACGGCCATGTGAGCGGGATTGTTTGGAGGCCCTGCGTGGGCTGGTGGATTTGCTTGGCATGGAACTGGCATGCTTCACAGGAGCGCACCAGCTCTGCGGCGTCTTTGAGTGTGGTGGGCGAGTAGAAGCCGTTGCGGAATGCCTTGCCCACCAGAGTGCGTGATGAGGAATGATGTCCGCAGTCCCCACCATGTATGTCCGCTAGCAGCTCAAGCCCCTGTTCCCTGGAGATGCACCGCAACGAAACATCATTGGGCCTCTTGCGATATAACTCACCATCCTGGAAGCAATACGCGGTGGCTTGACGTGCCACGCGCTCGGCGTCCTCCTCCTTCTCTGGCAGGGTCCCTTGAAGTAGGTACGCCTTGAACTCTTCGGTCCAGCACCCCTCCCGAGGCTTGAGCGCAAGCAGCAGGCGGCCCCCCGAGGGGTGGCCATAGGCTGGGGTGCCTGTCTCAGGTGCCTGAGGCAAGTCCTCCTGAGGCGGTGCTGGAGTCGCGATGGGGGTGCCGCATACGGCTTGAAGAGCCGCTCCTCAAACACCCCCGGCTCCTGAGGGAGCCTGTGGGAGGCTCTCTTGGCGATGTCATCCACCTCCTTGTTCGTTCCGCATGGCACGTGCTACAGCTCGATGCCCATGAACCACTTCTCCATCTTGCGCACCTCTTCTAGGTATGCCTCCATGTGCTCGTCCTTGGGTGTGTACTCCTTGTTGGAGAAGTTGACGAGGAGCTGAGAGTCGCCCTTGATTGTGAGGAGCTTCATCCCCAGCGCAGCCGCGGCCCCGAGTCCGGCGAGCAAGCCTTCGAACTCCGCAATGTTGTTGGAGACCTTCTCGCCCTGCTAGAAGCAGAGCTGCACCGCGTAGTAGATCTCGCCCTTGGTGGGCGAGATGAGGACGGCCCCTGCTCCCGCGCCTTATCGCGCGAATGCCTTGTCAAAGTACATGATCCATCCGTTCGGTTCCTCATCTCCTGGTGAGAGGGAGAGGTCCTCACTTGCTCCACAGTCGGGAGTGTCAGTCCATTCGGCCACGAAGTCCGCGAGGGCCGTGCCCTTGATAACCCTGGTGGTGCTGAACTCGAGGTGGAACACCTGAAGCTCGATATTCCATTCAGCAACTCACCTGGCGGCGTTCGGGCTCCGGAGCACCCTCTCCAGCGGGTACGCCGAAACAACCTTGATGGGGTGTCCTTGAAAGTAGTGGAGCAGTTTTCAGGAGGCGACCAGGAGCACGAGCAAGAGCTTCTGGGGCATGGTGTAGCGTGCACGTGCCTCCCTCAGTACCGTGCTGACGAAGTAGATAGGGTGCTCGATGAGGGAGGAGGCATCATTGGAGTCTTGCTCTTCATGAGTGTGCGGGTCTTCCATGGCTTCGCGAGGTCCGTCCTCGGGAGGCCCTATGGCTGTGGGGTCAATCGCGACCTTGGGAGGAATGTCGACCTCTGGGTCGGCCGAGCTCCCAGGCGCATTTTCCTCAGGGTGCTGCGCCTTGCTCGATGGTTGTGCATCCTGCCGGGGTTTCTTGGACGGGCGCTCCTTCCTCAGCACCTTGATCTCTCTGCCTCCTCGTGAGCCAGCCTGACGAGGCCATGTGAAAGCACATTTGCTCCCTAGGTGGTTTTGGTAATTAATGACAACATACTTTGTGGTTGGACTAATGCTTTTATCAAGTATGTCTCAGGAAAGTCAATCACTCTGGCATGGCAAAAGGACTAGAAAGGTGAACCCCTAAGATGCTAAGGAAAGGATTGGCAGGAGCTCAAGACTCCATTTTTGGTTTAGTGATCCAAGATCACATTGAGTCCATAGGAAAGCCAATACTATTAAAAGGGGATGAGGTTATGATGATGATCTGGTTGCTCAAAGTGCTTAGTGATTTATCTCTCAAACTATCAGCAATCTTTCACTCCAACATAAACCCATAAGTAATCTCGGTCCCACCGATTCCAAACTCACTCACACCGAGATGAACCACCTCAGCCATATAGCCAAACCCTAAGAATTTCGGATTTTCCGATTCCAAACTCGGTCATACGAAATTGGTGTTGCCAAGCTTCAGAACCTTCAGACTCAAATCGGTGTCACCGAGATGAGAAAGTCGGTCCCACCGAGATTGGCAAACCCTAGACTTTGGAAGAATCGGACTAACCGAGATTGTATTTTCGGTCCCACGAAAATCCCAACGCTCACAAGATTTGAACTTTCGGTCTCACCGAGTTGTCAACTTCGGTCCGACCGAGATTGGTCAAATGTGTGTAACGGTTGGATTTTGTGTGGAGGCTATAAATACCCTCCACCTCCTCTTCATTCGTGGAGAGAGCCATCGAAAGAACTACCACTCCTACCTTACATTTCGAGAAGAAAACTACCTACCCTTGTGTTGAGATCAAGTTGCTCCACTCCCACCATATGAAACTTGATTTCTAGCCTTCCCAAGTTGCTTTCCACTCAATCCCTTCTTCCACCACAGCCAAATCAGTGAGGAGAGTTGAGTGTTGGGGAGATTATCATTTGAAGCACAAGAGCAAGGAGTTCATCATCACCAACACCATCTATTACCTTTTGGAGGGTGGTGCCTCCTAGATTGGTTAGGTGTCACTTGGGAGCCTCCGTCATGATGTGGAGTTGAACCAAGGAGTTTGTAAGGGCAAGGAGATCGCCTACTTCGTGAAGATCTACCCCGAGTAAGGCTAGTCCTCCGTGGGCGTAAGCCATGATGGCATAGACAAGGTTGCTTCTTCGTGGACCCTTCGTGGGTGGAGCCCTCCGTGGACTCTCGCAGCCGTTACCCTCCGTGGGTTGAAGTCTCCATCAATGTGGATTGACGATAGCACCACCTATCGGAACCACGAGAAAAATCTCCGTGTCTCCAAATTGCGTTGCTCTTCACAATCTCTCCTTACTATTCGTGCAATTTACTTTCCGCTGCCCTATACTCTAGAATTGCATGTTTAGTATGTTGCTCGACTTGTATGCATGATGCTTGACTTGATCTTCATTATGAACTTGCTAAGAACTCATGTTAATCAAAAGGCATAAACTTTTATCTTGTCGAGTTGTCTAATCACCCCCCCTCTAGACACTCTTGCCTTCAACGATCCTACAATTGGTATCAGAGCTTTGGTCTCCATTGCTTTGGTTTGCACACCATTGGAGGAAGATGGACGGTTCACGCTTGGGAGTGTTAATCATAGAGTGCCTATTCTTGATGGAGCGTCTTATAACTCGTGGAGGATTGAAATGCTTGCTATCTTTAAGGTGTACAACTTGCGCAAATATGTTGAAACCCCATATGTACCACCATTTGACCCCTTGCACCCCACCATGGATGAAGAGCTTGATTTGCTTCATAACCTTAGAACTGTCAATCTTATCATTAGAGGCTTGCCGGATAACTTGCTTAAGCTTGTCACAAACTTTGAGTGCGCCCATGCTATGTGGAAGTTCTTGGAAGAACTTTATCCGGACTACTCTTTGAGAGGTCTTGATGAAATTCTATACAAGACTGTTGAATTTGATATGTTGCGCCCCAATGATCCCAACTTTGATAAATGCTTCTTTGAGCTTCGTGATCTTATGAAACGAAAGGGTGATTCCGGACTTATCAATGTTCTTGTTAGAAATGCTCTTGTATTGCATTCCGATGATTATTATCACGTTGATAAAACTGATGCAAGTCATTGTCAAATTGACCTAGGTATTGATGATGAATTATCTATGGGTCAATATGATGATGAGCATGAGCATGATGACGATTCGGACACCGAGCTAGACAAGATCATGAAGAGTCTCAGTCTTATGGCAAATCTGAGAGACTACATATCCGGTGGAAAAGAGTGGATTCTTGATAGTGGATGCACCGATCACATGACCGGAGATGAAGACATGTTTCGAGAGCTTACAAAGAACGATGGTCCACGCAAGTATGTGACTTTTGGAGACAACTCCAAGGGTAAGGTACTTGGCCTTGGTAAGGTGGCCATATCTCATGATAGCTCCATTAAAAATGTCATGCTTGTTGAATCTCTTGGATACAATTTACTTTCCGTGTCTAGATTAGCTGACTTTGGATTCAACGTGCTATTCACCAAAGTAGATTGCCAAGTTTTTCGTAGTGACAATCATAACATGGTTTTTACTGGCATTCGTAGAGGTGACCTATACATTGTCGATTTCACTAAGAAAGCTCAACCTAGAACTTGCTTTATTGCTAAATCTGCTAAAGGCTGGCTTTGGCATAGAAGGCTTGGACATGTTGGTATGCGAAATTTAGATAAGCTAATCAAAGGTGATCACATTCTTGGTGTTAAAGATGTTTTCTTTGACAAAGATAGACTCTGCAGTGCATATCAAGCAGGAAAACAAGTAGGTGGAAGTCATCCCGTGAAGAATATCATGACCACAAGGAGACCGCTTGAGCTTCTTCATATGGATCTCTTCGGTCCCAATGCTTACAAAAGCCTTGGTGGTAACTCCTTTGGTCTAGTTATTGTTGATGACTTTTCCAGATTTACGTGGGTATTTTTCCTTGATGACAAATCGCAGGTTCGAAAATCTTCAAAACCTTTGCTAGGAAGGCTCGTAATCAATTTGAAGTAAAGATCAAGAAGGTTCGGAGGACAACGAACGGAGTTCAAGAACGCCCATGTGGACTCTTTTCTCGATGAGGAAGGGATTCTACATGAGTTCTCAGCTACGTACACACCTCAACAAAACGGGGTTGTTGAGAGGAAGAACCGAACGCTCATTGAGATGGCAAGGACAATGCTTGATGAATATAAGACACCAAAACACTTCTGGGGTGAAGCCGTCGAGACAGCTTGTCATGCCATCAACAGACTTTATCTTCACAAGCTCCTCGGCAAGACTTCATACGAGCTCCTTACGGGTAACAAACCCCAAGTGGGATATTTTCGTGTTTTTGGTTCAAAGTGATATATTCTTGATAAGCATCGTCGGTCTAAATTTGCTCCTAAAACTCATGAAGGTTTTTTTCTTGGTTATGGATCAAACTCTCACACCTACCGTGTCTACAATAATTTCACCCGAAAGGTTGAAGAGACGGTAGATGTGAAGTTCGATGAATCTAATGGCTCGCAAGTAGAGCAAGTGCCTATTGATGTAGGAGACAAGGACCCATCGGAAGCCATTCAAGATTTATCCATTGGAAAGATTCGTCCCATGGAAGTGAAGGAGAGTACCTCATCTACATATGTGGAGCCCCCTACCTCACGGCAAGGTGAACCTCAAGGCAACATGGAGGCCTCCACAAGTGGAACTCACCAAGATGAGGAAGTGCGACAAGAAGATCCACCACAACCTCCTTCTCCACCACCTCAAGACAACACCAACAACACAGATGAAGAAGAAGATGAGGATGATGAGGAAGCTCAGCCACGACCACGACAAAAGCTATCTCGAGTTCGAGCAAGAGTCAAGAAGGACCATCCCGTGGAACAAATGATGAATGACATCGACTCTGGGAGAATCACTCGCTCTAAAACTCGTTTAGCTAACTTTTGTGAGCATTACTCATTTATTTCCAGTCTTGAACCTATGAAGGTAGAAGAAGCGCTTGAAGACCCGGATTGGGTGAACGCTATGCATGAAGAGTTGCACAACTTCGAGAGGAACAACGTTTGGTCTTTGGTAGAGAAGCCCAATGATGACCAAAACGTCATTGGAACCAAATGGGTATTTCGGAACAAGCAAGATGAAGATGGACAAGTCATCCGCAACAAGGCTCGTCTCGTAGCACAAGGTTACACACAAGTCGAAGGTATGGACTATGGTGAGACCTATGCCCCCGTTGCTAGACTTGAGTCCATTCGCATTCTTCTTGCTTATGCCAACCACCATGACATTACTCTCTATCAAATGGACATTAAAAGTGCTTTTCTAAATGGTGAAATTGAGGAGGAAGTTTTTGTGAAACAACCTCCGGATTTGTGAATCCTAAAAGCCCAATCATGTTTACAAATTGCACAAAGCTCTTTATGGTCTTAAACAAGCTCCTAGAGCTTGGTACAAATGCTTGACTAGCTTTCTTCTTGAAAAAGGATTTGAGATTGGTAAAATTGACTCAACGCTATTCACGAAAAGGGTTGACGGTGAACTATTTGTATGCCAAATATATGTTGATGACATTATCTTTGGTTCAACTAACCCTGATTTTAGTGAGAAATTTGGAAAGCTTATGTCGGAGAAGTATGAGATGTCCATGATGAGTGAACTCAAGTTCTTCCTTGGGTTGCAAATCAAGCAATCTAAGGAGGGTACTTTTGTCTCACAAACTAAGTACACCAAGGATCTCTTCAAGAAGTTCAACATGCAAGAGAGCAAAGGTATGAGAACCCCCATGCCTACTAATGGACATAATGACTTGACTAAAGATGGAGAACCTGTCGATCAAAAGGTTTATCGATCTATGATTGGCTCTCTACTATATCTATGTGCTTCTCGTCCTGACATAATGTTGAGCGTATGCATGTGTGCTCGATATCAAGCAGCCCCTAAAGAATGTCATCTTAAAGCTGTTAAAAGAATTGTGAGATATTTGATACACACACCTAACTTTGGCATTTGGTATCCTAAGAGGGCCTCTTTCGATCTTGTTGGCTATTCCGACTCGGACTATGCCGGAGACAAGATAGATAGAAAGTCAACTTCGGGTACATGTCAATTTCTCGGTCGATCCCTTGTATCTTGGTCATCCAAGAAACAAAATTCGATATCATTATCTACTGCCGAAGCAGAATATATTGCTGCTGGTTCGTGTTGTGCTCAGTTGCTATGGATGAAACAAATGCTTAAGGACTATGGGATACATGCGAGACATGTTCCTTTGCTTTGTGACAATGAGAGTGCGATTAAGATTGGACACAATCCCGTGCAACACTCTCGCACGAAACACATTGAAGTTCGCCACCATTTTATTCGTGATCATATTGCTAAGGGTGACATTGATCTTAAGCATGTTCAGATTGACAAACAGCTTGCAGATATCTTCACAAAACCACTTGATGAGAAAGTGTTTTGTCGCTAAGGAGTGAGTTGAACATCATTGATGCTTCAAACTTGGAGTGAAAACTCCATTGATGCATGCAAGGCATGAGCCTAATTGACTAATCCTTGATATTTCTCTTATGATGATGATCATATGTCTTGGACACATTTGCCCCCTTGTATTGCATCTAACTCCTTGCAGGTACTTGGATGGTCTACATTCTACAAGATTATCACACTCACTCAAATCATGAGTAATCTTGTCATTGACCAAGTATCTAGCTCTTTGGGATGTTGAGTTCAAGGAACAAAATTCCACATATCCTTTTTGACATCATACACTTCTAGTACTTCACTCATGTCATATTGGATATTCTTGAGTATTTCCTTGCTTGCCTAACCCATGTAGGAAGATGAACTATACAATTGGAATTGGTGCTCCAACTTCACATTCTATGAGCATCTACATCAAGTTCACCTACATGAGAACAAGCAACAACAAGCCCAAGGTATGTCTTTCACATCTTGAAAAAGCTTTGCTCAAAGACATGAGTACAAGCAGCTTCAAAAGATGTGATCACATCAAATGCTTAATCGAAAAATGGTAACCCCATTTTGAGCTTAAACGATGAGTATGACCTATGATCAAATGTTCTCATTTGACTCCTAAGTCAATATACTCAAACATAGGTGACCCAGTCGCCAACCCCTGTCTAGATGAAGTACATATGTTTTGGAGTCTTGCTATTGTCTCTTTTGATTCTCTTGTTGAGTTTTTCCCTTAAAAAAAACCCTTCATCTAGCAATCTCTTTTTTTCATTTCTGTTTCTTCTGTTCTTGTGTATATCCTTTAGCTCTGATAAATTTCCTGAAAATCATTTACAAATTCATTGCAAATCTTCTGAAACATTCCTTGCAATGTGAGCTGAATTATTTATGTATTTCCTTGGAATTAAACTCGGAGTCACCGATTCAATCACTTCGGTCTGACCGAAAAAGGATCTGCCCTAAGTCTCTGACTTTCGGACTCACCGATCCATATCAATTCGGTGTCAACGATTTACATTCACCAGGATATCATCTTCTACAGCTCATCTAAATGATTTCTTCTGCATACTTAATTTGCTCAGTTGTGATTCTTAATGAACCCACTTCTTTCCTTCCATCTTTCCTGTCCTTCCTGGTTTACTGTCCTTTTCGGCACTTGATGTCAAAGGGGGAGAAGATTTAGGGGGAGCTTAAGGGAAGATTGGAGGATAAGGGGAGAAAAGATATTTTAAAGGAAGAAGAACAATCTTACCTTAAGGGGGAGAGGATCACATCAAAGCTTTGCCATATTTCACTGTGATAATACATTTGGCATTATTCTTTTGATTTTGCTTCTCTTGCTCTCACTATTGGTATCTTCTGAAAAGCAAAATTGGTATCTTATGAAAAGCAAAATTCTCTCAGAGCTCATTGAAAATCTTTTAGTCTTGGGAGACATGTTGGCTGATTCAAGCTAGTGCTCAACATGAGACACTCTTTATACATGTCATCCCTGGCTTGGTACTCTTGATGTTATTGCTATTGGTTGAAGAACTACTCTTGTGTTATCTAACCTTGTTTTCCCAAGTTTATTTCTTCAGGTACAATATCAAGGAACTCCAAGGTAAGTATATGCATCTTGCAGAATATGCATGATGGTGACTTGCTTGTGAATACTTGTTTGCAAGAAATCACCATGCACATATGCATCATCTCTCATTTACCTTCATCTGCTCTGATGCATATAGCCAAGCTGCTTGTAGCACATCTTGCTTTTCTCTCATGTGTGCTTGTGGTAGTCCAAAACCAAAATCTAAAATCTTGCACACCTGTAGGGGGAGCTTGTGTACTACATGTTTGTCAAAGCTTTAATGATAATCCTGTCTTTCTTTCAGTAAGCTTTGATATCTTTTTTCAGTGTTGCCATCAATTACCAAAAGGGGAGATTGAAAGCACATTTGCTCCTAGGTGGTTTTGGTAATTAATGACAACATACTTTGTGGTTGGACTAATGCTTTTATCAAGTATGTCTCAGGAAAGTCAATCACTCGCATGGCAAAAGGACTAGAAAGGTGAACCCCTAAGATGCTAAGGAAAGGATTGGCAAAAGCTCAAGACTCCATTTTGGTTTAGTGATCCAAGATCACATTGAGTCCATAGGAAAGCCAATACTATTAAAAGGGATGAGGTTATGATGATGATCTGGTTGCTCAAAGTGCTTAGTGATTTATCTCTCAAACTATCGCAATCTTTCACTCCAACATAAACCCATAAGTAATCTCGGTCCCACCGATTCCAAACTCACCACACCGAGATGAACCACCTCACCATATAGCCAAACCCTAAGAATTTCGGATTTTCCGATTCCAAACTCGGTCATACCAAATTGGTGTTGCCAAGCTTCAGAACCTTCAGACTCAAATCGGTGTCACCGAGATGAGAAAGTCGGTCCCACCGAGATTGGCAAACCCTAGACTTTGGAAGAATCGGACTAACCGAGATTGTATTTTCGGTCCCACGAAAATCCCAACGCTCACAAGATTTGAACTTTCGGTCTCACCGAGTTGTCAACTTCGGTCCGACCGAGATTGGTCAAATGTGTAACGGTTGGATTTTGTGGAGAGCTATAAATACCCTCCACCTCCTCTTCATTCGTGGAGAGAGCCATCGAAAGAACTACCACTCCTACCTTACATTTCGAGAAGAAAACTACCTACCCTTGTGTTGAGATCAAGTTGCTCCACTCCCACCATATGAAACTTGATTTCTAGCCTTCCCAAGTTGCTTTCCACTCAATCCCTTCTTCCACCACAGCCAAATCAGTGAGGAGAGTTGAGTGTTGGGGAGATTATCATTTGAAGCACAAGAGCAAGGAGTTCATCATCACCAACACCATCTATTACCTTTTGGAGGGTGGTGCCTCCTAGATTGGTTAGGTGTCACTTGGGAGCCTCCGTCATGATGTGGAGTTGAACCAAGGAGTTTGTAAGGGCAAGGAGATCGCCTACTTCGTGAAGATCTACCCCGAGTAAGGCTAGTCCTCCGTGGGCGTAAGCCATGATGGCATAGACAAGGTTGCTTCTTCGTGGACCCTTCGTGGGTGGAGCCTCCGTGGACTCTCGCAGCCGTTACCCTTCGTGGGTTGAAGTCTCCATCAACGTGGATTGACGATAGCACCACCTATCGGAACCACGAGAAAAATCTCCGTGTCTCCAAATTGCGTTTGCTCTTCACAATCTCTCCCTTACTATTCGTGCAATTTACTTTCCGCTGCCCTATACTCTAGAATTGCATGTTTAGTATGTTGCTCGACTTGTATGCATGATGCTTGACTTGATCTTCATTATGAACTTGCTAAGAACTCATGTTAATCAAAAGGCATAAACTTTTATCTTGTCGAGTTGTCTAATCACCCCCCCTCTAGACACTCTTGCCTTCAACGATCCTACACCATGCCTGAGGAAGCCTCCTGTCGTCCGCCCCGCGAGGCTTGGCCCCTCGCGAGGGTCTTGAGCATGTGCTGATGAAGATGGACCGTACTGAGCCACTCCTTGAGCCACGTCGCGGGCTGCAGGCAGGCAAGTCTGGGTACCCCCATTCCTAGAACGCCGACAGTAGCCCCCGGGCCCAAGGCGCGCTTGGACTTGGCTTAGCAGAGAAGCGAAGAGGCAAGTGCGAAGCGCCACGGGCCCCAATAGCCTGCGGCCTTGGTCGCCGCGTGGCGGTTGATTGGACGTGGGCGTCCTGGCTCCCCCACGACGCCTTGGCAACTGCACGAGTTGACAAGTCCCTGCATGCAAAACGGGTCATGATTACCTGTGATCGTGGAAGTCGACGGTTGGCCTTCCTCGCCTATATGTACGGAACGGCACGGGCCCTTCCAGTCCATCTCTTCCCGCTACTCTTCGTCTTCCTCTTTGTCCTTGCTCCTCCCTACGCCAATGGCACCGATCCGTCGGTTTTCTGCCGAAGAGAAGGGGAAGGCCCCCGAGAGGGTCCTGTCCCGCTTCCTCCGAAGAAACAGCTCGTCTCTTGCCACGGGGAAGGGGGTGCTTGGCAGGAGGTGTCGAGGCCATGGTTCGAGCGGCCACCGCCGGGATTCCCTATCGTGGGAATGAACACCTATGGGGCAGGGCCCCTTTTCGGTCCGGCAGGGAGCAGAGGGCGCACGAAGAGCAGATCGAGGTAAAGCACGCGAGGGATTTTACCCAGCTTCGGAGCTCTCCGGAGAGATAAAACTCCTACTGCTGCTTTGTGTTTGTATTTGTTCTTGCTTGAGTGTGTGGGTGTGTTGTAGTCTCGAATGAGTCGAACCCCTTCTACGTGCGCATGGGCCTCCTTTTTATAGTCTAAAGGGGTCACCGACAGGTGGCAACGCAGAGAGAGGGGTAAAAAGTAAAAACGGGGGTTGGTACAACCGCTATCAACAGTGCCCCCTACCTAACTCTGACGGCAGGGGACAAGGGCATTTAATGCCCGTCCGGTCGCCCAAACAGTGCAAGAAACGACCGTTAGGGGCGCCACCGATCGCCACGATGGCCTCCTTGTCATCTTCACTTGCCACCTCGCACCACTTGGCTGCACAGCTACTCGCCACGTGCACCAGGAACGATCTTGCGGCGACACGTCGTCGGATGCGCTGGAGCGTGGGCACAGAGTGGTGGCTTCGCCGCGGCAAGCGCCTTGCCGCGGTCGCTGTCTTGTCGCACCCGCAAGCTTGTTGCTCGCCGGGCCTTCTCGGGACGCGCGGTGCGTCGCGGCAAGTCTCCTGAAATGCCTTGGTTAGCCTTCCCGGCAAGCTCCTCTTGCCGGGGTCTTGTCCTTCCCGGCAAGCTCCTCTTGCCGGGGCCTTGTCTTCACAGTTAAACACTTTGTTCTTGAACGGCAGTAATAGGAATAGCGGCGATCTTGGCGGACGCCGCAAGCCTTGCCGCTGACGCCGCGATCGCCCGTGCACAAGTTCGGGATACTAAGGTACCCCTACTTTAGTACACCGACAGAGCCCCCGCCCTGGGCCATACACGATGCCGAAGGCTGTTGGGCCAGCCCAAAACAGGCATGGGCATGCGCGGCTGGGTCCAAACCAAATCGACTCAGATCCGCCGGCTCTCCGTGAAGCAAGCGTCAATCACGGCGTCGTGGGAGAGATCGTGGGCAATTTAAATCCAGAAATGCGTAACGTTCGCCTCCCCTGTTTATAAGCAGAGGAAACAGGGCCGCTCCCCCACCTTCGCCACTTGCAGTTTCTTCCTCCGAAAGCTCCGCCGCTCCCCTTCTCTTCCCAAGCCAAAAGAGAGCAGCGCTCCGCCGCCCGCCGCCGCCGTTGCCCCCCAACGCTTCTGTGCTCCCCCGCCGCGTCCGCCATGGCTCCGAAGACCGGAAAGAGCACAAAATTGGCCGAGGCGTTGCGGCTCGAGGCGCTGCGCAAGGAGCGAGTGCTTTTCCCCCCGAGCTCACCCCGAAGGCGCTGTGGGAGGAGTTCTACCTCTTCCGGTCGACGGAGACGCGGGTGCATCCGCGCACGCCGGTGCTCTCCGCCGAAGCTTCTACCTCGAAGCGGTGCCCAAGAGGGTACCATTTCTTCCCGGTGTTCTTCTACTGCGGGCTCTGCCCACCTTTTTCTGATTTCTTCTGTGATATCATGAATACCTACGGGTTTCATCTTCTTGATTTCACCCCAATGCCGTTCTGACAATGGCGGTTTTCGCACACCTCTGCGAGAACTTCGTTGGCATCCACCCAAATGTTGCTCTTGTTCGCCACTATTTCATCCCCCGAGCCGAGAAAGGAGAGCCCTTAGCTGGCGGAGTCGCCTGGATCTCACGAGTCGGCATGAAGGAGGTGTATCTGGAGGGGGAGCTCCACAGCAAATGGGACGAGTGGAGGGCGGAGTGGTGTTGGATTGTTGACGCCAACCCGCAGCCATTCACCAACCTGCGCCAGACCCGGGTAGTGTGCGGCGGCGATTAGAGCGCTCTGTCGCCGGACGACGCTAAACTGAAGATCGCCACCACCCGAATCCTGCGGCTCAGGCTTGCCGGGCTCACAGCAGGGGCCGTTGGCGCGGATTTCCTTTGCCGTCGCATCGCCCCTCTGCAGGAGAGGAGGAGACCTGCCTGGCTGTTTGGCGGCCCGGCAGATATCATGAGGCTGCGCCCGGGCCTCAACTTCAATTTCACGGTCCTGGAGCTTGACGGGATGCTCAAGGAGCTATTCAAGCACGACGCCCATCATCCGGAGTGGTTCAGGCTGCCACATGGCGTCATGCCGCTGTGCAACAACTCCAGTCTTGATCGCATCCGTGCAATGATGCTGGAGTGCGACTCGCATGGGGTTATCCCGACTTGGAGGGAGCCCGCTGACGACGTAGTGCGTCAGTTCTTCGACAGCCTGGTGGAAGTAGCAGTCCGCACCGACGAGCAGAGTCTCCTCACCCGCGACACCACTGACGACGAGATGCGGTACATCGCCACCAGGGCCAAAGAGGCGGCGGCAGCCGCCGCCGCGGGCGAATTTGGCTTCACGTTAGAGGAGGCAGAGGCGGCCGAGGCGGCAAGCCTTGCCGACTGGGAGGACCTTGCCGAAGAGGTCGTTGGCGAGGGGGAGCCCGGCCGGGCGAGCGAGCCCGGCCGAGGGCGCGAGCGGCCAGCCGCTTCGAGCAGCTTGCCGCTGGCGGAGCCCCAGCGCAGCCCCAATTGCAACCAAGAAGGCGCCTCCGTCGAGTTGGAGATACAGACAGGGGGCAGGCAGGCTAACACAGCCGCAGCTGCCGTGGGACACGCCCACCGCAGCAGTACCGCTGCAGCGGGAGCGCCCCAGCCGTCTTAAGCAACCGAGGTGGGTCTTCCCGGGCGGCCACGCCCGATCCTGCCGCAGCTCCCGGCAAATGTCCAAGGGAGCCTACTCCTCGGCCTCGCCGTGCAGAAAGGGTGCCTGACTTCGACCTCTCTGCGCTGAGCTCCGACGAGGAGGAAGAAGAGGAGGACGAGTAAGACTTTCTCCTCACTGTACTTGTTTTTCTTCGTTCTTTGTTGCTTCTTGTATTACATCTGATCTACTTCCCTCCGAATCCCTGTTCTATTTCAGGACTCTGGCCGAGAGAGCGGCGAAGAGGGCCAAGGTCCCCGTGGTTGTCATCGAGGACGATCTCTCACATGGCGTAAGACACGTCCGAGACCACCTTGACGGACCTGATTCCTTCTTCCTCACAAAGAGTCCTCAAAGATAGCCCCCAGCAGAAGTGTTTGGTTCACTTCCTGTTGTGGGGCGCGCATGGGTGCTTCTTCTTTTGCTGACATCTTGATTGTTGATTCACTTGTGTAGGAGCAGAACAGGCCCACCAGGAGCAACCAGAGGCCGCTCCGGAGGTATAATCTGCTTCAACTACGCCGCCAAGGGGCAATTCTTCGACAAGGGAGCACTCTCCGGCAAGGGAGCGGTCCCGGGCAAGGGGCAGAACCAGTGAGCCTTTGGTGGAGGAGCCCATGGTCACAGAGCCCAGCACAGGTAACCCTCCTTGTCGGGAATCTTCCGTTGGGTTTTTCTTCTGATCTTCTTTTTGGATCTTTGCTTGAATTTTCCTTCCTCTTCCGTCCCTCAGATCCCCTCTCACGCAGACCGATGGAGACCGAGGCCACCGGCGAGGAAGGCGACGCGTAACATCAAGACGCCGCCCGACGAGGAAGAGGCCGCGCCGATGAATCCGTCGATGAAGAAGCCAAGGCTTGCCGGGCGCAGGGCTAGCGAGGGTCCGCGATCGATCGACGACCCGGAGGGCGCAGGAGCGCAAGGCGCTGACCGACCGCCGACCCTCCACCGCTGATGCAGCGCGGGCTCCGAGGAGCCCCACCAGCGCCTACTTGAAGGCCGGCGAGGGCATCAAGCTTCCTCAGGCGTCGAGCCTGTGGCGCCGGTCAAGGAGAGGAGTTTGACGGGAAGTACTCGCCTCATTGGGCTGGCAAGGGTTGACGCGCCAAGCAGCAGCAATGGCGAAGTCCGAGGAGGAGCAGTTGTTCAAAGTTGGTGTCACTTACAGCGCCCGACAAGCTTAAGCTTGAGTCCCGGAAGCGCTTGTCGCTGGGCGGAGTTGACATAGAGAAGCATGCGGAGGAGCTCAAGAGCCGCAACTAGGAGGCCCTCTGATCCATTGCGGAGGAGAGGGCGCAACTTGTCGAGGCGAAGAAGGTGTTCATCCTGGAAAAGGCTGAAGCCGAGGAGCAGCAGAGGCTCGCCGCCGAGGAGCTGTCCAGGCGGGAGGGTGAGCTGACGTAGAAGAAGGTTAATCTGGACAGGCACGAGGAGGAGCTCGACGCACGGGAGCAATCAATTGGCGGGGCACTCAAAGAGGCGAAGGATGCCGCCGCGGCTGCTGAAGCCGCTAAGAAGGAACTGGAAGTGAAGGTGACGCAGTTGGAGGCGGACATGAAAGGGAAGAATGAAGAGCTTGCCGCACTCCAGCGCGAACGCGAGAAGGATGCACTTGCCCATGGCGATCTGCAAGTTCAACTCGCCGACAAGGTCAAGGAACTGAACGCCGTCAAGGACTCAAGCGCTGATCTAGAGTTGAAGCTGGCCACCTTGACGGAGACGCTGGATGGTGCTAAGAGGCGGGAAGATGAACTGAAGAAAGAGATCAAGGGCAACGAGGAGCTGCTGACGAGGGCCGCTGAGACTCAAAACACCTTCAGGGCTACGGTGGAGCTCTGTACGGAGGGCCTCGTCAACATCGCTGCTACCATCGCCGAGGAGCTGGCGCAACTGGACTTGGCGGGCTTCGGGTACTCCACCGACGAGAACCTCCAGCCCAGCGTCAAGCTTACTTTGTTCTTCAAGGGTGGGCGACGGCTCTCCAAAGAGCTCCGGAAAGGATCCCAAAGAAGTTGGCTGACGAGTCGCGCGCAATCTGCGCCAAGGTCTTGGAGAAAGTGCTGGTGAAGATACTCTTCCGCAACCCGGGCCTCGACCTCACCCTCGTCCTCAAGAAGCTGCCGACGGGTGCTGATCTTGAAGAGCTCAAAGCCATTGTCGCACCCATTGTGGGCAAGGTCAATGAAGTCAAGAGGGTCAACGGCGATCGTGTAGTTTAGGCCGCCCTTTTCCTCCTTTTTCTTGCCGCTGCTAAATATGTCACAGGAACAATCCATTAGAGTGCGGCAAGTTATTTATCGTAATATAACTTTATTCTGGGTACTATCTGCTATGTTACTTCCTTTATTCGGTTCCATCCCTTGTATGTTTTTACCCTACGCTTTTTAGGGAACTTGCCGGCGCAAGCACACTTGCCACGAGCGATGAGTGTTGCCGCTGGTGGTGTTGCCTCCGGCAAGAAACCTTGTCGGGGCTAGTCGCAGCACACTTTCATTGTTGAGCGGACTCGAAACAAAGTAAGGGTGCAACTTAGCCACGAGCCGGTTCCTCCGCACACAGGTTTTCCATACAAGGCACGGTCGTTCAAGGAATATGACTTAAAAATTTAAAACTGACTGTGCTCAAACTTTGGCAACTTAGCTTTTCTGTCGTCTGCGTTCCGGCAAGGCTATGCTTCTTTGAACGACGCCTAGTCCACATCATTATCTTCTCCTCCCCCCGGTGAACTTGTGGGCGGAGGAATCTTCTTTTTAAGAGGAAGAAAGAAGAGAAAATAAAGATATGGAGCTTTAAGGCTCGTTATTGCTTACCAGGGGCAAGTGCTGCACAAGGTGTCAGTTTATACATGCAAAAAAAGGCATGAAATTTGACAACTTTTGCAGAGCATATGATATTTATTTATGCACGGGATCTGCGCCCGGCTTTGTACAAAGGGTTACATGCAACAGCTGCAAGGTTCAGATAAAAGGTGGTTGCCGGATCGCAGGTTCGCAGAACGCGCCTTTATGGGTAAAACTTACGAGGATGTTCTATATTCCAGGAATTGCTCACCGGAAAGCCATCTTCGGTCTCAAGGCGGACAGCGCCAGGCCTAGTGACTCGCTTTACCCGATAAGGGCCTTCCCACTTTGGCGTCAACTTGTTGGAATTCCTGGCGGATTGAACGCGCCGAAGAACAAGGTCGCCTTCCTCGAAGCTTCTGGCATTAACTTTGCAGCTATGGTAGCGACGCAAAGTTTGCTGGTAACGAGCAGCTCGTACAGCAGCCTGAAGACGATCTTCCTCGAGGAGCAGCGCGTCATCTTGCCGCAGCTGCTCTTGCTAAAGCTCATCATAAGCGAGCACTCGAGGCGATCCATATACGAGTTCCGTGGGGAGAACTGCCTCGCTCCGCAGAAAGAGCAAAGGTGTCCGCCGGTGGCTCGACGGCGTCGCCCGATCGACCAAAGAACCACCGCAGCCTCGATCCAATTTCTTCCGCACTTGTGCAGCTTGTCGAAAGTTCTGGTCTTGAGCTCGCGCAGCACTTCAGCATTCGCCTCTCCGCTTGACCGCTGCTTCGGTGAGCAACAGCTTAAGCAGATCTTGGCGCCAAGATCTTGGACGAGTGCATGAAGGTGCGGCTCGTGAATTGTGTGCCATTGTCGGTGATGATCCCTTAGGGACTCAAACGGCAAATAATTGACCAAGAACTTGATCACGATCGTGGCTGCCACCTTCCTCATCGCTTCCACCTCCGCCACTTCGTGAACTTGTCGATTGCGACGCATAAGTATCAAGCCCCGACAGCTCGGGAAAGGGGCCGAGGATGTCGAGCCCCTGCATCAAAATGGCCATGATAAAGGGATTGTTTGGAGAGCTTGAGCTGGTTGATGTATCTGTTTGGAGTGGAACTGGCATGCTTCACACTTGGTTACTTGTGCAGTTGCATCCTGGAGGGCTGTCGGCCAAAAGAAGCCTTGCCGGAAGGCTTTGCCAGCAAGTGCTCTTGCGCCAATGTGGTGACCACATATGCCTCCATGTATCTCCGCCAACAGCTCCTGTCCTTCTTCCCGGGAAATGCACTTCAATTTCACTCTGTTGAATCTTCTTCTGTATAGTATGTCATCGACAAACTGGTACATACTTGATTGCCGGGCTACTTTCTCCGCTTCTTCTTGCTCGTCGGGAAGTTCTCCTATTTGAAGGAAATGGACGATCTGCTGTGCCCATGCCGGAGCTTGTGGCTCGACGACAAGGACTAAAGGCGAAATGTTGCCAAGGAACATCTGCTTCCACGGCAAGAATCTGTGATTCAGCCAGAGCATGATGCTCCCCGACAAGTGTGTCGGGACACAACTTGTCGGGAGCGTCTGCTTCAACGAAACAAACCCTAGGGCTTGTCGGAGCAGACTGCTCCTCAACACTTTTTGTGTTGATCCTGGGGACCTTCTTGGCGGCGGCTTCGGGAGCTCACGAAAGTAGTCGCCAAAGAATCAACTTTCTCTTCTTGCTCTGTCCAGCTTGATGGTGTCACGATGGTTGAGTTAGCTTGAGCACAAAATCCCTGGTTCCACAGTGCAACTTAAGTGCGGCACATTTTGACAAAGCCATCCGCAGTGTCGTTCGAGCTCTTTAACATGTTCCATCTACAGCCGCCAAAATGCTCTTCCAGCTTCCTCACTTCATCAATGTAGGCTTCCATCAGCGGACTCGATAATCTTTGTTCACTTGGTGGACGACAAGTCGTGAGTCACCCCCGATAATAAGCTTTTGATCCCAAGGTCCGCCATGATCTCGAGTCCGCAAGCAAGCCTTCATACTCTGCAGATTGTTTGTTGCTTGCTCCTTAGAAAGTGCATTTGGACCACGACTTGAGGTGCTCTCCGTGGGTGCGATAAGTAGCACACCCGCACCGGGCGCTTTGCAGCGAGAAGGCACCATCAAAGTACATGATCCATTCTTTGCTCGCTTCCTTGACGGGGATGCTCTTCTTCGGAGTTTCTTCATCAGGTGTTGGCGTCCATTCTGCTATGAATTCTGCCAATGCTCGGCTCTGAATAGTTTAAGTACTCTCAAACTTGAGGCCAAAGCTTGATGTTCCAAAGGCCCACTGACAATCCCGCCTGCTTCGGATTCTCGCAATATCCTTTTCAACGGAAAGCAAGTGACAATTGTGATCTCATGTGGTTGAAAGTAATGGCGCAGCTTTCGAGGCCATGAGAAGGCCGGAAGCAACTTCTCGCACACCAGAGTACCTTTGACCTAGCCCCGCAGAAGGGAACCGACAAAGTAAACTGGGCGCTGCACCATCTTCTTCGCTTTCTTCCCCGTGGTTGCACAGATCCATCCTTGTCCGGACCAGAGCTTGTCGGGAAGCCCCGCTTGTCGCTGATTCGCTTGCCGTGGTTGTCGGCTCATCATCCGCCTCCTCTCCGCTACTAACGCAGCACTAACCACTTGATTGGTTGCCGCTAGATACAAAGAAGAACTTCTCTTGTGGCTTAGGTGCCATAAGTACCGGAGTGGAGGACAGGTATCTCTTCAAGTCTCAGAGCGCAGCCTCCGCTCCTGAGTCCATTTCATTGGGCCTGCCTTTTTCAAAATTTTGAAAATGGCAGGCGCGCCACAGACTTAGAGATGAACCCATCGAGAGCAGCAACACGCCGGCAAGCCTTCGCACATCCTTGACGCGCTTCGGAGCTTCAATCTGCTCGATGGCCTTGATCTTGTCGGGGTTGGCTTCAATCCCCCTCTGGGACACAAAGAACCCGAGAAGCTTGCCGGAAGGGACTCCAAATACGCACTTCTCGGGGTTCAACTTGAGATTGATCTTGCGCAGATTTGCAAAAGTCTCGTCCAAATCTTGGATCGAAGTTTCTCTGTCTTTACTCTTGACCACTATGTCATCCATGTATGCTTCTACATTCCTGTGCAGCTGTGGCTCAAAAGCATGACTGACTACTCTTGCAAACGTTGAACCAGCATTCTTTAGTCCGAAAGGCATTCGTACAAAGCAGTAAGTGCCACATGGAGTAATGAATGCGGTTTTCTCTTCATCCTCTTCTGCCATGAAGATCTGATGGTATCCTGAGTATGCATCAAGAAATGAAAGCAGATCACATCCTGCCGTGGAGTTGACAATCTGGTCTATGCGCGGCAAGGGAAATGGATCTTTGGGACAAGCTTTATTAACATCAGTGAAGTCAATACAAAGCCTCCACTTCCCGTTCGCCTTGCGCACGACTACTGGATTGGCTAACCATGTTGGATGGAGTACTCCTCGGACGAGGCCTGCTGCTTCCAACTTCTTGATCTCTTCTGCAATGAACTCTTGGTGTTCCATCGCTTGCTTCCTGACTCTATGCTTGACGGGACGCGCGTGAGGACAGACGGCAAGGTGGTGCTCAATTACTTTCCTGGGAACACCGGGGATGTCAGATGGTTGCCATGCAAACACATCGACATTCGCCCGTAGGAGCAACGCAGCGCGCTTCCTATTTAGGGTCAAGCGTGGCAATCGATGGTGAAGGTACCACCAGAGGCCGCCCTCCTTGGCGCCACTTTCTTGGTCTCTGTGATGCTGTCTTCGCCTTCTTGCACTTGCCGGTGGAGCTCGATGGTGCGTCCTCGACGGTAGCGCAGCACCGAGGAGGTGCGCTTGTCGGAGTGGGCATCGAGCTGCTCTTGCCGGACTTGGTCTTTCTTCCCCGGAGCTTCAGCGCAAGTGGTTTATGCTCGCTGCTGCCGCCTGCTTCCCGGTAGATCTTGTCGGTACAGATAAAGTGCATCTTTCTTGTCGCCTTGGACAGAAATGACGCTTATCGGACCAGGCATCTTGAGCACATTGTAAGCGTAGTGAGAGGCTGCCATGAACTTGGCAAGCGCTGGACGGCCGAGTATCCCATTGTAGGGCAATGGGAAATCAGCAACGTCAAATGTGACTCTCTCTGTCCTGAAATTCAGCTCGCTGCCAAACATCACTGGCAGTGTGATCTTCCCCTTCGGCTTGCTCCTTCCCGGGTTGATTCCTTGGAAAGTACTAGTCTCTTCGAGCTCGCTGTCGGGGATCTGGAGCTTCTTGAGCACCACGGAGGAGATCAGATTTAGGCCGGCCCCACCGTCAACCAACATCTTTGTGACCTTGAGGTTGCGGATGGTTGGCGAAACAAACATCGGCAAGCACCCGACCGCAGTGATGCGATCAGGGTGATCCTCAACATCAAAGATGATGGGCGTGCTGGATCACTTCAGGGGCTTGCACGATTCAACGGACGGTTCTCACAAGGCTCACTTCCCCGCACCCATCGCTTGAGTTGGCGCGAGGTGTGCAGAGAAGCACCGCCGCCGATGCACAAAACCTCTGCTGCTTCTCAAACTCCTGCTCATCGGTCTCATCCTCCTCCATCTCATCATCTTCGCCTTTGTTCGCCCTTGTCGCGCGCCGTGGAGAGGCTCTGCTCTTGCCGCTGCTTGGCCTTGCCGCAGCGCCTCCCCAAGCGGACGCTTCTTGCGGATCCTCCGCCACCCTCCCGGCCTTCTCCTTGTCACGGCGCCAGACTCAGTTTTCTCAGAGCTCAACAAGTTGCTCAACCTTCTTGCAGCCCGGAGATCATGGCCCTTGGTGCGGTCGATCTACGGATCGCTGTCGGAGTCGCCCTGCTTGTCGGCGCCACCACAGCCTTGCCGGAGTCACCAGCTTTGGCCTTCTTTGCCGCCTCCGCTGCCGGACTGCTCGACAACCAGCACATCCTTAGCCTTCCTATTTCTCGTTATTCCGCCTCCAGCTTCTTCTTTGCCGGAGGGGCATCCTCAATCGCGATCCTTATGCTCCTGTGATTCTCTCCGGGAGTTTCTCCCTCTTCAAGACGTGCACACTTGTCGGCCAGAGCATATAGCTCACGACATCTCTAATTTTGCACATCGCCATCTCTCCTCATCCCGCGTTATGCACGCTCGATGGAATGCGCCGATAACCGCGGCAGGTGGTGGACGCTCGGGATGTTGCACCGCACCGCTGAATCTCTCGTATGTACTTGCACAGGGGTTCTCCTTTCGGGCGAGCAGATGAACATCGCTTCCCTGGCCATGCGGTTTGTGGTCGCTGTGAAGGCGCCGACAAACCGATGGCACAGGTCCGCGCACGAAGAGATGGAGTTGTCCGCAAGTGCATGAACCAAGATCTCGACGTTGGGCTTGAGCACCAGCGGAAGTAGTTGGCGAGGATCTTCGTCGCTACCCCGCAGCTTGCACCGCTATGGTGTAGATGTCGAGGAACTCGACGGATGTATCCTGCCATCATATTTCTCGAGCACGCTTGGTTTGAAGTTCTGGCATCAACATCGACTCGCCGCAGCTCGCGGTGAACGCAGGCAACTTCATCACAGACGGCAAGGCGCCTGCCTCTCGGGCGCATGCATATCAATAAAGGGGCCCAGCGCTGATCGACCGACATCGTGCTTCTCATTGGCGCTGATGCGAGTACGAAGGCTTTCTTGTCGCCGTTTTGGAGAACTTGGCGCTGATCGCGCGAGCTCGCTGGGTCCAAGATGCAGTGGAGTCGGTGTCGAGATTGGCCCGGTGAGTCGGGCGATCTTGGTTTTCGGGCGGGAGTGCACGTAGTGGCACCCCAGCGGTCTTGTCGGTGTCGGCTTGCGCCGGGCGCCTTGCCGGGCTTCGATGTGCTCGGTTGCGGGGCTTGTCAGCTGCTGCGGCCAATGAGGCTCGAATGGTGGCCTCCAAATACGCGATCCCGTCTCGGGCGCCGAGGGTAATCTAGAAGTAGCCGGGCTCGCTAGCTCTTCCGTTTTTGGGTGGTGGCGAACGACGCGAGGAGCGAGATATGCTCGCACTTCTAATAGTGTTAGAAGGAGCAACATCCCGCCCAGCGATCGACAGCGCTTTCGTGCCAACATGCCGACGCGTATGTTGGCCTTGAGCGTCCCGCAATCCACCAGCTTCGGCCTTGCTCCAACGCGAGTACGGTGTTAGGAGCACCATGGCAAGAGTCGATCCTGCACCTCCCGGGAGGGGTGCGGTGTATGTATAGACGCCGAAGCTGCCGCGGGCCCCATCGTCCTTGACCTCGTGACGACGTGAGTCCCCGTCGGGCGCCGCGCCTCCGCCAGCGTTTACCCACCGCCCGCTTGCTCGGCGGCGGTGGGATTGACGTGGATGGAGCGGCCTCCAAGTCTTCTTCTTCGTGGCATGTCGATGAAGATGTTGATATAGCGCGAAGACCGGATCAGGTTCGACAACCTCGACGCCTTACCCTACGGCGCCATAGATGTCGTGGGAACGAACACCTATGGGGCAGGGCCCTTTGGTCCGCGCAGGAGCGGAGGGCGACGAAGAGTAGATCGAGGTAAAGCACGAGAGGATTTTACCCAGCTTCGAGCTCTCCGAGAGATAAAACTCCTCTGCTGCTTTGTGTTTGTATTTGTTCTTGCTTGAGAGTGTGGGTTGTTGTAGTCTCGAATGAGTCGAACCCCTTCTACGTGCGCATGGGCCTCCTTTTTATAGTCTAAAGGGGTCACCGACAGGTGGCAACGCAGAGAGAGGGGTAAAAAAGTAAAAACGGGGGTTGGTACAACCGCTATCAACAGCGCCACCTACCTAACTCTGACGGCAGGGGACAAGGGCATTTAATGCCCGTCCGGTCGCCCAAACAGTGCAATAAACGACCGTTAGGGGCGCCACCGATCGCCATGATGGCCTCCTTGTCATCTTCACTCACCGCTTGGCTGCACAGCTACTCACCACGTGCACCAGGAACGATCCTGCGGCGACACGTCATCGGATGCGCTGGAGCATGGGCATAGAGTGGTGGCTTCGCCGCGGCAAGCGCCTTTGTCACGTTGTCTGTCTTGTCGCACCCGCAAGCTTGTCGCTCGCCGGGCCTTCCCGGACGCTTGCGCCGCGCAAGTCTCCCGAAATGCCTTGGTTATCTTCCGGCAAGCTCCTCTTGCCGGGTCTTGTCCTTCCCGCAAGCTCCTCTTGCCGGGCCTTGTCTTCACAGCTAAACACTTTGTTCTTGAATGGCGATAATAGGAATAGCGGCGATCTTGGCGGACGCCTGCAAGCCTTGCCGCGGACGCCGCGATCGCCTGCGGCACAAGTTCGGGATACTAAGGTACCCCTACTTTAGTACACCGACATTCCCATTGCCCTTGTATGCCCGGATCGAGCGTCCTGAAGGCGCTGCCGCCGAGCGGCATTGCCAGAGGCACCGTCGCCGCCGGCGGATCACAGCGGTGCACATCGTTCCTCCAGGAGTTCACGTCGAGGGCTCTTCTCGCGAGCTCGTGCTTCATGCCACCATGCCTCCTCGGTCCTGGATTCGCCTCCCTCCTTCCTTCGCCTTGGAGATGCCGCCGAGGGGGCCTATCGAGCTTTGGCTGCAGCATGCTGACTACAAGCACTTCTGCGACCGAGCGGAGGTCGAGGTCGCTCCCGGCAGGTCTACCTCGACCCGTGGCTGGGAGAGATCGCCCGGGTCTGCAGGACGGGTGGCGCCCTCGCAATCCACCTCGAGTACGACGGCGCCTCCCTGATGTTCTTCAAGGTCTTCGACGCGGAGGGACGCCGACTGGAGTGCTGCCCTAGGAAAGGCGGCCGGGCCCTGCCACGGCGAGACTAGTCTCACAACTGCTTCCAAAGAAGCTCCTCAGCAATGGAGGTGTTGGAGGATCCAGCGACTCCGCCGAGCTCCTGGCGACCCCGGAGACGAGCGACGACAGCTACGAGCCCCCGAGCTTGCGTCGCTCTTGGAGCAGGGAGGGCTCGTCAGGCCGCTGTCGCCACTGATCTTTATGGGGTTGGCGCCGATGGCTGACGGCCCACTGTTGATGATGGCGCCTCTTGCGGAGGCGCGCGTAGTTAGCACTCTTTAGGATTTTCTCCTTTTGTTCCCTGCGAGGAATCGAAGAACACACCCTGCAGGGGGTTTGTAAGGTGCTTGTAGTTCCATTTGTTAATATGATCCTTATCATGAAGTGGTGAGGGATGCTCGTCCCGTCTTATCTTAGTTCCTCCTTTCGAACCTCACGAGGACTTGACGCTCTGCGCTGATAGGTCCCGGTCCCAAGGCAGGCTTCAGCCGTCGCTAGTATGCCAGGTCACGATGCCGTGGTCAAGGCGAGGAGGTGAGCGTCCCGGGGTCTAGTAAGAGCCCCTGAGTCGCGATGCTCAGGAGGTCCCCTTTAGCGCTCAAGCAGCCATCGTTCGGTGAGAAAGGAGCACGACATCGCCAAAAGGGAACTGCATTAGGTGCAAGGTCGGTGCTGCGATAGATAGTGTTTCCGGAGGATGACTTATCTCGGGGGTCAGAAACCACTCCTTGGCGCGGCCCCTCAAGGCTGACAAATGACAATAGGAGTTGCGCTGGAGAGGTCCCCACGCGGCTTACTTCTCGCCTTTTCCCCCTCGTGTTTCACGCCCCAGGTCCCAGCCTCGAGTGAGCTCGGCCGTTGCTGGTATGCCAAAGTTGGCGATGCGTGGACAAGGCCAGAGGGTGAGGGCTGAGAGCCAGTGAGAGCCCATGAGTCGCAATGCTCGTGCCCTTCTTTAACGGTAAGTGGTTCTGTGGGACGAGAGCGAAGGAGATCTTTGCGGAGGCCTCGCCCGACGCTGCTCCTAAAGCGATCCCGCGAGTTCATCATGAGAAAAGCGAGGGTTTGCTGCTACAATTGCCGCCAGCGCTAGTTGCTCTAGGAAGGTGACGAGGCATCAAGGCTTGGTGAGGTGGCGCCTTGCGGGTTGCCGCGCCGAGCTCAGCCATCCAGTGTTTGTCAACGCGCAGGATGCACCCATGCGCGTCGTGCCATGAGGGAGCAGCTCCATCAGTTGGTGTCAATCGAGCGGGCGATTAAGTCAAGCACGTAATCATGAAGGAGCAAATCCATTTAGATAGACGCAGAAAAAGACGATCACCGCTGGGTCGGGCCCGAGCAACCTTGGGGATGATACAGCCCGAGGGGCGCCCCCGATATAGTAAGCTGAAAACATGAACTAAAGGGATACGTGCCACAGGGACGGACCCACGCGGCCTGGGATTGATGCAGCCCTGGGGGGCGCTCCCAGCTGAAAATGAAACTCGAAGGATGTCACCTGATGATGCTGAACATGGAGGGATGCTGAAGTAGCGGACGGTGTGCGCTGCGGGAGACGATCTTCATGAGCCCCCAGGCCCAGGGGCCTCGGGAGGCTCTGGAGGCACTGGTGGCTCCTCGCGGACGATCTCCATCTCCACCAGGACTGTGGAATGCCTGACCACCTGAGCCTCCAAGATGCTCCTCATGAGGCGCTGACGCACAGCAGCCGCGCTCGGCAGGCCATAAGGCATGCGAACATAGCTGTGGGGTGGACCTTCGCAGCGCCCCAGGCGTGAGTGCCAGAGGCGCTCCTGAGAGGCGGCTCGGTTGAGTCCTGGTATGTCGATGCAGACGCGCAGCCCACCATCCTCGCCTGGATGGGGAGCTACAGAGGGCAAGCGACGGCTGCCACTCATGACTCTTGACTCCTGCAGCTCCTGAATGATCTCACTGACGAATTCCTAAGGGTTTGGCCCTCCTTGCCTTGCTCCTTCCTGAGGGAAACGTGCATTGAAGCACGCTTCCAGGTGGTGCCCGAGCGCCTCCCTCGTGATCTTAGCAAAGTCGATGGCCCTCCAGAAGAGAGCCCTCGAGCCTTGCTCGAGGAGGGCACTGGGCGCGCCTTCCTATGCGACAGAAGGTGGTGCCCCCTGAACAAAGCGCGGACTCGAGGGGCCTGCCCCGAGGGTCGGGCCAGCGATGTCTTCTTCTTCTTAGGAGCAGCCTCCGGAAGCCTCCCGTTCCTGTGATCTGGGTCTTCAATTGATGCGGCTTGGAAAGCACGTTCCAGAGAACACACAACGTCTCTCTCTTCACAGGGCACCGTGATGACTCCACCGCTTCCTGGTATCTTGAGGACATTGTAGCCGTGATGGGTCACAGCCATGAACTTGGCCAGGGCTGGGTACCCGAGGATGGCATTGTATGGCAGGCGGATGTGAGCAACATCGAAGTCAATGAGCTTGGTGCGGTAGTTGTCGCGCTTCCCGAAGGTAACAGGAAGGTGGACCTGCCCTATCGGAACCGTGGAACCATCAGTGACTCCTGAGCAACGCTTGGTTGGCTGCAGCTGATTGTATGGCACTTGGAGATTGTTGAACGTCTCGACGGATAGGACATGAAGCCCTGCTACACCATCGATGAGGGTCCTGGTGACTTGCACATTGCTGATGATTGGGGAACAAAGCATCGGGAGGACTCCTGCTGTGGCTGCACACTTGAGCTGATCCGCTGAGTTGAACGTGGTAGCGCACGCTGACCACCTGAGAGGGCGTGTGGCCTCAAGCTTGGGGAGGACTACATTCACTTCGCAAGCAAACTGCTTGAAGATGCGCTGAGAGGCCGGGGCTTTTGCACCGCCCAAGATGCAAGCGATTGCGCGCGGCTCCTGGAAGCCTCCAGCCCCCTCGTCCTGGTGATGGTCTTCATTCCTCGGCTGTGGTGGAAGAGGAGGAGGCCCAGATGCCTTGTGGGCGATCCTCGCGAGGCTGATCCCTCCAACCCCCGCGAGGTGGGTCCTCCAACCTCCTCACGAGGCTGGTCTCGCCAGGGTCCTCGCGAGGTCGGTCATGCCACCCTTGGCGAGGGCCATGGTCTTCCCATCGCCCTCCACCTCTTCCTCCTCCTCGCCATAGCCCAGTCGCCGCGCTTTCGCGCCGGGCCGGCACGCATGTCTCGCGACGGCCCCGAGCTCTTGGCATTCGTTGGTGTTAGGGGTGTGGAGGTCGTGGTACACGCATCATCGGCTGCCCTTAGGCTGACTCAGCTGATCCTCGCCTTGCTTGGTGTCCGGCTCTTCCGCAAGCACGGTAGCCCCCTTGTGCTTCACGCCCTGGCCTTGGGCTTTTTCTTCTTCGGGTCAGGCACTGGCAGCTCGAGGAGGGAAAGGCGCCTTCCTCAGCCCTAGCGCACTTGGTCGCCAGATTGAACAGCCCAGGGGAGGTGCACAGGTCCTCATGGATCGCCAGTCCTCCTTCATCTTGACGTCACGCACGCTGTCGGAGAAGGCTGAGATGATGGCCTCCTCAGACACCTTGGGGATCATAAGGCGAGCGCTATTGAAGCTGGATGAACTTCGCAGGGTCTCTCCGCTGCTGCTTGATGCGGCGCAGTCGCCATGGTCGGGGCCGATCGCGGTGCTTTGAAGTTGGCGATGAATCGGGTGCACATCTCGTCCCAGAGGATATCGTGTCTTGAGCCAGGTTCAGAGCCAGTCGCGGGCGCCGTCCTTGAGCGCCATGGGGAACCAGTTCGCCATGATCTTCTCGCCCCGTTCATGGCTTGATGCCCAGCTCGTAGAGCTGGAGGAACTCAGGAGGGTCAGCCGTGCCATCGTAGCTTGGGGGCAGGTCTGGCTTGAACTTGCCCGGCCAGGCCACGCTGCGCTGCTCGGCGGAGAAGGCACGGCAGCCTACAGTGGCCACGGGAGCCCTTTGGTGATGGAGAGCTTGATCTTGTGGGTCTCTGTGTGCTGCAGCCAGGTGCAGCGCGGGTTCTTGATGCGTTGGAGCAGGAGCGCGTTCGTGCCGAGCCGGTGCGGGGAGCACACGGGCGGCCTCTTGGGGACGAGGGATCTCTTGGCAACTCTTCTCTTGCTGTGCTGGCGCCGGACGGAGTAGGTTCCGCCCAGGGGCCACGTGCCTTGGGGCCAAGGCACCTTCTTGTGGGGGAGGCGGCTGATGCGCCCCCGGAGCTTCGTCGCCCGCGTAGGGCGGGGCGCGGTGCAGTTAGAGGAATGGTGCAGGGGAGCCCCCAGCGGCGCTGACGAGCTCGGTGATGTGGGTGAGCCACTCGTCGTAGAGGTCGTCGACGGAACGGTAGTGCAGGAGCTCCCGCGCCAGAGTAGCAGCGGCATCATGCGTCCTTGGAGCGCTGATGGGCGTGGGATGAGGAGCCGGCTAGAGTCAGCGACGGGGTGGCGGTCGCGACCGCCTCCGACCGGCGATGCAGGACGACGCCGCTGCCGTTTCGCCGAGCCGGTGGCGGCATTGACGGCAGCGACGGAACGGCGGGCGCCACGACGGGCCGCTCGGGCGACGCGAGTGGCGAGAGCGGCCCGGCATCGGCGCGGGCGCGACGTGCGTCTGACATGGATGGGACGGGCGGTGAAACACGAGGCGACGGAAGGCAGATTCTGGCACACCCCTACCTGGCGCGCCAAATGTCGGATTTCGGTTCCGCAGACTTTAATGTTCAACACCGGGTGCACGGGAGATCACACCACCTGCCTACCCATGTCTCACCGCCGCCAGATCTAAAACTACACGAAGAACAACACAAGGGACACAAGATTTATACTCGTTCAGACACCATTGTGGTGTAATACCCTACCCAGCTTTGTGGTGTGTGGATTGCCTCAGGGGTGATGAGGAATAAGATAATGGAAGAACAGCCTCAAGGGTCTCTTGTTTGGCTGGTGCGATGAACTGCTAGGGGAGTTCAGTCTCTCTCTCTCTCTCTCTCTCTCTCTCTCTCTCTCTCTCTCTGTCTTTCTATCCATGTTCTTTCGATGCCTCTACCCTGTTCTTTCGATGGCCCTACCCTGTTCTTTCGATGCCTCTACCCTGTTCTTTTGATGCCTCTACCCTGTTCTTTCGATGCCTCTACCCTGTTCTTTCGATGCCTCTACCCTGTGGGTGGCTAGTCCTATTTATAGGCGAAGGCCCCGGGCCTCTTCCCGAATATTGAGTGGGAAGGGCGCCAACAATTGGCCATTTTGAAGGGGAACATCTAGTACACTTATCCTGACTAAAGTTGGTCCTTGCCTACCAAAGACCCTGACGATGACGCCGCTTGGCTCCACGATGACCTCCGCTCGTCAGTCTCCGCTGGTCTTGGTCTTGTTGCACCGAAATGGTTGCCTTTGCTTGATACCCTTGTTCTGCGCTTGCCCCTTTGCACCAAAGAGGAAACAAGGACTCAGACAGTCGGGCGCCCACCTGCCTTGGTCGTCATGGCTTGCGCCACAGTGCACCTCGTGAGGTACCCCGCCTTGATCTCTCTCAAGGCCTCGCGAGCCAGCCCGGGACGGTTGCGGCTCGAGGAAGCCTCTGTCAGTCCCCATGAGGCTTGGCCCCTCGCGAGGGTCTTGAGCATGTGCTGATGAAGATGGGCCATACTAGGCCACTCCTTGAGCCACGCCATGGGCCGTAGGCAGGCAAATCTGGGTACCCCCGTTCCCAGAACACCGACAGTGCGTGCGGAGATCTCAACCTACCCAACCTGCCTACTCGCGATCCTCCTAAGCCTAGAGCAACGAGCTCAAAGAGACACATCAGTTTATCCTGGTTCGGGCCACCTTGCGGTGTAATACCCTACTCCAGTGTTTTGGTGGATTGCCTCGGAGGGTTGAGAATGAACTAGTATAGTGGATGAACTGGCCTCAGAAGGTGAGGTGTTCTTGAGCTTGAGGGAGCTGACGGGGATTGAACTAGATGCCCTCGATGGTTGTGGCTATGTCCTATTTATAGTGGCCTTGGTCCTCTTCCCAAATGTTGGCGGGAAGGGATCCCACAACGGCAGGATTCGGAAGGGGACAAATAGTACAACTTATCCAGACAAAAGTAGTCTTCGCCTGCAAAAAGCCTCTGGTCGTGACACTGCGGCGGGCTCGACGATGACCTCCGTCCTACCGTCCTGGCGGTCTTGGTCTTGTTGCCTCAGAATGAAAACCTTTGGCTGATTCCTCGGAACTCCGCGCCTGTGGCTTGCCTCCCTTCCACCAAAGAGGACACCTGCGCTCTGCGCCCGCCTGGCCTTGGTCGTCATAACTCACGTCGGCTGAGCCTCGTGAGGTAAACCATGCACAGAACTCTCCGCCCCTCGGGAGCCATCCTGAAGAGGCCGATCCCCTCGGGGGTCTTGGCGTCATCCGCCTCGCGAGGCTTGGCCTCTCGCGAGGGTCTTGAATTGTTGATGTTGAAGTTGTACCATACCAGGCCGTCGCTAGAGCCGCACGGTGGGCCGCAGGCAGGCAGGACTGGATACACCCATATCCAGAACGCCGGCAGGATTTGTCTGACCGAGTTTGCTTACTCGGTCCTACCGAGTTTCAAAATCTGTGTTTAACGGTTAGATTTTGTGTGGAGGCTATATATACCCCTCCACCGACTCTTCATTCATGGAGAGAGCCATCAGAACAAAGCTACACTTCACTACTCATTTTCTGAGAGAGAACCACCTACTCATGTGTTGAGGCCAAGATATTCCAATCCTACCATATGAATCTTGATCTCTAGCCTTCCCCAAGTTGCTTTCCAGTCAGATCATCTTTCCACCATAGCCAAATCTATGTGAGAGAGTTGAATGTTGGGGAGACTATCATTTGAAGCACAAGAGCAAGGAGTTCATCAACAACACACCATTTATTACCTTTTGGAGAGTGGTGTCTCCTAGATTGGTTAGGTGTCACTTGGGAGCCTCCGTCAAGACTGTGGAGTTGATCGCCTACTTCGTGAAGATCTACCCTAGTGAGCAAGTCCTTTGTGGGCAATGGCCATGATGGGATAGACAAGGTTTCTTCTTCATGGACCCTTCATGGGTGGAGCCCTCTGTGGACTCGCGCAATCGTTACCCTCCGTGGGTTGAAGTCTCCATCAACGTGGATGTACGATAGGACCACCTATCGGAACCATTGCGTTTGCTCCCTCCAAACTCCTCCCATTTACTTTCTTGCAAGTTGCATGCTTTAGTTTCCGCTGCTCATATACTCTTTGCATGCTTGCTTGAATTGTATTGTGATTGCTTGACTTGTACTAAGTTGCTAAAATCTGCCAAGAACTAAAATTGTGAAAAGGTTAAGTTTTTATTTGGTCAAGTAGTCTAATCACCCCCCTCTAGACATACTTTCGATCCTACAAGTGGTATCAGAGCTTTGGTCCCCATTTGCCTTGATTTCCATAGCTTTGGTGATCATAGCCTTGGTTTCACAACCTAGGAGAGTATCGCGTCTAGCGAGGGAAATTACCACAGTAGAGGTCCTTACTTTGATGCTACTAATTTTGCTAGTTGGAAACATAAGATGAAAATGCATATTCTTGGGCATAACCCCGCCATTTGGGATATTGTGTGAATTCTTTGATGGGAGAGAACCAAACCGTGAAGCTACCGCAGAAGAATTGAAGATGTTGCAATACAATGCTCAAGCTTGCGATATCCTATTCAATGGATTGTGCCCCGAAGAATTCAACAAAATTAGCCGTTTTGAGAATGCAAAGGAAATTCGGGATACTTCGATTGATATGCATGAAGGTACGACTCCATCAAGGAATCCAAGTTGTATGTGCTTCTAAGTTATCTTGACAAGTTCAAAATGAAGGATGGTGAAGGTGTCGCCGAAATATACCGATAAATTCATCATCAAGAAAATCTTAGAGCCTTGGATGGAAAATATGATACCGTGTGCACATTGATCCAAATGATGCCAAATTACAAAGATCTCAAGCCAACCAAAGTCATTGGAAGAATTGTTGCTCATGAGATGTCACTTAAGGACAAAGAAGAGCTTCACAACAAGTCTAGTGGTGCTTACAAAGCCTCATGTGATGGTCCTATGAAAGTGCGTTATATCGACTAGAGGGGGGGTGAATAGGCGATTTTTATGAAATTCTTCACTGAGGAATTTGCCGGTGAGGAAATTCCTTAGCGAAGAACTATTTGAAGCGGAATATGTACTCAGAGGTAAACATAACAGAATACACACATAGTCAGCATGATGAAATGAAGACTAGAACAGAGTACAGAAAGCGTAAACACATGATAACAAGATGAAGACAAACGGATCAAGAAATTGAACTGAGGAATTTGTGAAAGTCTTCACCAAAGTCTTCAAGCACGATATGAACAACATGCAACATGTAATGAGGAAATGAATGAGTTGAGGAAATAGAACCAGTCAGTTGGTGAAGACAATGATTTGGTAGACCAGTTCCAACTGCTGCCCTCGCTTGTACGTCTGTTGGAGCGGCCGAGTATTTAAACTCGAGGACACAAAGTCCCGGACACCCGATCTCGAGCCGCAACTCAGACACCCAGTCCTCACCGTGTTCTCCTTGAACTAAGACCACGCAGCCTCGGCCCAATCACTCGTGGTAAGTCTTCAGTGACTTCCAAACCTTCACAGACTTGGTCACTCGGCGATCCGCAATTCCTCTTGGATGCTCTAGACCTTGACGCCTAACCGTCTGGAAGAAGCACAGTCTTCAAAGGTAATAAGCGTCGGATCCACGCAGATCAATTTCTTCATGATGCTCAATCACTTTGGGTTTGTGGGGGTTTGGTTTTGGGATTTTCCTCACTTGATGATTTTCGCTCAAAGTCCTCGGAGGATGGGTTGCTCTCAAATGACAAGTGTCAAGTTCTTCGAGCAGCCAACCAACTAGTGGTTGTAGGGGCGGCTATTTATAGCCTAGGGAGCAGACGACATGATAAGACATAAATGCCCTTCAATGATATGACCATTAGGTGGATAAGATATTTTGGTCCGCGCCAAGCAAGACAAAGAACGGTCGGAAATTTGACTCTCAAAGTCCTCGCTATCATGTTCTCATCGTAGGCAATTCAAGACCGGCGAATTCCTAACTCCTCGCTAGAGAAAGTCATCGCGACTGTAAGAACTGCGTCTCTCATCAAGAACTTGACTGAATCAGTATGAGATTTCCAATGGCTTCACTCGAAGGGATTGGTAGGTGTAGGATTTGAGTTGAGCATCACATGGAAATTTTTCCTTAGTATTTCCTCGACCCCCTTTAACAGTACGGTGTTTCCTATGACTCAAGAAAGAGAAAATGAAACTATGAAAACAAAAGTCTTCACGCTTCATATTCCTCGAATGAATATCAAGTCTTCATGGTCACACCACTTTCTTCACTTTCAAAGTCTTCAGAAAGTCTTCTGAATATCAAAGTCTTCAGTCGAACAACTTCATTTTTAGGGGTCGACTTTCTCTGAAGATATCAAACTCCTCATAGACTTATAGACCTGTGTACACTCACAAACGCATCAGTTACTTAACCTATAAGTCTTCAATACACCAAAATCACTAAGGGGAACTAGATGCACTTACAATCTCCCCCTTTTTGGTGATTGATGACAACATAGGTTAAGTTTTCAACGGGGATAAATATATGAAGTGTAAATACTGATATTGAGGAATTTGATTGCAAGATATAGAAGAACTCCCCCTGAATATGTGCATAATGAGGAATTTGCTTTTGAGGCAATGCACATTTGAGGAATTGAATCATGGAGATCTCCCCCTATATGTTGTAATTCATACACGCATTTGATATATAATATGAAGAATTTGAAATGCATGATGAAATATGGTGCCTGATGAGATTCAACATGCGTGCAATAGTATTGACTAGGAATAAGCATGCAGAATATCACATCAGAAGTTTCAGAGCTCAAATATCACATTTAGAGCTTAGTGCTTCAAAAGCATCAGAGCATTAGACTTATCAAAATCAGAGCATCAAACGTATCGAAGCACGATCAAAAGTATCAAGGCACCATCGGTTTTAAGATTACAACTCGATCCAATAGAAAGTTTCGAAGAACGAGTTGTAACTTAATAAAACGCCCATAGTATAAACCCGCTTGAAGACTAACTCAGATTTCTCCCCTTTGTCATCAAATGACCAAAAGGATCGGCCGAGGACTAACGCCTCGATGATATTCAAGTTGATGGAGGAGCGCCAGCGTTGTCGGGTTGTTTGTTGAAGTAGGGCTGCCGCAGTGTCGCCCAAATCTTCATATTCATCGGTTTCACGCGATGAAGAATAAGAGCTAGCCACCAGATCAGGAACTTTGACTCTCTTGAATTTCTTCGGAGGTGGTGCAGACGAGTCAAAAGCTTCCTGAAGACCCATAGTCTTCAATTCTTCCGTGGAATATATATGATTAAGAACAGCCCAGGTGCGGTTGAGAGTTTCATGAAGGTAGTACTGATTTTTCTTCACTGCATTATGTGTTGAGGTCATGTTGTGAAGAATTGCAGCAAATTGACGCTCACCCATTTCGATTGCGATCAACCTTCCGATGAAGACGAGGAGTAACTCACGATCACCATCACCACGGTGCGCTTGCTTGAGGCTGTTGCTTGGCGAGGTATTTGGCGGCAAGTCATGTGTTGCGTAATCGTCATTGGTGGAGTAAGATGCAGCCTTGCGAAATTGACCATCCAATGGACGAGTGCCTTCATCAATCACAGCTGCTGCCTTGCCCTTATCATCAGATGATGAAACTGGTCGCTTGAGGACTTCAATAGGCGGCAAGTAGCTTCCATGATTCAGAGTGTCAGCCTTGTAGTTGAGTGAAGATCTTGCCCTTATGAATCTCATGATCCAAGGCGCATATGGCTTTAGCTCAAAAGGTGACATTACAACATTGGCCAGAGTCCTCATGAAGAAATCATGGAAGTTGACAGGAACGCCATGAATGATATTGAAAAGCATGTTCTTCATGATGCCAACGACATCTTCTTCATTTGAGTCGTGGCCTTTGATGGGACTCATTGTCTTCGTCAATATTCTATATACAGTCCGAGGCACATACCGCAATTCCTTGACGAGGAATTTGGTTCAAGGGGCTTGTCCTGGCTTCAGCGGCTTCATGAGCACTTGCATAAAGTGATCAGATAATTCACGGTCATTGTAGATGCAGCATTTCATGGGGAGGATCAAGAGGAAGGACACGAAGCAATTCAGTTGCTGGTGCCTTGTAGTGAGTATTCTCTGTCATCCAATCCAGTACCCATGAATTGATGTCTTCAGCATCTTCGGTGATGTGCAGGGTGGCATAGAACTCGAAGAATGAGTTCTTCATTCCACCACAAATGTCGGTCAGAAATTCAAGAGTCTCGCATCATGAAGAACACGGAGTATCGCTCGAAGCACGGCAGTGATTCCATATCCACATGAGGAATATGCTCATGGTCGAAGATCTTGTCCTTGTCAAACAAAGACCGAGGAATAGAAGTTTGCTTGAGTAGGAGTCGAAGCGTCTTTTCCTCATTCGAGCAGAAGTCATATGGATTATAAGCGATGAAGAACACATGCTCGTAAAAGAAGTCTTCAGCCTTGATTTTTGCTTGCCGGAGAATGGATTCTTCGGTTTGGGCAGAGGAATATCGTTGATTTGCAACACAACCTCGTGAATCGCGATCTCGTGTTCTTCAGTGAGGAATTTCTGGTTCCTCTCCTTGTGCAGTTTGAGGATCAAGAATGGGTTCTTCAAATAGTGGCTGGAATTTCTTCATTGACAAACGATGTGGGATGAGTTTCTTCGGAGCCCATTTGAACAGTTGTAGCCGGGGACAGAGGAACTTGTTGAATCGGAGTGAAGAGAGGAGTATTAGGATGCTGACTTTCCCAAAAGTCATCGTACATCACTGGTGTAGTGCACCCAATATCCACATCTTCGTCTTCTTTTTCAATTTCCTCAACACCAGCCTCTTCAGCTGTGAACTGAGGCACGGGTGAGGAAACAACTGGGGTTGAAGGGAATGCTTCCACTTCAATTTCTTCATCAAGCTGTTCTGAGGTAGCAACAGATTGATTTTCTTCATCTGATCCGCTTGGGATCGTGTAATCTTCACTGCAGCTCGTTCTGCTGCCTTTGTCTTCTTCACTTCAAGCGTATGAAGAATTGGAGTTGGTGTTGGCGCAGGAGGAGCCGAGGATTGTGGTACAGTTTCTTGAGTGCAACTGTGCAATTGCCCTATTTCCTTCAGATTCTTCAGCGCACCACTAGTGGATGCCCAGAATTTCTTCGGTGGCCGGAATGGAGTCATCAGCCCCGAACTTGTATTCTCATCAAGACGCTGAAAGTCATCAGCGGTGCTAGCATGTTCTTCAAAGAGCTGAGCAGAGTCTTCACCGAGGATTTTCTTGTTGTGATGGGGCTGCAACAGTTGTCATTTTCTTCGTCAAATTGACGAATCTCACCTTGGCTCCTTGCCAATCAGCATTGTAAGCATCGAAATCCTTGCTGAGTGCTTGAATTTCAGATTGAGCTTTGAGAAGTTCTTCAGGAGTCAAGTTGACTAAGTTCTTCCTCGGAAGCTTCTCCTTTCTTGCTTGTGCTCTCTTCAATTCACGAGCCTTTTCAAATTTCCATTTCTCTTCAGCGATGAAATGGTTCAGCATGTGACTTTGACCAGGAGTCAGTGGCAGATCCGGTATAGGAGTGTTTGGATCCTGATGCCACAGGTCAATGAAGTCAAGGATCTTCTTCGGATCCAAAAGCAGAGGCACATTTGTTCTTTTGGCTGTAGCGGCCTTGGTCAGTCTGTCTCTGATGATTTCTGCAAGTTCTTCATCAAAGGCTTCATCATCAGAGGGTACGTTGAACGCAACCTGTTTCTTCTTTGACTTGGCCGAGGACCGCGCCCACCGTGGCTTTTGTCTTCAGCAGCAGAGGGGCCGGTTGAGGACATTGGTGCAGCCGAGGAACTTGCCGAGACACCGTAGCAATTGAGAATCCCCGAGTCCTTTGACATGTAGCCGATGCACAGGAGTTGATGACTTGAGGAGCTGCCGAGGATTTTGAATGAGCAAAGCAAAGCGATCGAGGAATTTGCCGTGAGGGCGCGATCGAGGAACTGGGTGTCGGGACCCGACTCAATGTCACATCGATCTAGCTCAGAACACATCATATCACTTATGCCTCACGCACGGTATCCCAACGGTGTCGCCTTACCTTAGCCCGGGACCGCTTATGCCTTTTGGCACACGATATGATAGTGTCGCTAGCATCCATATGAAAAGGAGCCCGGCTGACATGGCTAGTCGTAAACCCAAAGTGGCACAGACTTACAGGACAGCATCCATGACCCAAAGATCGAACGTGTCGGTCATCAGCAAGTAAGTTCCGGCTGTAGCACTGGGCTAGCAGACTCCGTAAACCGGCTGTAGCGGGCTAACAGACTCGGTACTCAATGCGTGACATTTCCCGAAAGATGTACACAGAACGAAGAAGGACACATGCCGCCAGCCTAAGTGTTCCGGAGCAAGAGCAAGCTACCATGGCTCGGTGGAGACACTAGGAGACATTTCCGTAAGAGAGGCTACTAAAGATAAACAACTAGATAGTCGATCCCACACATACCAAGCATTTCAATCATACACACAATATGCTCGATATGTGCAAATACAACAAGGCATCACAACATGACTCTACGACACAAGTATTTTATTTAAAGGCTCGAGAGCCATACATAGCATACACACAAGTACGGGTCACACGACCCACATACAAGTCATACAAGCATACAAGCCACAATGAAGTGTTTTGTCCGAGTACGCATAACTAGTAAAATAAAAGAGGCTTGGGTAAGCCTAGCTATACTACATGGTCCTTCACTTGCTCAGATCACCACCTGGCCTTAGTCTACTCATCGATGTCAACGCTCACGAAGAACCCGCTTAAGGGTTTGTGGCATCTTCTCAAAATGTAAATTAAAGCAACATGAGTACAAAGGTACTCAAAGAAGACTTACATCGATCCCTACATACATGCATATTATCAAGAAGGGTTGGTGGGGTTATTGCAGCAAGCCAGCTTTGACTCATGGCTAAGCTATCCTCACGAGACACCAACTTGAAATAGTTTTATGACTCGAGTCCACTACTCATCACTTCAATACACCACCGAGGATCCACATCCGCCTTCCTACGGAAGAGCCATCCTCGCACTCACGCTTATCTTGAGGCTTTTAGTAGTATCCATTTACTTGTCTATGAACCGTATAGGCAACCAAGTAGTCCTTATCATGACGCGGCTATTCAATAGATGATGTTAACCTGCGGGGTGTACTTCTTCATACACGCTCACCACTTATCGCCGTTTACACGACATGTACTCGGCAACCTTCAAGCGGAAGCCCAACGTGGGTGTCGGCCACGACCTACCTAGACACCTAAGTCTCTAGTCCAGTTTATCGCCTATTTGGGTTCCATCTATGAGGAGTTCCGCCAAGTTTCGCCACAGCCCCAAACGATGTGAACAGGTTCCCGAGATACCAAACGGGCATCCGGTACACCCGCCACGCACCTACCGTGATCACAGCCCACCCCTACGGTCAGCGCTGTCCACGGCCTCCAAGAGGGCTACAAACACCGTAAACTACTTGCAACTCCCGGACGTAAGACTAGGTGAATAAGAAGTCGAGAGGGTCCATTGGTTTCGGCCCAATGCATGGTAGTAGCTGAATCTTAAATCACACATACAGATCTCAAGGCTTAAGGACGGCCTCAATGAAACAACCCACCATGTACTCCTACATGGCCTCTCATCGATACCTTTACCAAATCGTGTTCAACACCTTACTCTCATACCGACTCGATCATTTCACTCTAGCCATCACCCGATGAACCGACTGACACGACTCTAAGCATAGCAGGCATAGCAAGGTAGGAACAACACAATCATATGGCTCAATCAACTCCTACACATGCTAGTGGGTTTCATCTAGTTATTGTGGCAATGACAGTCATGCAGAGGAAATGGGTTCAACTACCGCAGCACACACAAGCAGCTTGAATCGCGTTGTCTTAATGCAGAAACGAGAGCAGGAGCAAGAACATGGGATTTTATCGATATGATCAAATGGTTGGTTGCTTGCCCGACGGGTCGGTGCACGGTATTGCTCTTCGTCGGGTTATCACGGTATCCTCGGGGCGTAACTCGCCGCAGGAACACCGATACACAAGCATTACCAAACAATATGCAACAATATGATGCATGCATGAGACATGGCATATATGAGTGTGTTGGGCTAATGCAACTAAGACCAGATGAGTTTGAAGCATTTTGAACCAAAGATGCAATTTCCAAACTCATATATGATCATTTAGGTGCTTTAACTTGTTCTGCCATAAACAGTAGGTTAGCTTCTGTAAACATGCATGAAACCAGTACAGATGGAAAGATTGGATTTTTCTGATCATTTTTCATATATAATTTGTTTCATTTGGAGTTACAGATTAATTTCTATGAATTTTGAAGTTTGAAACATTTTCTGGAATTTCCTGTGTAAAAATAATTCCAGTAATTAAATTATTGCGTCAAGACTATGTCATGATGACGCGGTGGTCAACGGGCTGGTCAGTCAAACTGACCAGTGGGTCCCGCATGTCGATGGGTAATTAAACTAATTAAATTAGGTTTTAACTAAATTGATTTAGTTAGCGTAGGGGGCCCACATGTCATAGACCCGTGGGGTCAACCCGGGCCCACCCGTGGTCAAAGTCGGGTCAAACCCGCGGCGCTTAGCCACGGCGAGCCCGACGCGGGCGGCGAAGTGGTTTTGCTGCCCGCCACCAAATGGGTCGCGAGGCCATCGAGTGGAGCCGAGGACGAGCCGCGACTCTTGGTGGAGTCCGTTGGGTCGGGGTGGCGGAGTTACGCCGGCGGCGATTTTGGCGCCACCGGAGTTCGGGTGAGAGCGAACTCGGCTGGGGTGTGTGAGGTGCGGAAGTGCACGGTTAGCTCCAACGCGACGTGGTGAGTGCGATGGACACGGTGAGGTGGCCGAGGATGGCCGGAGCACGCCGGCGACGAGGTCCGCGACGGCGCGCAAGGGTGAGTTTTCTGTGCTCGCTGTGGTGCACGGAGCGAGAAAGAAAGAGAGGGGAAGGTAGCCCAGCTCACAGCGGTCGCGATGGAACGGACGGCGTGGTCGGGGACGAACTGATGCGGCGGCGACGGCGAAGGGGATCTCCGGCGGTGGCGCTTCGGGCGAGGTTGGTGCGGCGGCTTCGGGGCACGCGAGCGCTCGGGGCTCGGCTAGCTCGAAGGAGTAGAGGGCGGCGGAGCTTCTGGACACGGTGGCGTGGCATGGAGACGACGGAGAGCGCGGCTACGGCGGCGGTGCGGGGACGGTGGCGTCGGCCATGGCGTGGGGGCGCGAGGGAGACGAGCTGGGGCAAATGGAGATGTCCAGGAGGTCCGGGGCGCGACGTGGAGCTCGTCCAAGGCAACGGGGCGGCGAGAGGGCGAAGCAGAGCGGCGTGCAGCTGCGTGGCGAGCTGCGGTGCCGCCGCCGAGCACCTTGGCTGCCTGCCTGGCAAGCCAAGCAGCTCATTGGCCTTGGTGGGCCGGGCCTGTGGGCTGGCTGGTGGGCGGTGGTGGCGCCTGTAAGTTTCTTCTGCTTTCTTATTTTATTCTTTCCGCAACTTTGTTGAATTATTTAAAATACCTAGAAGGTTCTAAAATTCACCAAACTACTCCTCGGTCCATTGTTGGAATATTTCCAACATGAAACATTTTAGATTGGGAATATTTGGACATTTGAAATATTTTATAAATTTTAAATGCCCAAATTCAAATACTTATGATTTAATTCAAAGACCTTAAGATGACCTAGGAAATTGTGCACCACTTTTGGCAAAGGTTCTGAACCAAGACAAAATGATGAACATTTTAGAAGGGCATTTCAGGTTCATCGAAAATATTTTTAGTAAACCCTAGTTTGTTTCAGAGGGGCTGGGGTTCGCATTCCCATTTCAGGTTTCATGAAAAAATAGACATGATGCAACACTCTAATGCAAGAACTAGCTAGGTGTGACAACTCACCCCACTCAAAAGAATCTCGTCCGAGATTTGGTTCCTCCGAAAGAGGGCGGGTACTCAAGTCGAAGACGATCCTCCCTTTCCCAAGTAGCTTCCTTCTCGTAATGGTGCGACCATTGAACCTTGAGAAACTTGATATTATGCCGTCGAGTGGTACGCCGCTTGATCGAGGATACGAACGGATATTCTCGATATGTGAGATTATCTTGAAGATCAAGCGTTTAGTGGTCCACTCCACGGATAGGATCCGAGAAGCAACGCTGAGTTGAGAAACGTGGAAGACATCGTGGACTTTGGAGAGATGTGGAGGTAGTTCCAATTGGTAGGCAACTTCTCCTCGCTTGGCAAGAATGCGAAAGGGTCCAATGTAGCGAGGAGCCAATTTGCCTTTGATACCGGCGATGGGTTCCTTCAAAGGAGTAACTCAAGGTAAGCCTTCTCGCCAACCTCGTAAGTCATAGCCTTATGTTTTCGGGTCATATTGACTCTTTTGACGAGATTGGGCTGTTTTCAACTTTTCACTAACGATGCGAACTTGTTTTTTCGCTTCGGATCATATCCGCCAAAGAATTGTCTTTCCCGGTTTCGACCAGCTAAGAGGTGTTCGACACCTTCGCCCATAGAGAACTTCAAAAGGTGCTTTGCCCAAGCTAGATTGATAGCTGTTGTTATAAGCAAATTCGCAAATGGAAGGCATTTCTCCCAATCCATTCCGAATGAGATAATGTAAGCTCAAGCATGTCTTCTAGGATTTGGTTGACACGCTCTACTTGACCACTTGATTGAGGGTGAAAAGCAAGCTAAAGGAAAGATGGGTTCCCATAGCGCTTTTGGAAACTTTCCCAAAATCGAGAGGTGAAGAGACTTCCTCGATCCGAGTTAATTTCCAATGGAACACCATGAAGAGACACTATTCGGAGATGTACAAGTCTGCTAGCTGACTAGCGGTTATACTCGCCAATGTAAGAAATGGGCTACTTTGGAGAGGCGGTCGATAACAACAAAGATAGCATTATTCCCTCTCTTGGTCCCGGAAAACCAAAGATGAAATCCATACTGATTTTATCCCATTTCCATTCAGAATAGCTAAGGGTTGAAGGGTGCCAAGAGGCCGCTGATGCTCTGCTTTTACACGACGACGACGCCGCAGCTTAGCAACAAATTGAGCAATGTCTCTCTTCATCCTAGTCCACCGTAACCTCCGGCGAGGTCCCGATACATTTTAGTGCTACCGGGATGAATGGTGAGAGGAGATTCATGAGCTTCTTTAAGGATCAATCGCCGCAGGTTTCGATTTTAGGAACCACTAGGCGGTTTCAAGTATACGACTCCTTGATCATCAATGGAGAAACAATCCGCAACTCCTTTCTTGATGTTTCTTTTGATGCGGAAATTCCGGATCTACCTTTTGGGCTTTGATGATCTGATCCGTAAGGGAAGGTTTCGCCACCAAGGTGGAAAGGAACCCTCGAGGAACAATGTGAAGGTTAAGCTTCTGAAATTCCTCGTGGAGAAGTGGTTGACTTTGTTGCAACATTAGGTTGTTGCAATAAGATTTACGACTTAGCGCATCAGCCATGACGCTGGCTTTTCCCGGGGTATAAGTTATCCCTAAGTCGAAATCAGATCAACTCAACCCAACGCCTTTGCCTGAGATTCAAATCTGGTTGGGTGAATATGTACTTTAGACTTTGGTGATCGGTGAAGATTTCGCAACGATTACCAAGAAGGTAATGTCGCCAGGTTTTGAGTGCATGGACTACACCGCAAGCTCTAGATCATGAGTAGGGTAGTTTTCCTCATGTGGGTGTAATTGCCGTGAAGCATAAGCAATTACGTGTCGATCTTGCATGAGAATACAGCCTAGTCCTTGTCGCGAGGCCGCAATAGATAACAAAGTCCTTAGAAAATCTGGTGGTACCAATACGGGAGCGAAGTTAAACGCCTTTTCGCCTCGAAACTGTGCTCACATTGTGGAGTCCACTCGAACTTTTTATCCTTCTTGAGGAGTTCAGTTAGAGGTTTAGCAACTTTGGAGAAGTTCTCGACAAAGCGGCGATAATAGCTCGCTAAGCCAAGGAAACTTCGAACTTGCTTGACCGACTCGTGGAGTCCAATTAAGGACGGCTTGAACTCGCTCGGGTTGACAATACCTTTACCGAAATTACATGTCCTAGATAGGTCACTTCGCAGCCAAAATTCGCATTTAGAAAACTTGGCATAAAGGCGATGCTCTCAAGTTTCATCAACACTAGCCTTAGATGTTCGGCATGTTCTTCCTCGTTCTTAGAGTAGATGAGTATATCATCGAGGTAAACCACTACTAATTTATCCAAATACTCCATGAAGATTGAGTTCATTAACCGAGAAGGTGGCTGGAGCATTGGTTAAACCGAAGGACATGACGGTGTACTCGATTGACCGTAACGAGTAACAAAGGCCGCTTTGGGAATGTCCCGCTTGGATTTTGATTTGATGGTAGCCTAACCTCAAATCCATCTTAGAGAAGACCGAGGATCCCGCGAGCTGATCATACGGATCGTTGATCCCGGGAGCGGATACTTGTTCTTAATTGTGACCAAGTTGACGGTCGATAATCTACAACCATCCGTCCGCATCATCCTTCTTCTTGACGAAGAGGACGGGCAAGCCCAAGGAGATGAACTAGGACGGATGAAACCCTTTTCAAGGACTCATCGAGTTGTTTCTTAAGTTCGCTAGTTCTAGGGGTGCCATCTTATAGGGTCTTCTAGAAATTGGGACAGTTCCTCGAATGAGATCTATCACGAACTCAACATCTCCGCTGTGGAACACCGGCAATTCTTCCGAAAGACATCCGAAAGTCACGGACTACCGACGCCTTCGAGGTCCGCAATGGACCGGCATTAAGAGAATATAGTTCGCGCTTGGACATTCGGGTCAAGACATTGACTATCTTTCCCGAGGGGTGCGTAAGTTGAACAGTCCTAGAGAAACAATCAATCTTGGCATGATGGGCTGACATCCAATCCATACCCAAGATGATATTTATATCCGAAGATTTGAGAGCTATCAACGATGCAAGGAAAACAAGTCTGTCGACCTGAATTTCATTTCCATGGCTTACTCTAGAAGTTTGCCATCTAGAACCCGGAGAAGAAATTTCCATGGTGGAAGGCATGTCACAGAATGCAGTGTTATGCAAACGAGCATAGTTTTCGGATATGAATGAATGAGATGCTCCAAAGATCGAAAAGAACGGATGCCGGTGGCAATTAACAAGAAGCGCATCGAGCACGACGTTGGGATCCTCTTGGGCCTCTTCACCGAGACACAATTAACATGGCCACGCAAGGTGGCGGCTTGGCATAGAACACCTTTCTGCTGGCTTGCCACGGCCAACAGCTTTTGCAGGCTGGTTGGGGTTGGTCTGAGGACAATCGTATGGCCTGATTCCCACATTTGAAGCACGCCACGGGTTGGCGCCGTGAGGAGCATTGTTGGTTGGCCCACCATAGGGCTTAGCTGGTGCATATTCTGAATCGGGCGAGGCGCTCAAAGGATGGCCTCGGTGTGAATCTGGGTGGCGAGGCAGATTTGGCACCCACACACGGCGCTTCGTGGTCCAAAGACCGGATGAGGAACCCATATCACGACCATGCTTGCGTGTTGCTTCAAATCGGTCGACCCGCTTCAGCGCCGATGGCTTTGTTAACAAGCTTCGGAAGAGGTGCACTCATGCCGGCGGAGATCTCGGCGGTTCGGGCTAAGTCCTTGCGGAACCTTGCCTGCTTTTGGCGCCGATGGAGACTCTTCATTGCATAGCGTGCGAGGTTACCAAACTCTCATCAGAGGCGCCCACGGAGAGACGGCCTTGGGTGAAACTCGCAGAACTCCTCACGCTACGATCCATGAGACCCTCCGAATGTGATGTTCACGAAAGCCTCACTGAATTCTGCCCAAGTAGTGACATGGCCAATCGGGCGATAGCCATATAGTTCTCCCACCAGAGATCAAGGGGCCTTCAAGATGATATGCAGCAAAGGTGACCTTGTCGCCTCAGCTACCAAAGGCAGTAACGCAGCTTTGTGAGTAATGCCGGGTTGCCATCGCCGAGAGGCTCGACGGAGTGGTGGAAGGTAGGTGGGTGTAACTTGATGAAGTCACCGAGCGACACCAAGTTATTTCTCCGATGATGTGCTGTGTTCTGCTCGATACGCCCAACAAACGGTTGGTCTCCGCTTGTTTCTCTCTCGCCTCGGATAACTTCGCCAGAGAAGGAGGGTGAGGCAGGTTTGCTTCTCCAACTCTGCTTTTCGCCTGCTCTCAAGCGGAGCAGGGTTGTTATGGTGTTAACCATCCTAGGAAAACAAGACAAGGATTTAGTCCAGATGGCAAGATTCTACATAGAAATGTAGAATGTAATGGATAACTCGGAATGCAAGATGATCATCCGTATGACATGGTAGATACATAAACTGCTTCTTTATTCCATTGTCATACACACCATACAAGGTTTAGTACAAGACCCAACAAAGTACTACTACGGTGAAAGAGGATTACATCTCATCGGAGGCATACCAAGCTCCTATACATTATTTTTCTTACACCTCCGGAATTAGTACACACTAAGTCATATTCCACGAATCACGCAGGACGGTGGAAATACAACTATTACAATACTAGTGGGACTACTACTAACTCAAACGTCTCCGTAGTAGTTCTCATAGAAGTCTCCTCCGTAGCCTGGAAGTTCAACGTGATCGTCCGGAAACAGACGGTCCTGGGGAGCCTGTGGACCATAAGGGCAAGGGTGAGGTCTTGAACCAACGAACGGTGGCCTGCGGGGACCACGAGGTGGGGTGATGCCCCCCACATCACGCCAATCCATCATGTCCGGCAGAGCAGATCTAACAGGATACAGGTCTCCCATATCCATATATCCAGCTTGAACAGCCGTGCAAAACGAGTCAAAGTGGCCCAAAGGATCAAGACGGGCGTTGAGAGCTCCATCCTCAAGGCCCGACTCTTCGGTCCTTGTCCTCGAGCAACTCGGCAAGTGGTGCGGGTTAGTGAGTCCTCCCGACCGAATCAGCATAGATAGCCGGAGATAACCAAACGCCCAGAAGTGAACCCGCATATACCGAAGTCGGTGTTGGCGAAGCGAGCCAGCCCGACTCGCATGATGGTCATCATAGAATACGCAGCATCTTGCACCGCCATATCAATAGTAACACCAAGCCCATAGGAGCTGTGAAGGGCCTCGTGGAACCAGGATAAGAGGGAAACACCACGACAAAGCAGAGATATCGCTTTGATTAAAGTCTCGACATCGCTCTTCGATCGTGTATTCGGGTACCAACGTAATCCCGCTTCGATCATAACCCTAACTAGCATGGCTGTATGACCGGTCACACCAATGCATCTGGTCGATTTAACCACTTGATTTTGGTCACGAGTGGCCATCTGAAGCATAACCACAATGCAAAGACATTAGAATTGCTAATAGAATTTGGACAAGATAACGATCAGAAATGCTCAAAAGGATTTGAGACAATTTACAAGGAATTGCATAGCCACTCAACATTATCATATCAAGGTTCGGGTCCAACTTAGTAACATAACAGATAGTAAAACTGAACCAAGCTTGTAACCATCAAACCTACAAGGTACTACCGATTAGTAACACGTGAACCTAATAGAGAGAGAGATCCTAATCCTTAACCCCGATGGAAGAATGGACCGACTCGGATCGTAATGTCATGAGATAAAGGAGTAAAAAGAGCCTTACATACCATCCCACAATCAATTCCCCTACATATAACTAAAGCATTTCTAGACTCAACATCGACCAGTTTGGCTTGGAGAACCTACAGCAGTCCGCTCGATGCCAACGCTGTCAGACCCGACTCAATGTCACATCGATCTAGCTCAGAACACATCATATCACTTTGCGGCCTCACGCACGGTATCCCAACGGTGTCACCTTACCTTAGCTCGGGACCGCTTATGCCTTTTGGCACACGATATGATAGTGTCGCTAGCATCCATATGAAAAGGAGCCCGGCTGACATGGCTAGTCGTAAACCCAAAGTGGCACAGACTTACAGGACAGCATCCATGACCCAAGATCGAACGTGTCGGTCAACAGCAAGTAAGTTCCGGCTGTAGCACTGGCTAGCAGGACTCGATAAACCCGGCAGAAGCGGGCTAACAGACTCCGTACTAATGCGTGACATTTCCCGAAGGGATGTATACGTGAACGAAGAAGGACACATGCCGCCAGCCTAAGTGTTCCGGAGCAAAGAGCAAGCTACCATGGCTCAAAGGAGACACTAGGAGACATTTCCGTAAGAGAGGCTACTAAAGATAAACAACTAGATAGTCGATCCCACACATACCAAGCATTTCAATCATACACACAATATGCTCGATATGTGCAAATACAACAAGGCATCACAACATGACTCTCGACACAAGTATTTTATTTAAAGGCTCAGAGAGCCATACATAGCATACACACAAGTACGGGTCACACGACCCACATACAAGTCATACAAGCATACAAGCCACAGCGAAGTGTTTTGTCCGAGTACGCATAACTAGTAAAATAAAAGAGGCTTGGGTAAGCCTAGCTATACTACATGGTCCTTCACTTGCTCAGATCACCACCGGCCTTAGTCTACTCATCGATGTCAACGCTCACGAAGAACCCGCCGGAAGGGTTTGTGGCATCTTCCAAAAATGTAAATTAAAGCAACATGAGTACAAAGGTACTCAGCAAGACTTACATCGATCCCTACATACATGCATATTATCAAGAAGGGTTGGTGGGGTTATTGCAGCAAGCCAGCTTTGACTCATGGCTAAGCTATCCTACGAGACACCAACTTGAAATAGTTTTGCGCACTCGAGTCCACTACTCATCACTTCAATACACCACCGAGGATCCACCTCCGCCTTCCTACGGAAGAGCCATCCTCGGCACTCACACTTATCTTGAGGCTTTTAGTAGTATCCATTTACTTGTCTATGAACTGTATAGGCAACCAAGTAGTCCTTATCATGACGCGCTATTCAATAGATGATGTTAACCTGCAGGGTGTACTTCTTCATACACGCTCACCACTTATCGTCACATTTACGACATGTACTCGCAACCTTCAAGCGGAAGCCCAACGTGGGTGTCGGCCACGACCTACCTAAACACCTAAGTCTCTAGTCCGGTTTATCGCCTATTTGGGTTCCATCTATGAGGAGTTCCGCCAAGTTTCTCCACAGCCCCAAACGATGTGAACAGGTTCCCGAGATACCAAACGGGCATCCCAGACACCCGCCACGCACCTACCGATCACAGCCCACCCTCTACGGTCAGCGCTGTCCACGGCCTCCAAGAGGGCTACAAACACCGTAAACTACTTGCAACTCCCGGACGTAAGACTAGGGTGAATAAGAAGTTTAGAGGGTCCATTGGTTTCGGGCCCAATGCATGGTAGTAGCTGAATCTTAAATCACACATACGATCTCAATGCTTAAGGACGGCCTCAATGAAACAACCCACCATGTACTCCTACATGGCCTCTCATCGATACCTTTACCAAATCGTGTTCAACACCTTACTCTCATACCGACTCGATCATTTCACTCTAGCCATCACCCGATGAACCAGCACTGACACGACTCTAAGCATAGCAGGCATAGCAAGGTAGGATCAACACAATCATATGGCTCAATCAACTCCTACACATGCTAGTGGGTTTCATCTAGTTATCGTGGCAATGACAGTCATGCAAAGGAAATGGGTTCAACTACCGCAAGCACACAGCAGCTTGAATCACGTTGTCTTAATGCAGTAAACGAGAGCAGGAGCAAGAACATGGGATTTTATCGATATGATCAAATGGTTGGTTGCTTGCTTCGACGGGTCGGTGCACGGTATTGCTCTTCGTCGGGTTATCACGGTATTCCTCGGGGCGTAACTCGCCGCAGGAACACCGATACACAAGCATTACCAAACAATATGCAACAATATGATGCATGCATGAGACATGGCATATATGAGTGTGTTGGGCTAATGCAACTAAGACCAGATGAGTTTGAAGCATTTTGAACCAAAGATGCAATTTCCAAACTCATATATGATCATTTAGGGTGCTTTAACTTGTTCTGCCATAAACAGTAGGTTAGCTTCTGTAAACATGCATGAAACCAGTGCAGATGGAAAGATTGGATTTTTCTGATCATTTTTCATATATAATTTGTTTCATTTGGAGTTACAGATTAATTTCTATGAATTTTTGAAGTTTGAAACAATTTCTGGAATTTCCTGTGTAAAAATAATTCCAGTAATTAAATTATTGCGTCAGCACTATGTCATGATGACATCAGTGGTCATCGGGCTGGTCAGGTCAAACTGACCAGTGGGTCCCGCATGTCAGTGGGTAATTAAACTAATTAAGTTAGGTTTTAACTAAATTGATTTAGTTAGCAGAGGGGGCCCACATGTCATAGACCCAGGGGGGTCAACCTGGGCCCACCCGTGGTCAAAGTCAGGGTCAAACCCCGCCAAGCGCTTAGTCACGGCGAGCGACGCGGCGGCGGAAGTGGTTTTTGCCGTTCCGGCCACCAAATGGGTCGCGGAGGCCATCAGAGTGGAGCTGAGGACGAGCCGCGACTCTTGGTGGAGTCCGTTGAGGTCGGGTGGCGGAGTTACGCCGGCGGCGATTTTATGCCACCGGAGTTCGGGTGAGAGCGAACTCGGGCTGGGGTGTGCGGTGAGGTGCGGAAGTGCACGGTTAGCTCCAACGCGACGTGGTGAGTGCGATGGACACGTGAGGTGGCCGAGGGTGGCCGGAGCACGCCGGCGACGAGGTCCGCGACGGCGCGTCGGGTGAGCCGTGTGCTCGCTGTGGTGCACGGAAGCGAGAAAGAAAGAGAGGGAAGGTAGCTCAGCTCACAGCGGTCGCGATGGAACGGACGGCGTGGTCGGGGACGAATCGATGCGGCGGCGACGAAGGGGATCTCCGCGGTGGCGCTTGGCGAGGTTGGTGCGGCGGCTGGGCACGCGAGCGCCGGGGCTCGCTAGCTCAAAGGAGTAGAGGGCGGCGGAGCTTCGACACGGTGCGGCGTGGAGACGACGGAGAGCGCGGGCTACGGCGGCGGTGCGGCGACGGTGGCGCTCGGCCATGGCGTGGGGCGCGAGGGAGACGAAGCTGGGCGAATGGAGATGTCCAGAGGTCCGGCGCGACGTGGAGCTCGGCCCAAGGCAACGGGCGGCGAGAGGGCGGCAGAGCGGCGGCGTAGCTGCGTGGCGAGCTGCGGTGCCGCCGCCGAGCACCTTGGCTGCCCGCACAGCAAGCTAAGCAGCTTGGCCGGCTGGCAGGCTGGGCGGCCAGTGGGCTGGCTGGTGGGCCGGTGGTGGCGCCAGGTAAGTTTCCTTTCTGTTTTCCTTATTTTATTCTTCTGCAACTTTGTTGAATTGTTTAAAATACCTAGAAGGTTCTAAAATTCACCAAACTACTCCTGGTCCATTGTTGGAATATTTCCAACATGAAACATTTTAGATTGGGAATATTTGGACATTTGAAATATTTTATAAATTTTAAATGCCCAAATTGAAATACTTATGATTTAATTCAAAGACCTTAGGATGACCTAGGAAATTGTGCACCACTTTTGGCAAAGGTTCTGAACCAAGGCAAAAATGATGGACATTTTAGAAGGGCATTTCAGGTTCATCGAAAATATTTTTAGTAAACCCTAGTTTGTTTCAGAGGGGGCTGGGGGTTCTGTCATTCCCATTTCAGGTTTCTGTTGAAAAAAATAGACATGATGCAACACTCTAATGCAAGAACTAGCTAGGGTGTGACACTGGGCCGTGAGGGCGCTGATGGTGAAGCACTTGGCTTGCGAGCAGGCTTCTTTGGCATTGATTTCCTCGGCTTGACCGAGGGCTCAGCGGCAGCAGCAGCAGCAGTATCCTCATTAAATTTCCTCACTTCCTCCTTGGCCTGTCTTGCCAATTTGGCTTGGCGCCTGGACCATTCTTCAGGAAAGTCTTCACCACACTTGATGCTGGTGGGATCAGCGACTTGGCCAGGTGCCAGAGGAGCTCGTGGGCATGGAGGGTTTAAGGCGAATTTCCTCATGTACTTGGGTGTAACATACGGTATTCCCTCCATTCTCAGGCCCATCTTCTTTCTATCCTTTGTATGCGCACTTTGCGCTGATTTTTGGTCTCCTTGCCAAACTTGGATTCATCAGGTGTGCAGTGATCTTTGTATATTTCCTCAGGAATCTCAAAAGCAGTCATGACCTCCGGTTTCTTTCCTCCCTTCTGCGGTCTCTTGCCTTCTACCATTTTCTTCATGTGAGGAATTTGAACAATAGAGCACTCTAAAGAAGTATGCAATTTTTCTTCGAGGAACGCTGCAAATGAGTTAAGTTGATGAGAACCTAGTGATTCAGCAGCGGACATGAGTACCTATGAACAGAGTGTAGGTGCGAGGAATTTGGAGAGGTCATATGCGTTCTCAGATGATTTTTCAAAAGGAACAAGTTTTGAGGAATTTGACCAGTTGAGCTTTGAGGAATTTCACTAAGCGTTTTGTCTCAGGTTCCAGAGTTGTACAGATTGAAAATCCGCACAATTGAGGAATCTTGAAGAATGAATGCTTAGAGAGATAAATCAAGAGTATACAGTGTGTGAGGTGTTCATATGTGAAGATTTGAAGAACAAAAACACCTTTGAAGATTTTCAGAAAGATTTGAGAATCAACGCGAGTAATAAAAGTGACTTTTAATTACCCGAACTGAAGAACACGACGAACATGAATGAACTGTAGTGAAGTTCGTCACGTTAGATCTCCCACGCCTAACTTGGTAGAGGGAGACAGCTACGACGGCGGCAGAGTGAAGATTTCCGCGGCCGGCACGAGTACGACGGCTATGAGGTCGAGGCAGTGAAGCTTTTCCTCACTGGCGGCGATGGAGTAGCGGCGGCGCTAGGGTTTGAGGAGAGCTCGAGCGAGAGACAGCGACCGAGCGGAGTAAATGAAGTAAGGAAGGGAGAGGGGTATTAAAGCCACTGTGAAAACTGTTCGCCCGAAGATTTTGGGACGAACATGCCCTTGCCCTTTCTTCTTCACGCGACATGTGTCACCCACGTACTGTGCAGATGAGATCGTGTAAGATCGTGGGTGATTAAACTAATTCATCATGGGATGCGGAACGGTTTGAGCGGTAAAACCAAAAACTTGGATAAGATTTGCTTAAAAGTTTCGCTCACAATTTCTTCAGCTGTCAAGGACACAGTGAAGACTTTGAACGAGTGTCAATCAGAACGCACATGAAGAATTTGTGAATAGATTGGATTGAGTATAGCATAGAGGGGGAAGGGTCCAATCACATTCACTTAGCAGAAATCGCAACTTGAAGAAATAGCAATAAGTGAATGCTGTAGAGGACATAAACTCATATATATATATAGCCAATGAAGAAAGATGACAGAAACATTGAAGATTTTGCGAAGTTGAAGAATTTGAAGAACTGAGGAATTTCAAAAATGAGGAAAAACTCAAATTGAAGATTTTCAACTTTTGTGGTGGCGTAGCCCACCGTATAAGAATGATGATTTCAGACACCGCGTACAATTGTCGTAGGGTTCTGAGAATCAAATTCTTCATTAATTTCTTCATGTGTTTCACATCTAAGTCATCAATTATGCATAAGGGTTAGGATGTGTGTCCTTTTCAAAGAACATTCGAAGATTATAAGATATTTAGCTCACACCGCAACTTGCTAAATCTCTTCTCATCCAAGGGCTTAGTGAAGATATCAGCTAGCTGTTCTTCAGTCTTCACATGCTCGATGGAGATATCGCCCTTCAACACATGATCACGAAGAAAATGATGACGAATCTGGATGTGCTTAGTCTTCGAGTGCTGAACTGGGTTGTGAGCAATCTTGATGGCACTCTCATTGTCGCAGAGGAGAGGCACATTCTTCACGCTGACGCCATAGTCCTTGAGGGTTTGCTTCATCCAAAGCAGTTGAGCACAAGATGAGCCAAAGCAGCAATGTATTCAGCTTCAAGAAGAGATGAGATACACAGCCTGCTTTCTTCGAGGACCAATGCACCAAAGATCGTCCGAGGAAATGACAAGTGCCGATGTTGACTTGCGGTCCACACGATCACCAAAGATAGTTAGAGTCGAATATCCAATGAGATCAAAAGTAGAGCCCTTGGGGTACCATAATCCTAGTGTTGGTGTGTGAGCTAGATATCAAGAATATGCTTCACATGCCTTATGGTGTGATTCCTTCGTGCAGCTTGAAATCGGGCACACATGCAAACACTAAGCATTATATCCGCCTAGATGCACATAAGTACAATAAAGAACCAATCATGGAGCGGTATACCTTGTGATCAAGTCAATACCATTTTCATCAATTGCATAGATGGCCATTTGTGGGCATAGGAATTTTGACGCCTTTGTAATCTTGCATGCCAATTTCCTCAAGACATCTTTGAGGTATTTCTCCGAGATATGAATATGCCATTGCGTTGTTGATTTAATTTGAAGACCTAAGAAGAATTTCAACTCTCCCATCATAGACATTTGATATTCTTCACTCATCATATAGGCAAATTCATCACTATATCGTTGGTTAGTACAGCCAAAGATAATATCATCAACATATATTTGGCACACAAAAAGTTCACCATCATAAGATTTAGTAAATAGAGTAGGGTCGAGTGAACCGGGTGTGAAGCCATTCTTCACGAAGAATTCCTTCAATGTGTCATACCACGCCCGAGGGGCTTGCTTGAGGCCATAGAGGGCCTTATTGAGTCTAAAGACTTTGTCAGGATTCTTGGGATCTTCAAAACCTGGGGGTTGAGCAACATATACTTCTTCCTCAAGCTTACCATTGAGGAATGCACTTTTCACATCCATTTGATATAAGATGATATCATGATGGTTAGCATAGGCAAGTAAAATGCGAATAGCTTCAAGTCTAGCAACAGGTGCAAAAGTTTCATCGAAATCAATTCCTTCAACCTGTGTGTAGCCTTGAGCTACTAGTCGTGCCTTATTCCTCACCACAAGGCCATTTTCATCTTGCTTGTTGAGGTAGATCCACTTTGTGCCAATGATATTATGCTTGCGAGGATCTGGGCGGTTGACCAATTCCCAGACATTGTTCAACTCGAACTGATGTAATTCTTCTTGCATAGCCTAAATCCACTCCGCTCGAAAATGCTTCATCTACCTTAGTGGGCTCTCGAGATAGAGACAAAAGCATAGTGCCCACAAAAGTTAGATAAGTGTGAGGCTTTTGAGCGGTGAGAGGACCTGTGCGCTGATGTCATCGATGATCTTCTCCACTTGCACTTCTTTTGCAACGCGTGGATGAGTTGGTTGTCGCCGAGGATTTTGATCAGCATTTTCTTCAAAGACCATTTTCCTCATCATGTTCTTCAGTGCATCACCGACGCTCTTCATGAACAGGAATGAATTCTTCAAAGATTCTTCAAGAGGAATGACATCCTCGCTTGCCTTGAGCTTGATAGCATCCTCGTGTGCTGGTTCATCTAACACGAAGGTAGGTGCTCTTTTGCAGCCATTAGTTTCATCGAACCGCACATCTACAAGGTCAACAATCTTGTGAAGAACAATGTTGAAGACTCAGAGGTGTGCGAGTCCTTTCCAGAACCAAGCATAAAACCTTCATGTGCTTTGGTGCAAATTTAGAGTTGTGGTGAGGATCTCTAATCCAACATTTAGCAATCAAGACTTTGAAATAACTCACATTGGGTTTCTTGTTAGTGAGGAGTTCATAGGCGTCTTCTTGAAGAATTTGTGAAGATATACTCTGTTGATGATGTGGCAGCAAGATCAATTGCATCAATCCAAAACGCCGAGGAGTTTTGTATTCATCAAGCATAGTGCGAGCCATCTCAACAAGAGTTCTGTCTTGCGCCCACGACGCCATTCTCACGAGGAGTATAAGGAGCAGATAATTCATGAGTAATACCAAGTTCATCAAGATAGGCATCAAGACCAGAATTCTTGAACTCGGTTCCATTGTCACTTCTGATATGCTTGATCTTCACACCAAAGTTGGTTGAAGCCCTCGAGGAAAATCATTTGAAGACTTCCTGCACTTCATGTTTGTAAGTAACAATGTGTACCCATGTATATCGAGAATAATCATCAACAATGACAAAACCATATAGAGATGCATCATTTGTGACAACTGAATAATGGTTAGGTCCGAAGAGGTCCATGTGAAGCAATTCGAATGGACGGGTAGTGGTCATGATAGTCTTCGCTGGATGCTTGGCCTTGGTCATTTTTCCGGCTTCACATGCTCCGCATAAGTGATCCTTGAGGAATTTGACATTTTCAATGCCAATGGCATGCTTCTTCTTCGCAAGCGTGTTCAAATTCCTCATGCCTGCATGACCAAGTCATCGATGCCATAGCCAGCCTTTTGAAGCTTTTGCAAGTAGACACACGGCTGGTTGTGGTCCCAGAGAAAATCAACAATATACAGATCTCCTCTCCTAAAGCCTTCAAGACTTTGGAATTGTCGCCCCATAATCACAACACAGCGATATTTGCCAAAGACAACAACCATATCAAGATCACAAAGCATTGAGATCGACATGAGATTGTATCCTAAGGACTCAACAAGCATGACTTTGTCCATGTGCTTATCCTTAGAGATAGCAACCTTACCAAGACCCAATACCTGACTTTTGCCTTTGTCAAGAAGATGATATGCTTCAGAGGTGACGGTGATAAGGAGCATCCATCAATAGATTCTTGTCACCAATATGTGATTTGTACATCCACTATCGAGGACCCATTCAGTGGTTTTGGGTTGATCATCCTGCAGATGAATTAGTGTAACTTACAATCTCATATGCTTCATCAAGAAGAATATGATATCAAGTTCATCGATGAATTTCATCAAGCAAGAAATGATATAGCAAGATGAGGACGTGTGAAATGAAAGTTCATTTCATCATGATTCGCTCAAGGCCCTTTCAGCAAATTTTGTCGTCCCCAACAAATTCTTCAGACGTTAGAGCACGCCCGAGACCTGACTCGCAGAAAAGATTAGTTCTTTTCTTCACCACCCACATCCGGAGGGGTGGCAAAGAGTTCATCATCCTGCGAGCACCATGTGAGAAAGGTGGCAAAGATGCCAAACCATTTCGCTTAGCATAGGAGGGGTTAGGGTAAGCATATGAATAAGCAGAGTAATTCTTCGAGGACTTATGAACATAATGGTTTGAAGAATAATGCACATATTCATAGCCCTTAGCTTTACCCTGCGAGACAGATTTGTTAGCACGATGATAATCATATGAGGACTTTGATCCAGTTGAGGAATTAGATCCTCGTGAGGAATTGGATCCATATGAAGAGTTTGGTCCATATGAAGAATTTGATCTGGGGTTCCTGTTCTTCACAGGTGGTGTCATGAGGACATTCACCTGAAGACTTTCAACCCAGCTTTTGGGAACCCAGATTTTCTTCATAGAGGAACCGTTCTTGCAGTTAGTGCCAACATATCTAGCAAAAACTTCACCATTCTGATTTTTGAACAGTTTATAGTTGGAGTCAAATGACTCATCAGAAGAATGAGGAGATTCACATTTAAAGCCGATAAGTTAGATGGATCAACTGAGGTCCCTTTGCAAAGAACCCATGAGGTTTTGGGGTACCGCCAGCTTCCAATATGTTCCATCGGCATTGAGTTTCCTCTCAAAGGCAATACCTCTTTCCTAGGGTTTCGCTGAGGATCTGCTTTTGAGCACATCACAAAGTGTCTCGATGCCCTTTGAGGCTTTTGTACATGCTCGTCATGTACAATTCCTTCAACCCCGCATTGTCAAGGATACTAGCAATGTCCTCGATGAGGAATTAGTGATAGCAGAGGCAGATGAAGAATTTGTAACATTTGAAGCATTTGAACATTCTGGTGAAGAATTAGCAGATTCACGTTCAATGCACTTTAAGCATGGAGGAACAAATTCTTCCTGAGAAGCGCTGATTTGTTGAGCTAGTAATGAATCGCGCCCTTCAAGATCTTCATAACACACTCTTAGCTTTTCAAGATCTTCCTTTCTTTGAAGAGCTTCAAGAGAAAGCTTCTCATGGTCTTGCTTCTCTTGAAGAAATTCATATGAAAGTTTCTCATGATCAGACAAGAGAGAGTTATGATGACCTTGAAGATTATCATACCTAGACCAAGTCTCAAGATTTTCAGTCAAGGCTTTAGTGCGATCCATTTCTTCACCCAACATATCATCACTTTTATCTAGCATGTTTTGAACCTTTTCAAGAGCCCGTTGTTGTTTCACAGCAATTTTAGCAAGTTTAGAGTAGCTAGGCTTAAGATCCTCATCAGATTCATTTTCACTAGAATCAGAGGAGTTGTATTTGAGTACCTTAGCTCCTTTTGCCATGAAGCAATAGGTGGGAGCGTAGCCATCATTATCTTCATCAGCTTGTCGGTGGAGTCAGTTTCTTGATGTTGAAGATGGACTTGTCGACGAAAGCAAGAGTAACGCCGACTCGCCACACTGCACTCAGATTCTTCGACTCTCCTCTTCATCATTTTCCTCGATTCAGCTTCAGAGTCCATTTCCTTGCCAATGAATGCCCGAGCTTTCTTGGAGCTGCCCTTCTTGTGAGATGAAGACTTTGAGGGTTTTGATGACTAAGATTTTGACGATTTCTTCTTCTTCTTCATATCATCGTAACTGTAATCCTTGTATTTCTTCTTCTTCATTTCCTTTTCCCATCGAGGACAATCTTGAATATAGTGACCAGGCTTCTTGCATTTGTGGCAAAGTCTTCTTGTAGTCACCGGATGATGAATCATTTCCTCTTGAGGGTTTTCCAAACGACCACGCCTTGTGAACTTCTCGAATTTCTTCACAAGCATAGCTAGATCCTGGCTCGCTTCTTCAGATCACCAAGGCTACTACCAGAGTCCTCACATTCAGAGTCGACACAACCTTGGCCTTCGTGGCACGTGGTTTGCCATAGTTTGAGCCATAGAGATCTCTTTCAAAGAAGTCGAACTCGTGAGTGTTAAGCCTTTCGAGGATATCAGCAGGATCAAGCGACTTGTAGTCAAGACGTTCTGTATCATCAGTCCCAGAGTATCAAATGAGGAATCGTTTATCTTAGCAGTTCCTTCACAACTTCATGATCGTGATGTCAAGGGCACCGAGGGCTTGAAGCTCATTTGAGATGTCAGTGAGGCGATCAAAGGTTTGTTGGACATTTTCGTTGTCGAGTCTTTTGAAGCAGTTGAAGAGATTCCGAAGAACATCGACTCGAGAGTCACGCTGAGTTGAGACTCCTTCATTTACTTTGGACAGCCTATCCCAGATAAGCTTAGCAGTTTCCAAAGCACTCACTCTTCCATACTGTCCTTTGCTCAGATGGCCACAGATGATATTCTTCGCTTGAGAATCGAGTTGTTTGAATCTCTTCACATCGGTAGCGGTCAGTGTTTCAGTGACAGAGGGGACACCATTTTCCACAACATACCAGAGATCATTGTCAATTGCCTCAAGATGCATTCGCATCTTGTTCTTCCAAAGAGGGGTAGTCCGTTCCATCAAAGGTAGGACACCCAGCCGAGACCTTGATCATACCTGCGGTCGACATAACTAGAACTCCGTGGTTAAACCAAAATCACACGTAACAAGGAGTACCTTGTTTTGATACCAATTGAAAGTGCTATATCGACTAGAGGGGGGCGAATAGGCGATTTTATGAAATTTTTCACCGAGGAATTTGCCGTGAGGAAATTCCTTAGCTAAGAACTATTTGCAGTGGAATATGTACTCAGAGGTAAACATAACAGAATACACACATAGTCAAGATGATGAAATGAAGACTAGAACAGAGTACGTAAAGCGTAAACACAGGATAACAAGATGAAGACAAACAGATCAAGAAATTGAACTGAGGAATTTGTGAAAGTCTTCACCAAAGTCTTCAAGCACGATATGAACAACATGCAACATGTAATGAGGAAATGAATGAGTTGAGGAAATAGAACCACCAGTTGGTGAAGACAATGATTTGGTAGACCAGTTCCAACTGCTATCTCGCTTGTACGTCTGTTGAGCGGCCGAGTATTTAAACTCGAGGACACAGCCCCGACACCCGCCTCTCGAGCCGCAACTCAGACACTCAGTCCTCACCGATTCTCCTTGAACTAAGACCACGCAGCCTCGGCCCAATCACTCGTGGTAAGTCTTCAGTGACTTCCAAACCTTCAAAGACTTGGTCACTCGGCGATCCACAATTCCTCTTGATGTTCTAGACCTTGACGCCTAACCGTCTGAAGAAGCACACCTTCAAAGGTAATAAGCGCCGGATCCACGCAGGATCAATTTCTTCGATGCTCAATAACTTTGGGTTTGTGGGGTTTGGTTTTGGGATTTTCCTCACTTGATGATTTTCGCCAAAGTGCTCGGAGGATGGGTTGCTCTCAAATGACAAGTGTCAAGTTCTTCGAGCAGCCAACCAACTAGTGGTTGTAGGGGCGGCTATTTATAGCCTAGGGAGCAGCCCGACATGATAAGACATAAATGCCCTTCAATGATATGACCGTTAGGTGGATAAGATATTTTGGTCCGCCGCCCAAAGACAAAGAACGGTCGGAAATTTGACTCTCAAAGTCCTCGTGGCTATCATGTTCTCATCGTAGGCAATTCAGACCGGCGAATTCCTAACTCTCGGTCCAGAAAGAAAGTCATCAAGGACCAAAAGAACTGCGCTCTCACATCAAGAACTTGACTGAATCAGTATGAGATTTCCAATGGCTTCACTCAAGGGATTGGTAGGTGTAGGATTTGAGTTGACCATCACATGGAAAATTTTCCTTAGTATTTCCTCGACCCCTTTAACAAAGACGGTGTTTCCTATGACTCAAGAAAGAGAAAATGAAACTACAAAACAAAAGTCTTCACGCTTCATATTCCTCGAATGAATATCAAGTCTTTATGGTCACACCAATTTCTTCACTTTCAAAGTCTTCAGAAAGTCTTCTGAATATCAAAGTCTTCATCAAGAACTTCATTTTAGGGTCGACTTTCTCTCAAGATATCAAACTCCTCATAGACTTATAGACCTGTGTACACTCACAAACGCATCAGTTACTTAACCTATAAGTCTTCAATACACCAAAATCACTAAGGGGCACTAGATGCACTTACATCCTACATCATCAAATGAGAAACAAGCCTTCAATGAAGAATTAAGGTTAATGGTGAAGAACTTCAACAAATTCTACAAGAGTAGAAGCAAGGAAAGAAGTTCCAAGTCAAGGTCCTACAATGCCAAAATATCTTCTAGTCATGAGTGAAACTAATACAATTGTGGAAGACCCGGACACTACTCCAATGAGTGTACAACTCCCTACAAAAGATGAGCAGACTCACCTAAAAGAGGAAGCAAAAGGAAAGAATCACCTCCAAGAGAGAGAAGGAGTAAAGATGAGCGCTATGAACGAAGAACCTCTCAAAGAAGCAAGGATTCGGAAAGGAAGGACAAGTCATCAAGGAGCTACACAAAACGAAGACATCAAGCTCATGTTGGTGAATGGGTATCCGACTCCGACTTCGACCACCACTCCGAGAGAAGTTAACACTCCAACTCTGAATATACTCAAGATGAAGGTGTTGCCGGTCAAGCACTCGTGTCAACCAACTCCTATGACATATTTGACACAACAAATGAAGGAATTGGGAGATGATTCATGGCTAAAGGCCACAAGGTTACACACCCCGAGTATGCTGATTTCAATAGTGATGAAGATGACTTGCTAGGTGATGATGATTTACTTGTTGACAACTCTAGTGATGAATACTATGATGAAACATCAATTAATCATGCTCATCAAGATAAAACAAATGACAATGATAAGGAGGAGATTGAGCGTCTAACTAAGGAACTAAACACTCTTAAGTTAGCTCATGAAACTACCTTAGAAGATCATCGAGAACTTTTAAAAACTCATGAGAAGTTACGCTTCGGAAGGCTCAATCTTGAGCAAGAGCATGAGTTCTTAAAGGCCATCAATAATGATCTTCGAAAGAAAAGTTCTTCTTACATTGCCAAGGATTTACTCTTGTCTACTTACATGCCACAAGTAAAATCTAGCAACAAGAACAAGAAATATTCTTCTTCTAGTAGTAATAGTAATCATGCTAAATCCAATATTGTTGTTTCTAGTAGTTCTCTTGATTCCACTAATGATTCTCTTAGCCAAGTTACACTTGAGCAAGAAGATAGCTTATTGAAGGGAATTATAGAGAAAGTTGTGTACAAAAGCCTTGCCAGAAGTAAGCAATTTGAGGAAATTGTACACAAGTAAGGAAGACACCGGAAGAATCAAGGTGTTGGTTTTGAACGAAAGTTCAATGCCAATGGAGTTGAGTGGGAAGAAGATCAATACCCCAAGATGAAGTTTGTTCCTCAAAAAGACAAGTATGATCCTACTTCCTTCAAGGGGACACAAGCTCAAGATGATCTTCCACCACAAGACCACAAGCGAAAAGTCAAGGACACGCTTGAAGAAGAGACTGATGCATTTGAAGATGCTCTGAAGACCTTGGTCAAGTGGGTTCCCAAGACTACATCAAGTTCTACTTCATCAAGTACATCTAGAACTCCATGGATTCCCATCAAGATGATGTGGATCCTGAAGAAGAAGAACTAGAGAGTTCTTGAGGGTGACTCCGCCAACATACTTCACTCATATTTATTTTGGCAAGGACAAGTGCAAAAAACTTCCACATCTTGCACTAGTTCAAGGAGTCACAAACCCTCTTGTTGGTAAGACAAGGGACAAGGTAACCTAATGCTTTCATGGACGTCATCATGTGTGTGCTTCACCCTATGTCTATGGATATCCTTGTTTGTTCCTTGTGGGACTAACCCATGTAGGTATTGAAAGTGCAACTCACTCCAATGGATTGCTTCAAATGATCTACATCAACAATGAGCATCCACATCTTCAACATCTACATGAAGTCATCACGGACAAATCCCAAGGTTAGTTGATCCCTCTTAGGGGGGATATCACATCTAGGGGGAGCTTTACTCTAAGAATTCAGCTAAAGCAACTCTAATGGTGTGGACACAACAATGCTTTATGTAAAAGTGGTAACCCCGCTTGTGGTTAAACAATGAGTATGACCTATGATCAAATGTTCTCATTCAACTCCTAAGTCAATATACTCATATATAGATGACCTAGTCATCACCAATTGCTTGATAGATGCTAGAACAATTGTGCATGCTTTGCCACATATTTCATTTGCTATTTTATTGTGTGACCATGTTGGCTGCATGCTTTTCTCATTCGAGGACATCCATTTGTTGCTTTGATTGTTTAAAGTTTCTTCTTTTTGCTAAATGATGGACAAGAATGCCTAAGAACTCCCTCTAGCTATCTATGCTTTTATCTACTCGAACTCTATTCATGCTACATCACAAAGTTTGATCTAAGTCAAATTCAAACCCTCTGTGTGAGGAGCACTTGGAGTCCTGTTTTTGTCATAGACTTAAACTTCCTAAACCTCACTTTGTATTTCGGTCTGACCGACTCCTCCATCTCGGTCACACCGAGTGCACTGGGTTGATCAAGTTTTCAATCACGGTGCAACCGATTAGAACCTTCAGTCTCACCGAGTTGCAGTAACCGCTCGTGATTCTGCCTCTCAGTGCCACCGAGTTGTTCCATTCGTTCACACCGACAGTGTCCGGATATAAATACTGACGGGCCAGATTTTGGAAATCACTTCAAAACCCTGTCGCCCGCGCGTGTTCTACTCTGCCTCTCGGGTCTTCGGATCGTCACCATGTCGCCAGCGACCTCCCGTGTCGGTGTACTAAGGTAGGGGTACCTCAGTACCCCAACTTGTGCACGGGCAGCCCCAGCTCCCTGCAACCAGATCCATCAAATGCTTGCCGGAGATCATCTCCGCTCCACACCAAGCCGTTCAAGAACAAAGTATATAAGATAGAAACTCAAGACCCCGGCAAGAGGAGCTTGCCGAAAGGCCATCCTGTGCTCAAGGCTACGTTATTCCTACAGATCCCCGGCGAGAGGAGCTCGCCGAGGACCGAAGACCACATCACGGTCACGCCGCTGCACACAGGCTTCGGGCGAGGACCCGGGGCGGCAAGTCACAGAGCCCGCAAGCCCCCGGCCCCAGAAGATCAAGGCCCCGCAAGGAGCTTGCCGGGAGAGCTGTGCTACGCGTCCGCACTCCAGCTGCTTGCTCACGCTTCGCCTCCACCTTTCTCCAGAGACGCGCGGCGGGTGGTCAGACCGCATGAAGAATGCGTGGCACTCCACGGTGGTGGCTTCGCCGTGGCGAAAAGAAGACGAATGGCGGAGTTTTGGGGCGACGGCGACGGGCATTTAATGCCCTTGTCCCCCTCGTCAAAAGTAGATAGAAAGCACCGAGCTGCACCGCTCCCGCGACTGCTCCAACTACCACCCCTTTTACGCTTTTACCCTCTACTCACGCTGACACCGCCGGTGACCCCTGCCCTATAAAAGGAGGCCCATGCACAACGAGAGGGGGTTCCAACCATTGACGCTTCTCGCGAGGGTTCTGCGACTAGCTACTCTCACGAGGGTTTCACACAACACTCCACCGCTATGCTCGTGATTCGAGCAAGATCAAATACAACACAATGCAGCAGAGGGTTTTACGCGACCATCGCGTCCCGGCTGGGTAAAATCCTCACAAGATCGCCTCGACCGCTTCTCCGCGCCTCCGCCTGCATCAACACACGAAGGGGCCCTGCCCCATAGGTGCCGCGCCACCCATCCGTCATGACATCTTCGGCGCGCGCTGTAGGGGCGCCGAGGTTGTGCGAACTCGATCCGCTGTCAAGGCCAAAGACTTTTCATCAACCTCCAGCTTCGCCTCGCAGCTTCATCGACAATCGCATCATGGCCTCAAGACGAGTTTCGAGGGTCGCAGACCCATCTCCGTTTTCCCGCCGCCGCCGAGCCGACGGCAGCGGAGGAGACGCCGTGGAAGGGTGGACACAGCGTAGGGTGCTCATGTGCCACCAGATCCAAGGACAGGGCGGAGGACCACGCCGCCTCCGAGACCCACGCCCATCCCAGCGCGCCGCGCCACAGAAGATGGTGCCCGCATGTTGGGGCTAGAACATGCCGGGCTCATGGATGCTCCGGACTGCTGTCCGAGCATGAGCAAAGCGAAGTGCCGGACAAGACCCCGCCCTCCTGCCGCTATTAGGAGTCCGAGCACGCCTGCTCGCGCCACTCGCCTCCCGCTTCCCCACGCCCGCAAGCGTGTTCCTCGAGCGCTTACGCAGCCGAGGACGCGCCATCGAGCTCTAAGTCCGCAAGGGCGGCTCGGTGCTTACTCCGACGAAGCGCAGCCTCGAACGCCTAAGCCCGGCGAAGACAGCCCCGGGCAGGAGCAAGGTGAGGTGCGGAAAAGATGGTGCAGCGTCCGGTGTATTTTGTAAGCTCCTTCTCCGTGGAGCCGATCAAGATACTCGTGTACAAAAGTTGCTTTTGGCCTTCTCATGGCCTCAAGAAAGCGCGCCACTATTTCCAAGCACACGAGATAACAAGGGTCACCGCTTCACCAAGAGGATATTGCACAACCCGTAGCAACCGCAGGATCGCTGAGTGGGCACTGGAATTGTCGAGCTTCGACTCAAGTTTGAAAGTATTTCAACCATACAGAGCCGGCTCGCAGAATTTATAGCAGAGTGGACCCCACACTGATGAAGAAGTTCAAGAAACAAGTACACCCGCACAAGGAGCGACAGTGAATGGGTAATGTACTTCGATGGTGCCTTCGCTATAAGGCGCCGTGTCAAGGCGTCAGACTCATCGCGCCAACCGGAGAGCACCTCAAGTATGTTATCCAGATGCACTTTCCAAGAGAGCAAGCGACAAACAACACCGCTGAATATGAGGGTTTGCTTGCCGCCTCGTGGATTGCGGCCGAGCTTGGGATCAAGAAGCTGATCGTATGGGGGATTCCCAGCTTGATGGTCCGCAAGTTAACAAGAACTATCGAGCCCTTTGATGGAAGCCTATGTAGATGAAGTAAGGAAGCTTGAGGAGCACTTTGAAGGTCTCAGATGGAACACATTCCGAGAGCTCGTAATGAAATCGCAGACGGCCTCTCAAAGTGTGCTTCAATGAAGTTACCTGTGGAACCAGTGGACCTTCTTGCTCAGCCGACTCAACCTTCCGTGGCGCCATCAATTGGGCAGTCCAAGAAGAGAAAGTTGGTGCCGGCGACTACTTGCCGGGCGGACTCCCCGAGGCCACCGCCAAGGTCCCTGTGGTTAACCTCCGTAACGCCGAGGAACAATTTGCTCCCGCCGATCATCGATCTGCAGGCGATCGAAGCAAGTGTTCCCGACAAGACTTGCCTCGACAAGCTTGCCGGAACCTTCAGCTCCGCGGAGCCGTAGATTCTGCCGAGAAGCGAAGGTTCCCGCAGCGCCCTCATGCCTTTAGTCCTTGTCGCCGAGCCCCGGCCCGCATGGCGCAGCAGAGATCGTCTGCTTCTCGCAAGCCGAGAACTTCCCGACGATCCCGAGGAGATAGAAAGGATAACCAGACATACGAGTATGTACCAGTTCGTGGACAACGAGCTATACTGTAAGAAGGCTCAATGGTGTCGATTGAAGTGCATCTCTAGGGAAGATGGACAACAGCTGTTGGCGAGATTCACGGAGGCATCCGCGCCACCACATTGGCGCAAGAGGCGCTTGCCGGAAAGGCTTTCCGCAAGGGTTCTTTGGCAAGAAGTTTCCAAGATGCAACCGCACTAGTAACCAAGTGTGAAGCGTGTCGGCCCATGCAAAGCAAATTCATCACCCAGCTCAAGCTCTCCAAACAATCCTTTGTCCCGCCCTTCTCGGTCCTGGGCTAGACATCCTCGCCCTTCCCCTGTTGCTTGGGGCTTTGAGTACTTGTAACGTAGCAATGACAAGTTCACAAAGTGGCCAAGTGGAGCCGGTGAGAAAGGTGACAAAGACAAATACAGCATCAAGTTCTTCGTGTCGATTGTATGCCGCTTCGATCCCTAACCGGATTATCACCGACAACGGTACACAGCTCACCAGCCGCACCTTCATGCAATATGTCCAAGACCTTGGCGCCAAGGTCTGTTTCGCTTCGCTGCTCACCCAAGGAGCAACGGTCCGTCGAAAGGGCCACGCGGAAGTGCTGCGCGGACTCAAGACAAGAACTTTCGGCTGTGCGCAAGCGCGGAAGAAATTGATAGAGGAGCGCCGCGCTCTCTCGTCAATCGTAACGACACCAAACCGAGCCACCGGGCGCATACCCTTTGCTCTAGTCTATGGAGCGTAAGCAGCCTCCCCACGAATCAGATACGGATCTCCTCGAGTGCTCGCTATGATGAGTTTGAGCAAGAGCAATCGCGATAAGATGACGATTGCTCCTCGAGGAGGGACGCCTGTGTTGTCAGACGAGCTGCTCGATACCAAAGAAGCCTTGCGCCGCTACCATAGCCGCAAGGTCAAAGCCAGAGTCTCGAGGAAGGCGACCTTGTTCTTCGGGCGTGTTCAGTCCGCCAAGAATTCCAAATAAGTTGACGCTGGCGGGAAGGCCCTTATCGGTGAGACAAGTCACGAGACCCGCGCCGTCTGCCGAGACCAAGAAGGCTTGCCAAAGGAGTAATTCCTCGAACATAGAGCATCTTCGCAAGTTCTACCCATAAGGCGCGGTCGCCGTGATCCGCCCCGCAACCTCCTTTTGTACAAAAGCTTTGCCGCAGCATGTAACCCTTTGTACAAAGCCGGGCGCAGACCCTGCAGCAATAAAGTTTCCGTGTTCTTATGCTATTTGCCTCTTTTCCATGCTCTTCTTTGCTATTTGCATGAGTCATTTGGCATTCTTTCGTATGGCACGCGTGTCCGATAAGCAATGGCGCGCCAAAAGGCCACGTGTCTGCTTCTCCTTTTTTCTCCTTGTTTCTGCAAAGAAATGTTCCTCCCACACAAGTTTGCCGGAGGGGGGAGGAAATGAAGGATGAACCAAGCACCCAAGTGCTGTTCAAGAAAGGGAACCTGCCGGAGAACGCAAGCAGGCCTCAAAGCTGTTGCCGGATTTATGCAGCTCAAAATTTTAAATTTTGAGATTGCCTTCCTTGAACAACCACGCCTTGTATGGAAAACCCGTGTCGAGGAACCTGCCGACGACAGCCGCGTTCTTTATCTTGCGCTCGAGTCGACTCGCAAGTTAAGTGTGTTATGATCGTCACAGCAAGGTTACTTGCCGGTAAGGCCTTGCTCCTTGCCGCAAATCTTTCCTAGAAGCATAAGGTTGAAGCGCATGAGTTGAGAATCGAATGAGGGAATTGATTCTCGCGATCATTGGTCGAAATAAAGGTAAATATCCTGCAAAGGATAACTTGTCGCGTAACTAATAAGTTCAGAGCGACTTGTGCAGCAGCAAATGGAAACAAAAAGAAAAAGAAGAAGAAAGAGGGCCTAGTCACGCGGCCGCCTCCATCCCGGGATCTTGTTCACTTTGGCGGCGATGTGGGCGACCTGCTCCTTCAAGGCCTCCATGTCCGCGGCCGGCCGCAAGCTGCGGCGACACCGGAGAGGTTTATACCGGGTTGCGTATACGATCTTCGCCAAGACGCGCTTCCATGGTTCCTCACAAGACAACAAAGCGCCGCCTCGGCAAGCTGCGCGATCTTCTTCGTCCGCAGATTTGCGAGAGCTGGCGCGACTTCAAGAAGAGGCTGAGCTTGGCACCGTGAGCGAGGTTTGATCCGGGAGTAAATGAGGTGCTCCAACTTCAGCGCCAGCAGCTCCTCGGTCAATGGCGGTTGCGAAGACACCAATTCCTCGGTCCATATCTCGACGATGCGGCGGAAATCTCGCCGCTCATATGGCGCGCCACTAAGGATCGCTTCCTCACGGAGCTCTTCCTTCGCTTTGGTTTCGCCCGAGCAGCGCCGAGCGAGTCCGCAAGACAGTAAACTTTCCGCCAAGACCTCGACGGAATCCTCGGCGGCCTTCAGCTGCCGCTTTTTCAGCAAGACGCGCCGAGCTCGAGTTGGTGCGAGGAATTCTCGCGCCCGTGGCGAGCGCGGCGATCTTCTCCGAGTCCACCTTCAACAGCTCCTCCAGCTTGCGCGACTTTGGCGGCGAGATCCTCTTTGGCAGCCTCGCGCCGCCGCAGCTGCTTTTCGCTTCCTTCAACTCCCCGCCAAGGGCTTGCTCCCGAGCGGCGAGGTCTTCCTCATGGGCGCCGAGGGCAACCTTCAGCTGGTTGAGCTCCCTTCGCCGGACAGATCCACCCCGCGAGCCGCTGCCTCCTCGCCTCGCTTTCTCCAACAGCCACTCTTCATATCGCCCGCGAAGCTGCTCGCGCTCCCGACACCTCGCCAAGAGCAGCTTGATTGGCAGCACGGAGCTCCGCCGCTTTCCATCTCCTCGCGGCCTTAGCGGCAAGGGCTTCCCGGAAGCAAGCCACCGCCGGGCCCGGTAAAGGGCCAGGATCTGCTGGGCAGCTTCTCCTCATCGCCCACCGCCCCCCGCCCCCTCGACGATCTTCAAACCCGCTGAGGCGAGGATCTCTCCGTCAAGGCCTCGCTTCCACGGGCGCCATGACGAGGAAGCCCACGGCATCCGGATAAAGACGCCGCTGGGGGCTTCAAGTAGCAGCCGGGCTGTTCGCTTCAACGGAAGGATCGGGCGATCGCACAGCGCTGACGCCTCCCGCAGCCTCCGGACCGTGGTGCGCTTGCTGCCCCTTTCTCCGGCGCCGCGGCTGAAGCCGAGGCAGTTCCGGCGCTGGTGGTTCGGGCGGCCCCGCCAAGGCCCTCGACAGCAGGAGCACCATCGCCGCCACCATGCACGCCCTCCTCCTCCCGACGACGACCTCCGCCTCCGTCCCGCCTCCGGGAGGGGAGGATCTAGAAGAAGAAAGGAAAAGCAAAAAGCGGTTCAAGCAAATATCCAAAGAAAGATAACACCAAGAGGCAGAGTTGCGAACTTACCCGTGGACGCCTTTCAGCGGCAGTCTTCTTGCCGGGAACCATCCTTGCCGGAGTAGCCGCCGCCGGACTGCCGCCTTGGCGGAGTACCCGCCTTGACGGACGCCTCCTTGCCGGGAATTCGCCTTGGCGGGACGGAGGGACTGCCTCGCTTCCTCGGGCGACCGATGCTCCTGCTGCTGCTGCCCATCCTCAAGCAAGTCAAGACAAACACGCCAAGATATTGGGACAAGATAAAGCTATCGGATGTACCCGGCAAGCGAAGGTGCAGGACCCAGACTTACGCTGGGGCTGCACCGGGCTGCTCGACGGGCGCTGGTCCGCAAACTCGGTCCGAGCATCCCCGTCCTCGACGGGCGAAGTCGTCTGCATCTCACCACGGGCACTTGGCTCTTTCGCCTGGCCACCAAGGTCCCGAGTCAATACAAAAAAAAAAAAAAAAACAAGATTAGCATCATCAATAACCAAGGCAAAATTTAAAGAAGATGAAGGTCTTGGGACTCACCCTGCTCCTCCTCGCTGCCTTCGCCAAGGCGGAGAGGTCGACACACCGAGATGCGCCAGTAAGGAGCAGGAGACGGCGGGCCTCTCGGCGCTTGGCGGTCTCGGCCTGGGGCTGCGAAGACCCAGCCTCGTGGGCGGTCGAGACCCGAGAAGTGGGCGGAGCCGCCGCCTCGCCCGGGAGGCCTCGACCGCTCGGGCGCCGACTTATGGGCGCTTTGCCGTGGCCTGCCCACGAGTCGCCTCCGCCACATCTGGTGCGCTGGCCACCCCGGCGCTGCTCGACTTCGAAGCTTGCGCCCCGGCGAAATGGCAGCTTGCCGGGGCTTATGCGGTTTCACCTCCGCCGCAGCCTTGCGGAGGCGCTTCAGCGGGAACGCTAGGGCTCGCCAGAGGCGGAGGTTTCGACGACGAGGAGACGCTGCCGCCATAAAGGTCCGTGGACCCGCCGGCATCATCGGCGATCATGACGTTTTCCCCTCCTCCTCGCTGGTGGCTCGCTGGCCCGCGCCTGCGCCGCAACCCTTTACCTTTGGCGCCTGCCTCCGCGCCTCGCTCTCCGCGCGCGCTTCCTCCGCGCCTCGCCTCCCTCCGGCAGCCACCGCTTGTCGCGATTTCAGCCACGATTCCGTGGATCCCGGAGTGCCTCGAGAAGGGACCCCGCAAGCGCCGGGAGGAAGTTTCAGCAACCGCAGATCTCCGCCGCCCACTTGATAGGACTTCTCCGCGCCTCATCCTCCTCGGGCGCATAATCGATTCTCCTCGCCGCTGCGGCTGCAGCAGCCTCCTCAGCCCGAGAGGCTATGTACGCGATCTCCCGATCCGTGGTGTCCCGTCAGCCCGCGGATCTCATCTTGTTTTTCGCCACCTCCTCGAGGGTGTCAAGAAGTTGATGATGTCACCGGCTCAGCGGAATCCATGAACGCCCACGCCGTGGGAATCACACGCGGCATCATGGCGAAAGACGATCCCGCCACGCGTATTGCAGAGGGGCACCACTTGCCGGGAAGCCCGAACCACTCGATGGGCCGGGTCAGATGAAGAGCTCCCTGACCATCCCCTCAGCTCCAGCGCCGTGAAATTGAAGTTCAGCCCGCGCGCAGCCTCATTATATCCGCCGCCGCCATACTCCCAGCCGCCTTTTCCTGTCTTGGAGGGGGGGCGCGGCGGCGGAGAAAGTCTCGCGCCTACCGCTGCGACGACAGCCCCGCTGCGCCGGAGGCGGCGATCCGGATGAGGGCGGCGCCGAGCTTGACGCCGCCGAGTCCAGCTCGCCCAATCTCCCCCGCTAACGGTTTTAGTGCGCGGGCGCGTGAAGGGCTGCGGCTCGCCCTCGACGATCCAGCACCAGTCTCCGCGCCACTGCCCCACTTGATGCGGAGCTCCCGCAAGCACGACCTCTTCGTGTTCAGACGGAAAACCCAAGAAATCCCTCCGGAGAGGGGAGCCGGCTCGCTTCCTCCTGCAAAGAAATGCCCTAACAGAGCTACATTTGGGTGGATCCCACGGTTCTCACATATAAAGCGAAACCGCCATTGTGAGGACGGCGCTAGGGTGAAATCGAGAAGGTGGAAGCCATATGTGCATAATGGCATGTAAGAATTCAGAGAAAGGAGGACAAAGACCGCAGTGAAAGAAAGCTGCGAAGAAATGGTACCCGCCGATAGTTGTCCTTGAGATCGGCCGGTGGGCGCTGGTCCGAGGATGCGCCGAGGTCCTCTTGACCGTAACAAGAAGTACTTGCCCTGTAGTTCGCCCACGCCGAGCCACAAGGGAAGACGATGTTCTCCTCCGATCTCGAGCGAAGCTCTTCCGCCTGCTCGATTTCTCCTTCTTGGTGCCTTCCGCTTTCTCCTTCCCCTTCCCGGGTCTTGAAGGCTATAGCGGCAGCGGCGAGGGAAGGGGATGAGGGTCTCGCGACGCCGCGGACGAAAAAAACAGCGGAGGAGGCGCGAGGTGGAGCGCGAGGAGGGTTTTTCAAGGAGGAGGAAGAAGCAATGAAAGCAATGGAGGGAACCGCTGCCTCTGCTCTGCTTTTATGGGGAAGTGGGGCGGGGCGTTGCGCGCTTCCTCATTAAGGGACGGGCACGCCCCATCCCACGGCGCCAAGAATCGACGCTGCGGTCGCCAGACGGGAAGGCGGCAGAGGCGGAATGGATTCGACGCTACCGGGGCTTCAAGGCCTGCAGACCGCCTTGGGGCCTGGCCCAACAGCGCCGGCACTGTATGGCCCAGCCCGGGGCTCTGCCGGTGAGCCAAGGTAGGGGTACCTCAAGACTTAACTTGTGCACGGGCAGCCCCAGCCCCCCGCAACCAGATCCATCAAATGCTTGCCGGAGATCATCTCCGCCCACACCAAGCCGCTCAAGAACAAAGTATATAAGATAGAAACTCAAGACCCCTGCAAGAGGAGCTTGCCGGGAAGGCCATCCTGTGCTCAAGGCTACGTTATTCCTACAGATCCCCGGGAGAGGAGCCTGCCGGAGGACCAAGACCACATCACGGTCACGCTGTCACACAAGCTGCTCGGGCGAGGACCCGGGGCGTAAGTCACAGAGCCCGCAAGCCCCCGGCCCGGCAAGATCAAGGCCCCAAGGAGCTTGCCGGGAGAGCTGTGCTACGCGTCCGCACTCCAAACTGCTTGCCCACGCTGCCGCCTCCAAATTCTCCCAGAGACGCTGGCGGGTGGTCTGACTCGCATGAAGAATGCGGTGGCACTCCACGGTGGTGGCTTCACGCCGTGGCGAAAGAAGACGAATGGCGGAGCTTTTGGCGACGGCGACGGGCATTTAATGCCCTTGTCCCTCTCTCGTCAAAAGTAGATAGAAAGCAATCGAGCTGCACTGCTCCCGACTGCTCCAACTACCACCCCTTTTACGCTTTTACCCTCTACTCACGCTGACACTGTCCGCGACCCCTTGCCCTATAAAAGGAGGCCCATGCACAACGAGAGGGGTTCCAACCATTGACGCTTCTCGCGAGAGGGTTCTCGCGACTAGCTACTCTCACGAGGGTTTCACACAACACTCCACCGTTATGCTCGTGATTCTCGAGCAAGATCAAATACAACACAATGCAGCAGAGGGTTTTACGCGACCATCGCGTCCCGGCTGGGTAAAATCTCGCAAGATCGCCTCGATCTGCCTCCGCTGCCTCCGCCTGCATCAACACACGAGGCCCCGCCCCATAGGTGCCGCGCCACCCATCCGGCCGCGACATCCCGCCGCTGGTCTCCGCCGCCGTCAATGGATTTCTTCACTGTCTTTCTCGCCGTAGCGAACTCATCGCCGAACTAGGGTATGAGTTTGACCCCTTGTGCACTCTATTTTACTTCCGATTCCAAGCACAAGATCAATGCCATGTTTTGTTCCATGTATGAGATTGATCCATCCACAGAGAATCTCCATTAGACTAGATTTGATTTGAAAAATTAGGGTTAGGTTTCCGCCGGACTCATCTCGGACCGACCGAGTTGAGCACAAGTGATTTTCGGTCTGATCAAAAGTTGCAAATCGGTGTGACCGATAACAGGACTTTGTGAAACCCTAGCTAACTCGGAGTCACCAAACTGTGTCTCGGTTTGACCGATTCCACTTGTTTATATTCCAAAGTTGCTTCCATGTCACCGAGTTTTACAAATCGGTAGCTCCGAAATGCTTCCTGTAGAAAACTAAAACTAAGTTTTTGACTCATTCTTTTCCAAAAACTCTACACTTTGTGATGCTCATCTACTCTACCTTATCTATATCTATTCATAGGGTCTGTTGTCAGTTTGCTTTGCCAGAATGTCTGACCAGAGTGATATCCAGAACAAATCAGAAGAGCAAGTGCACATAGTGAGGGCACTAGTCTCTCTAGCAGCACTGATGATGGCAGCAGGAGCACTCCAAGCAATTTGCCAAAGGCAGCTACAAGGACAAGGAAGAAGAGAACCTCAGATTCGGAGGATGAGGACTATGTGGCTGCTAAGGATGAAGTAAGCACCAAGAAGAAAGTGCTGAAAAAGGAATATGGAACTGCTGCTGCAACAAAACCTGGTATGCATAAGAAGGCTCCTGCCAGGAGAGTTCCCATGTCAAAGGCCAGAACTTCCACTCAGGAAACTATGGTCTTCTCACTTGAGCCAAGAGCAGGTGATGAAGGGAAGAAGAGGGTCAGAAAAACAACAGCTAGAGTGATTGGAAATCCATCTACGAGGAAGGATTCTAAAAGTGAAGAGGAAGGGGAAGAAGAGGTTGTTCCTCAAGCACCTCCTCCAAAGGCACAGAAGCTGATGGGGGATGCCATCAAGTCTGGGGCAGCTCCTTCTGAGCCCAAGAAAGTCCCCAAAGCTCCAGCTCAAGCTCCTAAGAGAAGCACCAGAAACATACCTGGAACAGAGAAGAACAAGGCCCCGGTGCCTGAAGCTGCCGAAGAAGCTGAAGCCCAAGTGCTTAGGAAGCTCAAGCCCAAGATTCCAGACCACAATGACAGTCACCAAGTGGCTGAAAATATGAAGGAAAGAAAGGATGCTGGTCTCAGCAAATGGAGACAAGCTGATCCTTATGCTGTGAGGAGGACTTCAGCGGACTACAAGTTCCACTCCAAAGAGCAACATGATTTCTATGAGACAATGTTGCTGGACAAGAAACCCATAGACAGTGATGGGTGGACTGGAAATTCATTGATGCAAATGCTGATCATTTCCCAGGTGTGCATGAAAGGTTCAAAGCTAATGGTGTTGATGACTTTGTTGGTCAGAAGCTCACCAAATGGAATGATGAACTCATTATGCAAGTCTATTCAACAACTCACTTCTATCCAGACGGAAGAATTGTGTGGATGACAGAAGGACAGAGGCACCAATCAACTATTGATGAGTGGGCTAGGCTCATAAATGCCCCTGAAGAAGAAGACCATCAAATAGATGTGTATGCTGAGAAGAAGAAGGATCACAACACCATGGCCAATATGTATAAGGAAATTCCAGATGAGGCCTTGGAAACACACACGTTTGGATCAGTCTACTATCTGCTATCTGGTTTGGCCACTATAAACACTATCTTGAGGCACACTTTGTTGCCCAATCTGGAGATCATAGGATGATCAGAGGCAATTCCATCAACTTGCTGCAGTTGTTTGGTGTTGTGCCACAGAAGTTCAAAGTCATGAGCTTGATTGTTGAGACAATCAAAAGGACAACATCTGACCAAAAGAGATCTTGTGGATATGCTCCACACATCCAAGAGCTAACCAATTCCAAGATGAAGCAAGGAGTGTATCTTTTGGACAAAGAACATCTTCCTTTGCTACCTGAATTTGAGGACAACATAGTTGTCATGGATGCAAATGGTCCATCTTTAGTTGCAGCTCATGAGAAGAAGGAAAAGGCCAGGGCAGCAAAAGCAACAAAGATGCTAAGTGCAGCAGAGGCTGCAGAAGTCTTTCTCAAGTCAAAACAAAACCAGCTTTGTCAGCTGCTTTCGAACGGGGTCCCTGACTTGCTCGCCTGCGGCCCGCGGCATGGCTCAAGGAGGGCCCAAGACGCCTGCTCACGCCAACCCAAGATCAAGACCCTCGCGAGGGGCCAAGCCTCACGGGGCGGACGAAGCAAGGCTTCCTTAGGGGCGGCCTCATCAGGAAGGCTCGCGAGGAGGAGGAGGAGAGATCAAGGCAAGGAGTACCTCGCGAGGTGCTCCTGACACACGCCATGACGATCAAGACCAAAGGGCGCCAAACAACAGCAGTTGTCCTCTGCTTCCGCTTTTGTGCAAGGGGTGAGCGCAGCGCCGGCACCGAGGCATCAGGCAAAGGTTTCCATATCGGTGCAACGAGACCAAGACCAGTCGGATGGCAGGACGGGGGTCACCGTGGAACCCAAGACGGCGCTATCACCAAAGGTTTTGGCGTCAAGACCAACTTAGTCAGATAGCTTGTACTAGCTGTCCCCCTTCAAAATGGCCGTTGTTGGCTCCCTTCCCACTCAATATTTGGGAAGAGGACCAGGGCCTATATAAATAGAGATAGCCACCATAGTAGAAGGCATCTGGATCTCACCTAGAGCCAACGGAGACGGAGCAATTCCTCTCCAAGCACACCACCACAAGAACACCCCTCGTGAGGCTGTTCTTACTTTGTACTATTCATCATCAGCCCTAGAGGCAATCCACCACACCACACACTGGATTAGGGTATTAGACCACAATGGTGGCCCAAACTAGTATAAACCTCGTGTCCCTTGTGTTGTTCATCGTGTTAGCTTAGATTCACGGCGAGGCTTTGGGGCATGGATCGGTAGGGAGTAGATCTTCGTGCGAACCCCAGAGTTCGAACCTTAAGGGTTTTGCCGGAACCCGATATCCGACATTTGGTGTGCCAAGTAGGGGTGCACCAGAATCTTCTTTCCATTGTTCTGCGTTCCATCGTTTCGTCGCATCCATGGCAGACGCTTGCCGAGCTCGCGCCGAGTGTCGGGATGCTCTCGCCACCCGCGTCGCCCAGACGGCTCCTATCGGTGAGCCTCCTCGTCGTTCTCCGTCGCCTGCTGCCAACGCCGCCATCGGCCCAGCGGGGAACAAGCAGCAAGCATCATTGCGGCATCCCTCGGTGCGGCGGGAAGGCCACACCACCACTCCGTCGCTAACTCCGGCTGGTTCGTCGTGTCACGCTGTCAGGCCCCACAGACGCCAGCAGCCGCTGTTCCCGCACATGAGCTCCTACACTACCGCCCCGTCGACCACCTCTACGAGGAGTGGCTCGCTCGCATCACCGCAGGGGGCTCTCCTGCGCCGTCCCTCTCGCTACCTCGCCTCCCATCCTGCATGGGCGATGCAGCTCAAGAGGTGCCTCCGCCACCTCCTCCCCGTAAGGCGCCTGCTCCAAGGCGCGCCTCGGACGAGACCCACCGCTGCCCCAGCGCCGCCGACAAGAAAGGAGCTGTCAGAGATCCTCGCTCAAGAAGGCGAGCAAAGGCCCCGCTCTAGCACGTCAAGACCACATCCCTGTACCAGCACGCCAAGACCCCGTGCTGCCCCTGGAGAACCACCAAGAGCAGGCCCCATGTCTGCAAAAAGCTCGGGTGGCAATAGCAGGTTGCCGCGCATTCACCAACGAGCTATGCAGCGTCGCATGGCCAGGCAAGTTCAAACCAGATCTGCCTCCTTGCTACGACGGCACGGCCGACCCCGCGGAGTTCCTGCAGCTCTACGAGCTGGGCATCGAGGCGGCTAACAGAGACGAAAAGGTCATGGCGAATTGGTTTCGCATGGCGCTCAAGGATGGTGCCCGCACCTGGCTCCTGAACCTGCCTCCCGGCTCGATCTCCTCTTGGGACAAGATGCGCAGCTGCTTATCGCTAACTCTGTGGCACTCACGACTGCCCTCCGTCATGGGTGACTCATACGCCGATCAAGCAGAGCTCTGAGAGACCCCGCAGTATACATCCAACGCTTCAACAGCGCCGCCTCAAGATTCCTAAGGTGACCGAGGAGGCCATCATCTCAGCTGCTTCGACGCTAAGGCCCGCGACGCCAAAATGAAGGAGGAGCTTGCCATCCACGAGGATCTATGCACATGTCTGGAGCTGTTCAACCCGGCGACCAAGTGCGCAAGAGCTGAGGAGGGGCGCCTCTCCCTCCTCGAGCTTCTAGCTACTGACCTAGAAGAGAAGAAAGCCAAGGCCAAGGACGTGAAGCGCAAAGGAGCAGTTGTGCTCGCAGTAGAACCAGACACGAAGCATGGTAGGGACCAGCGCGATTCGTCCAAGGGTTGCTGATTCTATGCCTACCAGAGCCTCTACCCCCACTACACCAACGAATGCCAAGAGCTGAGAGCCGTTCGAGAAGGACGCATTGGTCGACGCCCCGAACGCAACTACCGGGGCTACGGCTGAGGAGGAGGAAGAGGTGGAGGACGATGGGACGACCGAGGCCCTCGCCAAAGTGGCGTGACCGCCCTCGCGAGGATCATTGGCAGGACCAGCCTCACGAGCGGGCTTGGAGGGATCAGCCTCGCGAGGATCGCCCGTAGGGCAACGCAGGCCTTCCTCCTCTGCCACCATCGCCAAGAAGGAATGACAACCGCCACCAGGACGAGGAGGCTGGGGGCTTCCAGGAGCCACGTGCCATCACTTGCATCCTGGGCGATTGAGGGAGTCCTGGATTAGGGGGTATCCGGAGAGCCAGACTATATACTTTGTCCGGACTATTGGAGCGTGAAGATACAAGACTCAAGACTACGTCCCGTGTCCGGATGGGACTCTCCTTTGGGTGGAAGACAAGCTTGGCAATCTGGATATTATATTTCCTTCTTTGTAACTGACTCCATGTAAACCCTAGCCCTCTCTTGTGTCTCTATAAACCGGAGAGTTTAGTCCTGAGAGGGATGATCACAATCATAATCATCATAGGCTAGATTCTAGGGTTTAGCCTCTACGATCTCGTGGTAGATCAACTCTTGTAATACCCACATCATCAATATTGTCGGCATTCTGGGAACGGGGGTCCCCAGACTTGCCTGCCTGTGGCCTGCGGCGTGGCTCCAAGGGAGGCCCAGCACGGCCCATCTTCATCAACACGAGCTCAAGACCCTCGCGAGGGGCCAAGCTCACAAGTGCATTTACCAGAGCTTCTCAAGCACGGCCTCATCAGCTGGCCCACGAGGAGGCGGAGAGTTCAAGGCGGGTACTCACGAGGTGCCCATGACGCAAGCCATGATTTACCAAGGGCGCCATTGGGCGCCACCCGCAGCAGGTCCTCCTTTCCTCTTGGTGCAAAGGGAGCAAGCGCAGCGTAGAGCATCAAGCAAAGGCATCCATTTCGTGCAATAAGACCAAGACCAGCCCAACGGCAGAAAGAAGTCCCGGTGGAGCCCAAGCAAAGGCCACCACCAGAGCCTTTGACAAAGCGAGGACCAACTTTAGTCGATAAGTGTACCCGATGTTCCCTTCAAATGGCTAATTGTTGGCGCCTCTTCCGCGCCAATATTTGGGAAGAGGCCCAGGCCTTTGCCTATAAATAGGACTAGCCACCCCTGGTAGAGGTATCGAGAAAATGTAACCTCACCAAAAACCAAGAGAGAGAGCGATCAACTCCTCCGTGCAGTTCATCGCACCACCAAGAATGCACTCGCGAGGCTATTCTTCCTTGTGTTGTTCATCATCAGCCCAAGAGGCAATCCACCACACCAAACACCGAGTAGGGCATTACACCACAATGGTGGCCTGAACCAGATAAACTCGTGGTCTCTTGTGTTGTTCCTTTCAGAGTTTAGATCTTTGCGAGCCATGGCGAGGAAATGTAGGTAGAGGGCGAATCTCCGCACGCAACCCAGTGTTCGAACCTCAAGGGTCTGCCAGAACCCGATATCCGACATTTGGCGCGCCAGTAGGTGCGCCGGAATTTGTCTTCCGTCGCCTGTTTTTCTCTAACCATCGCATCCATGTTCGACGCTGCCGGGCCAGCGCCGAAGCGCCGAGCCGCCTTCGCTTCCCGCGTCGCCAGACGGCCCCCTGGCCGGCGGCCACCGCCGCTCGCCATCGCCATTGCCAATGCCGCCACCAGCTCGGCAGGAACGAAAGCAGCAAGCATTGTCCCAAAGATCCATCCATGAGGCGAGATGGCCGCACCGCTACACCTCGCCACCCCACCGGGTTCGCCCCGCGCACAAGGCCTGCGCTGTTATGGAGGCTCGAGCTGCGCCATCGCAGAACGAGCTCCCGTGGCACGCCTACCGACGATGTCTATGAAGAGTGGCTCGACCGATTCGCCGAGCTGTCTGGCCACTGGGCTCTCACTGCCTTTCTTCTCACAGATCACCCGCTCACTCGCTGGCAATGAAGCTCAGGGCGCCACCGCCTCCCTCAAGAAGGCGCCTGCCCTAAGGCGCTGTGGGCCTCGGACGGAACCCGCCTGTGAGGCGCCAGGCGGCAAGAGCAGAGCTGCCAAGAAGTCCTCGCCGAGAAGCTGCCTCGCCCTGCTCGTCAGTGAACACGCCTCGCTTCCCAAAGACATCAAGACCTCATGCTGCCCCACTGCAGCCAAGATAGGGACCCGCAGACCAAGCTCTTTCTTCACCCAAGGCCTCCTGCGGGTACACTGGCTGTCACGCTTTTCACCGCCGAAGGCGCAGCTGCGCAAGGGCTCCAACAAGTTCAAGCCGCACTGCCTCCTCGCACAATGGTGCGGTTGACCCAAGAGTTCCTCCAGCTTTCACGAAGGCGCCGAGGCTGCCAACGGAGACGAGAAGGTCATGGCGAACTGGTTTCCTATGGCGCCAAGGACGGGCCCGCACTGCTCTCGAACTCGCCCTGTGCACGATTTCTCCTCGACGAGATGCACACCCGCTTCATCGCCAACTTCCGTGGTACTCGGATCGCCACCGCCGTGAGCGACATGCGCCAGATCAAGCAGCAACTGTGGGAAACCTCAGAGAGTACATCCAGCGCTTCAACAACGCACGCCTCAAGATTCCTAAGGTAACCGAGGAGGCCATCATCTCAGCTTTCTCCGACGCTGGCGCGACGCCAAGATGAAGGAGGAGCTGGCGATGCATGAAGACTGCACTTCCTTGAGCTGTTCAACTTGGCGTACCAAGTGCGCCAGGCTGAGGAAGGGCGCTTCTCCTCCTCGACGCTTGCCGCACCCGTAAGAGAAGAAGCCCAAGGCCAAGGATGTGAACTGCAAGGGCTGCTGTTTGCAAGCAGTAATCCGCATACCAAGCGGGCAGTAGATAACCCCGAATCCTCCAAGGGCAGTCGGTATCAGATGTACCAGACCTCCACACCCGCAACACCAATGTATGCCAAGAGCTCGAGCCGCGGCGTGAAGGAAGGGTCGGCCGACATCCCGACTCGCAGCGACGGGCTACGGCCGAGGAGGAGGAAGGAACACAGACGCTGGAAGACCGCGCCCTTGCCAAGGGTGGCGCGACCAACCTCGCGAGGATCGCCGGCAGGACTCCGCCGTGAGGGAGCTCGAGGATCAGCCCGCGAGGATCGCCTGCAACGCAACGCAGGCTCCCTTTCGCCGCCGCCGCAGCCAAGGAGAAATGAGGACCGCTATCGACGCTGGAGCCGGGGGCTTCCAGAGCCACGGCGATCGCCGTGATCCCGGCGGAGCTCAAGCCCCACCTCTCAACGCATCTTCGCAGTTCGCCGCTGGCAATGCAGTCCTCCCTAAGCTCGACGCCACGCGCCTCTCATGTGGTAGGCGGCACCATCACGCTCAGCTCACCGGATCTGCTCAAGCGCGTACACACCGGAGTTCTCCCAATGCTTTGTTCCCAATCATCAAGAATGTGCTGGTCACCAGACCTCATCGATGGCGGGCAGGGCTCAACGCCCCGTCTGTGGAAACATTCAACAATCTCCGTGCCCTACAATCAGCTTCAGCCAACCAACTTTTCTCCGAGTCACCGACGGCTCCACGGTCCCGATTAAGCAGGTCTGCCTCGTCACCTTCGGGCACGCGACAACCATCAGACCGAGCTCATCGACTTCGACGTCAGCCACATTCGCACCAGATAACGCCATCCTCGGGTACCTAGTGCTGGCCAAGTTCATGGCCATAACCCACCACGGCTACAATGTCTTCAAGATGCTAGGAAGTGGCGGAGTCATCACGGTGCCCTGCGAAGAGAAAGACGCGGTGTGCTCCTTGGAACGAGCCTTTCAGGCCGCATCACTGGAAGACCCGGATCACGGAAGCAGGAGGCTTCCCGAGGCCGCCCCAAGAAGAAGAAGACATCATCCGGCCCGGCCCCTCAGGAGGCAGGCCCCTCAGGGCCCGCGCCTGCCTAGGGGGAACCTCCTTCTATCGCATAGGGAAGCGCGCCCGACGCCCTCCTCAGGAAAGGCTCGGGGGCTCTCCCCTGGAGGGCCACCGACCTCGCCAAGGTCACGAGGGAGGCGCTTGGGCACCACTTGGAGGCGTGTTTCGAAGCACGTTTCCCTCAAGAAGGAGCAAGGCAAGGATGGCCAAACCCTCGGAGGTTCGTCAGCAAGGCCATTCAAAAGTTACAGGAGTCAAGAGTCATGAGAGGCAGCCGCCGCTTACCCGCTGTGGCCCCCCATCCAGGCGAGGATGGTGGGCTGCTGCTTGCATCAACATACTGTGGCTCAACCAAGCCGCCTCAGAGCGCCTCGTCCTCGCAAGTGGGCATCATGGCGGTCCACCCCACAACCACGCTCAGATGCCTTACGCTTTGCCGAACGCTGCTGCCACGCATCAGCGCTTTGTGAGGGGCATCCCGAGGCTCAAGAGGCCAGCATTCCGCAGCCCTCGGGCGGAGATGGAGATGGTCCGCGAGGAGCCACTCAGCCCCGAGCCTCCCGAGTCCCCCGGCCCGGGCTCATGAGGATCGGCCCCACAGCCCACCGAGTCTCTACACCAACACCCCTTCGTCGTCAACACTATCAGGTGACATCTTTCAAGTTTCGTCTCCAGCTGGGAGCGCCCTCAGGGCTGCATTATTCCCAGGCCGCTTGGGTTCGTCCTTGTGGCGTGTATCCCTTTTGCTCATGTTTTTAGCTGCGGCGATACCACTGCCGCAATATCTGCCCCAGAACTCTTGAGGTAGGGGACCTCGTGCTCAAAGCGGTTCTCCAGGAGGGATCAGATAAGCTCTCTCCCATGTGGGAGGGCTCGTTCAAGGTTGTTCATGTTTCCAGGCCCAGCTCCGCGTGCTTGGAGACTTAGGAGGGGGTGCCAGTCTAGAATGCGTGGAACATCTAGCACCTCCGGAGGTTTTACCCTTAAAAGGCCCAGAGCCTGTGAAGAAGGCGAATGCCTGTGAAGATTATCCTTTTGGAAAAGGCCCAGAGCCTGTGAAGAAGGCGAATGCCTGTGAAGATTATCCTTTTGGAAAAGGCCCAGAGCCTGTGAAGAAGGCAAATGCCTGTGAAGATTATTCTTTTTGGAAAAGGCGCAGAGCCTGTGAAGAAGGTGAATGCCTTTGAAGATTATCTTTTTGGAAAAGGCTCAGAGCCTGTGAAGAAGGCGACGCCTCGTGAAGTCGCGATTTTGGAAAAGGCCCGAGCTCGTGAAGAGGGCCAATGCCCGTGAAGCTTGCTTCCCCAAGAAAGGCCCGGAGCCTGTGAAGAAGGCCAACGCCTTTGAAGCTCGCCGCCCGTGACACTCTCACGTAATAATGAGTTGGGGCTGTACACGCCCGAGTCTCAGAGCACCGCCTCAGCCCCGGGGCTCCTCCCACGCCTGGGCAGCACTTAGCTCCGCTGGGTGAGAAGACGTCAAGACTAGACTAGGTGCCGGACGCTGCTTTTTCATTTGCTTTCTCCAGCTGGCTAGTTCATTCTCATTTGAAGTTTTATTGAAACCGTCGCCGCCTTTTCGACTTATGGCCCTTCAACTTTTCGCCTCCTACCTCGATTTCTCTTGTTAAGGTCTCGCGAGGGGGCAGCTCGAGCGCCTCATGAAAGTGTTTCTGTCTTATCGCTCAAGGTTTCACAACCCAGTCCACTAAAGGAGCGCCCCTCCACTCCATGCCTCACGGGCACCGCGACACGAATACAGGACCTGGGTCGGTCGCCCCCACGGCTGAGGCTGGGAATTACCTACGCGCGGGCGTGCGGCCAGAAGGAACAATACCAAAATAACGGAAACAGTGCGATGATTAACAACGGTAACACAAATACGCCCCCACAGGGCCTCACACTACTGTCTTTTTACGCAGGAAAAAGGGAAAGGAAGAATGAATCAGGCGGGGCTCGCCCTACACCGACCCTCAGGGAAGACTCGAGCTGCCTCCAGGGCTTAGGCGGACTCCCTCTCGCACTTCACCGAGGCGCGACGGCGGGCAGATCCGCTACCACCCTCCAAGCAGGCACGGCGGCGTGGAGGCTGACCGCCGCTACTGCTAGAAGAGTCGCTGCCCGAAGAAGAACCAGTGAAGCTTGAGGAACCCTGGGCGCCGCCAACCACGCTGCAGACCGCCCTTCCGCCTCGCCGGCTGGGTCACCGTCATGGTCGCCGCCTTTTAGGGCAGCACCGCGCGCACCGCTCTTCCCCAAACACCGCCTTTCACGTAGAGGTGGCATCGCTGCCGAACTTGAAGTGCAGGGTGCACCGACGGCTCAGGCCACGCAAGACGGGCAAACGCTCGCCACCAAGGGTCAAGGCCAGGCTCCTCGGCCGGAGACCTCCAACGAGGCCCACGAGGTCCGGCCAGCAGCAGCCATCCGCTCGAGCTAGAGGCCGCCTGGGCGCCACCGGAGCTCACCTAGGAGGAAGCGAGGGAGCTGAAGCCGGGCGCTAGTTGGCTCCGCCGCCCACACAACGAACTCCGCAACACCCCGCAGCAGTGGGAAGCGCTGCCTAGGGGCCGCCTGCCAAAGCACGCCCGTCCACGCCACCGCCTGTCACATCACTGGTAGTCACCATGATCAAGGGAGCCACCGTGGAGGCCATAGGGTGTTTATAGGGCGGCCTCGACTCGCTTGGCTAGGGGAGAGGCAGGCTCAACTGGCGGGCCTTTCCTTTCTCTCGCGTCGAGAACTTCTTGGCGGAGCCATGAAGAAGAAGGAGAAGCAATAGGGATAAACCGAAGGGCACGCGACGTGTCAGATTTAAAGCCGAGGAGGCCAACCGCCGACCTCCACGATCACAGTAATCATGACTCGCTTTGCATGCAGGGACTTGTCAATTCGTGCAGTTGCCGAGGCGCCATGGGGAAGTGGAGACGCCCAAGTCCAATCAACCGCCACGCGGCGCCCAAGGCCGCAAGCTGTTAGGGCCCGCGGCGCTTCGCACTTGCCCTTTCGCCTCTCTACTTGGCCAAGTCCGGGCGCGCCTTGGGCCCGGGGGCTACTGTCGGCATTCTGGGAACGGGGGTCCCCAGACTTGCCTGCCTGCGGCCTGCGGCGTGGCTCAAAGGGAGGCCCATCACGGCCCATCTTCATCAACACAAGCTCAAGACCTCGCGAGGGGCTGGGATTGCTGGGCGAACGACCAGAGCTTCTCGTGCACGGCCTCATCAGCTGGCTCACGAGGAGGCGGAGATTTCAAGGCGGGTACTCGCGAGGTGCCCATGATGCAAGGCATGATGACCAAGGGCGCCACGGCGCCAGCCCGCAAAGGTCCTTCTTTCCTCTTTGGTGCAAAGGGAGCAAGCGAGGCGAGAGCATCAAGCAAAGGCATCCATTTCAAGTAACAAGACCAAGACCAGCCCAACGGCAGGAAAGAAGTCATGGTGGAGCCTAAGCAAAGGCCACCACCAGAGCCTTTGATAGGCGAGGACCAACTTTAGTCAGATAATTGTAGCCAATGTTCCCTTCAAAATGGCTAATTGTTGGCGCCTTCCCGCCAATATTTGGGAAGAGGCCCAGGCCTTTGCCTATAAATAGGACTAGCCACCCCTGTGGTAGAGGCATCGAGAGAATAGAACCTCACCAGAAACCAGAGAGAGAGCGATCAACTCCTCCCGGCAGTTCATCGCACCACCAAGAATGCACTTCATGAGGCTATTCTTCCTTGTATTGTTCATCAACAGCCCAAGAGGCAATCCACCACACCACACACTGGAGTAGGGTATTACACCACAATGGTGGCCTGAACCAGTATAAACTCTGTGTCTCTTGTGTTGTTCCTTTCGTAGTTTAGATCTCAGTGAGCCGGCGAGGAACATGTAGGTAGAGGGCGAAATCTCCACACGCACCCCAGTGTTCGAACCTCAAGGGTCTGCCGGAACTCGAAATCCGACAAATATCAATCAAATAGGACGTAGGGTTTTACCTCCATCGAGAGGGCCCAAACCTGGGTAAACATTGTGTCCCTTGCCTCCTATTACCATCAGCCTAAGATGCACAGATCGGGACCCCTTACCCGAGATCCGCCGGTTTTGACACCGACATTTGTGCTTTCATTGAGAGTTCCTCTGTGTCGTCGCTGCAAGGCTCGATGGCTCTGTGGGGACCCCGACTCATAAGTCGAGATCACCGAATGCACGTGTACAATGATCCCAGAGATCAATGCTCACTAAACACACAGAAGCTGAATAACAAGAGTCTTACATCCATACATACCGTCTTACACAAATTATGACCATTATGGTCAAGTCTACATTGATAAAGCCTTAAGGGCTGAACATCAAATGAAACACAAGCAGCGGAAATCTTCGCCGATAAGTAGAACCCATGCCATCCGCTTAACCCTATAGGCATTTTGACGGAAACGCCCTAGTTCGCATGTTCGCTCCAAAGAACTCTTCTTCAACTCCGGTTCTTCCATGCCCGTCAATTAAATAACTAGTGGCAAGCCAATGAGTACTTTGAATGTACTTGCAAGCAACCCATGTTTTGGTTCAAGATACAACAATGCATGATATAGGTAAATTTTTGCAGAAAGCTAGTTTTGAGTGCAATGACATGTTCAACAACTTGTAAGACATGCATCAAGAGAATTCAAGTAACCATGAGGACAGGTTACAGATATCAACATAAATAGAGTGGGCACCAACCCGTCTCAATCATGTCAAGTCCTTTGACTTGACCCAAGTAGATCTTCCCACTTATCCAAACACACACACTGGTTTGTAAACATGTGGACGTAGCCCAAGAGCGGTTACCCAAATGTCCTTGACCGTGGACATGGCTATTCGAATAGTTTTACACTCTGCAGAGGTTGCACACTTTACCCACAAGATCCGAGGAACTTCCGTGTCATCCACGACCCGCGATACCTCAAGTACTCCGGGTAAGCACCCGATCACTACCTTTCCCTAGACGACACTAACAAGGAGTCCACTCGTTGTTCCGTATCCTCACGATGTACATCATACGAGACTCACTTGAGATCGTAACATCTGAGAGGGGACACAACGGTGTATCCGGTGCCCTATAAAGACAGTCATGGCCGCCCTACCTGGCACAACCCCGTCCCGAGAGAGAGCACCAACTCTCCCCCGTCACTAGTAATGCGGGCTCCAAGCTAGTATCGACCTAGGTAATCAATAATGCCCTTTCCCATATAAGGGTAGAGTGGTTGCGCATGTAAGGTTGGAATAATGGTCGCAACTTAAACCAATCCATTTTGAAAACAACACACACTTGCCTTGGTACACCACTTCGTCATCAAGTGGCTACCCAACTCATCATCTCCCCCGGGCATAAGTGGCACCGGATGGGGTTTTCAAAAATTCTTTTGAAAATACTTTGTCTCCATCACCATGCATATTCCCGTCCCTTTTTGCATAGCATCTACTTTAGCATCCTATCTACTCCCACCGGCATAACCCTCATAAGAAGGTAGGGTCATGCACAATGCAAGTATCAACGAGGAAGTAATGGTGGCAAACCACCTCATGTGGTTATCACAAGATCATGTCTCCGGCGCAAGCAATAATAAAGTGCTATATGACATGCATAAAAAGGGTTTCATAGACATGGTCAAAGGGCTGCTTGCCTGCTCCTCGTAGTCTTCAAGTCTTCTCGTCCTTCTCCAAGTACTCGCCTACTTCGCCAACTAACGCCTAAACAATCATAATAAGCAACACAACAAGGCAAAAATAAAAGTGCTCTAAAAATGTGAGTTGGACTTTTCTAGGATATCTCCGTTATATGAAAATAACTAGAGTGGTTTCATTGGAATTGGATCAATGGATATCTCTAACATTTTGATATGATGGAATCAAGGGGTTTATGGATTTGCAAGAAGTGTACAGAAACATTATTTTAAAAAATGAGCAGAGGCACCCATTTGACAAAGCATGATTTTAGAAGCACCTAGGAGTTGGTTTCTCTGGATTTGGAGTTCAAATGAATATCCTATGATTTTGCAAAGTTGGCTATACATGAAGAAATAGACCATTATTTGAGGTGATACAGAAAGTATTAGTAAAATTTTTCAAAAACTAAGTTTTGAACTTATAAGCATCTAGGAATTTGAATCATGGAATTTGGATAAAAAATGGGCTCTCTATGATTTTCTAAAGTTCATCACAGAAATGGAAAAACAAGATTTGATAAATGTTTGTGAAGAAAAAGTTCCTGGAAAAAGTTAATCATCAAATTTGGATTTGATTTGAATTGTTTATGGATTTTACAATCCTACCAGAAAAAGAGAAAGAAAAGGAATTAGGTTATACCTAAAGCGCTGAGCGCAATATAGTGCCTTCACAAGACCGGGCCGCCCATTGGCTCGGCCACGCAAGAGTAGGAGGCGACGCCAAGGCGCATCTGACACCACGCTTCTCGACGGGAGGCGGCTTCGATCCGACCCGTGTCCACTTAAACATGGCAGGCCCACCCGCCGCTGGGTTCAGCCCTCGCGCCAAGCCGCTGACAGCAGGCCCGCTAGGCGCCATGGCGCTGCCCTCAACCTCCCGCCCAAGCAGAGGAGGCGAGGCAGGGAGACATCACGCGATCGCCGGCGCCATCGGCCCTGCTTCCGTGATCCAGCCACCGGAGTGCTCGGGGAAATGTGCCGCATCTGGGAGGCCACACTACGGGCGCTAGCTTCCTCAGAGAGGAGCGGGCCTTCGCCCGCGGCGGAGGATGGCATCGGCCATTGCCGGCTTCGAGCGCAGGGGCGTCCCGGGGAAGAATGGAGGCGATGGGGGGCTTCGTGGTGGTGGTGAGGGAGTACTGGAGTGGGTAGGGAGAAGAAAGAGGGGCCGTGGTGCCCGAATCCGAGCGGCGGTCGGCGGCGCCACTCCGGCCATGGAGAGGGCAGGAGAGCACTAGGGGTAGAGGAATGTTGTCTGGGAGGTGCATGGGAGAGTGAGGGATCCAAAAGAGTCGAGGGAGTGCCCGGGGGGAGGCTCTATATAGGGGGCCGTGATGCACCGTCGACGCGGCCTACGGCGCACTCGGGTGAGGTCGTGGAGGGGAGAGGACAGAGTTTTAGGAGGGGGCCGGCAGCTTGCCGTGTCCCAGACGCCGAGGCGGCCTTGTGAGACATGCTGGGAGGCCTGAGGTGGCCGGAGGCGGCAGGGGGGGCGGCACACAAGGGAGCAAGATCAGAAGGCCTGCCTGAGCGCCCATATGGCTGTCTAGGCCATTTTCTATGCTTGTGGGTGCGCCCTTGCATGTCCAGTAGCATTTGGGGGGTGCTAAGGAAGGGATCTTGGCCTTGGATGCTTTGGGTGGCCAGTGGGTGAAGAGAGAGGAAGGAGAAGAGTGGAAATGGGGTTGTCCAGAATAGAAAATTGGTGGTTTCATCCCCTTGATCAATAAGCATTGACTTGAGCTGAATGCCAGAGGTAGAGGGAGGTTAGGAGGAGGTGTGGTAAAGAGGAGAACTCATTTGGATTAGTGGAAGAGGCCCAAACAGGGTTTTTAGTTAAAATGCAGAAGGTGTTTGATGCTAGTTTGGCCAAGTAGATGATCTCCATTTTCCATGAGACTCCACAGGGTGAAATGGCACATATAACTAGGGCCTTCCACCAATTTGGAGCTTATTTGGGCAAAGTTGCCAATGCAACTTTTGCAAACCCTAGAAATTAGCAGAAATAAACTTGTGTAGATCTAGTTGAGCAAATCACTTCTCCTTGATGCACCACTTGGTGTAATGGCCTCATTTGGTCATGTGAACATGCTCACAAAAGTTGGGTTCAAGGAGAGAAATTGGTAGTACAAAGTTGTTCAAATTTGATTCTTGTCAGAGAGGGTTTTGGGGCACTTTGATCAATATAACTTGTTCTTCAACTTGTGCCACTTGGTCTAGATGAATAATTAGAACATTTGAGAATGTTCACAAGGCTTGAGAACAATTGGAAATATTTGGCAATGTAAAGTTGCTCAAACTTCAAAATGGACAGAAATGGTTTTGAGGGGATTTGATGATGTTATGATATTCTCCATGACATGATACTTGTCAAGATCATCCATCATGTCATATGTGACATGCTAGAATTTTCTTGGAATTTTTGGAGAATATTTCCTTTGTAAATATTTCAAAAGCTTGAAAGATCCAGAAAGGGTTTTTGAGGGATTTGACCAATATTTTGAACATGACCATGTGTTGAAACTCTTATATATGGGAAATATATGCCCACTGAGTTTCCCTAATTTTTGTCAAATATTTTTAAAACAATAAAATAATTTTTCCCTATTAAAGACCATTTCTGGCCTTAAGAAAAAGCTTTTAAATAAAATAGGAAAATAACTTCTAAAATTATATTTTTGTGGTTTATGGGAGTCCTACATCTAATAGGTTTCAAATATACCTTTTGAAATATTTTTCACACCCCAAATCAAGTACTTGCAGTGCAAATCTCAATTCAGGGGTTTTTGGAAAACTACTTTTTGAAAATACTATTTGGCCAAATTATTTTTGTAAGAAATTAATTTTATGTCCTATACACATGGCATGATCATTGGTCAAGGTTTTTGGATCAAGAGTAAGGAGTATAAGGGTTGGAGAATTTATTTGATTTTTAGAGCACTTGCAAACAGCAGTCAAACGTTCAATCAAAGCAAAGACAAAACACTCAAAAGTTTTTGTCAGACCACATTTTAGCATGATTTATAGACTTAAGTGTTGTGGCATGAAAATCAGGGTGTGACAGGCTCATCTCATTGTCAAGGACAACATCACCTTTGGGGGAGCGCTGGCTGTACGCCAAACTCTCCGACTAGGCGACTTCATCATGGCCGCCCAATCGCCTGTCGCGCCGACGATGACCTCTCGGGTCATCATGAATAGCCTCCACATCAATTCGGAACTCGCCGAATAGATGGATCCAATGGAGCTCTCCTCCCTTAATGAGCTCTTAGATCGCATTGCTGCTTTGGGAGTCGCCACAGACTATGACCGGATTGGGCTTAAACCCGACCAAAGGGATATTAAATCCCCGCCGGTCACCCACGAGATAGCAGTAGTGGAGGAGCCACATACGGATTACCCCTCTATTTTGAGGATGAATTATGTCCGGATCACCGAACTCCCTGAGCTGGACACCCACTCAAGGGAAGACATGACCCAGACCCCGGACTTAGAATGGGTATTGGGCCGGAAAAATTGGGAAGCACCTCGGATCCCAAGCTGTGAAGCCCGGAAGCTCCCCTGCCCCAGGGTGTTAGATCGGATCAGAATCCAGATTCAGCTACGCCCACCCACCCGGACTTAAATCGTCTCTACAATATCAGACAAGAGCCCCAAGAGACAGTACATCGCTACTGGGCCAGATTCCTCCTTGTGCTAAACAAGGTCAAGGACTGTCATGAGGAGGACGCAGTCTCACTTTTCTACAAAAATTGCACGAACAAAGGAATCCTTAATGCTATAAGTCGCCGTGACATAGTACACTTTGCTGACTTGGCAACCATAGTACGTATACTGCATGGCGATGGAAAGCGCCTGGAAAACCCAAACAGAATTTTGGGATAGTCCGGCTCTCACTAAAACCTTTGTCCGAGCTAAATGGGCGAACTCTCGTAAGTCAGCCGATCCAATCCCCAAGAAACCAAAGCCAACCCCAGGGTACTCCGGCAGGTAGCAAAAAGTGGCGAGGATCTTCTTGTAAGCCTTAAAGCAGAACAACATCCCGCCAAAGAAAACAATACGGTACTAACAGTCTTCGAGACTTTCGCCTTAAACAATAGGCGCAAGCGAGCTCATCGAAGCTCCACTGAAATCTGCCACATGGCACAAATAAATCCGTGGAACGACACTGCTATAACTTTTAGTGCTAGCGATGAACCTCAATTCTAGACAGTCCGGGCACCAGCCGCTTTGGTCCTTAGCCCAATCGTGGACGGCTTTTGGCTCACTAAAGTACTCATGGACGGCGGAAGCGGATTAAACTTGATCTATGAAGAAACACTCAGCAAGATGGAAATTGATAAAAGTCGCATTGAGTAAAGCGGCACGACCTTCAGGGGAATCATCCCTAGTCGGGAAGCACGGTGTGCGGGAAAAATCACACTCAATGTGGTATTCGCACCGCAGAGAATTACAGGTCCAAAAAAAATCACATTGCAAGTGGCTCCTTTCAGCAGCTGATAGCACGCCCTTTTAGGGCGGGACACATTTACAAGCTTTCAAGCTATACCCCATTACGGGTACATGAAGCTTAAAATGCACGGACCCAATGGAATCATCACTCTAGCTAGTGATACGGACGTCGCACTTCGCGTCGAAAACAAAACCGCAACACTAGCCCTGGAAGCATTATCCGAAGCCCTAGCGGCCGAAGAACTATCAACGATGCGTGCCACCGTGGACAGGGATGACGTGATACTCGACAAGCAACCCAGGTGCACCTCATTTAAATCCGCAGACGAGATAGTCAAATTCCAGGTCCATCCAACGAACCCCACGAAGACAGCTTCTATCGGGACATAGTTGAGCCCCACAATGGACGCCGCACTGCGAGACTTCCTACGTGAGAATTGGGACATTTTTGCCTGGCACCCCTCGGACATGCCGGGCATCCCACGCAGACTGGCCGAACACAGCCTCAATATACTAAAAGGATACAAGCTTGTCAAGCAGACTCTAAGGTGCTTTTCAGAGCCCAAACGACAAGCCATGGGGGAAGGGATAGCCAAGCTACTCAAGGCCGGATTCATCAGAGATATCAAGCATCCGGACTGGCTGGAAAATCTGGTAATGGTACTAAAGAAGGACAAATCCTGGCGCCTATGCGTCGACTTCAAAGACCTTAACAAGGCTTGCCCTAAGGATCCCTTTCCCCTTCCTCGCATTGACCAAATCATCGACGCCACCGGAGGACATGACTCGCTGAGTTTTCTCGACGCATACTCTGGATACCATCAAATAAAGATGGCAGAGTCCGACCAAGCTGCAATGGCTTTCATAACGCCATATGGTCCTTTCTGCTTCAACACTATGCCTTTCGGGCTTAAAAATGCCGGCGCAACCTATCAACGCATGATTCAAACATGCCTGGAAAAGAAAAGCGGCAAGACAGTGGAGGCATATGTGGACGACGTGGTCATAAAAACAATACAAGTCGAAACCCTAATAGACGACTTGAGGTTTACATTCGACAACCTCCGAACATACGACATCAAGCTAAACCCGAAAAATGTGTTTTCGGCGTGCCCTCTTGTCAGGACCCCGACTCTATGCCACATCGATCTAGCATGTAACACCTCATATCACTTTGCGGCCTCACGCACGGTATCCCCCCACGGTGTCGCTTACATTTGCTCGGGACCGCTTATGCTTTTGGCACACGATATGATAGTGTCGCTAGCATCCATATGATAAGGAGCCCGGCCGACATGGCTAGTCGTGAAACCCAAAGTGGCACAAACTTACAGGACAGCATCCATGACTCAAAGATCGAACGTGTCGGTCATCACGAAAGTGAATCTGTGCTGTAGCACTAGGCTAGCAAGACTCGTGAACCGGCAGAAGCGGCTAACAGACTCCGGATTCATCGCGTGACATTTCCGGGGATGTATACATGAACAAAGAAGGACACATGACGGCCAACCTAAGTGTTCCGGAGCAGTAGCAAGCTACCATGGCTCTGTGGAAGCACTAGGAGACATTTCCCGGTAAGAGAGGCTACTAAGGATAAACAACTAGATAGTCAGATCCCACACATACCAAGCATTTCAATAACATACACACAATATGCTCGATATGTGCAAATACAACATGGCATCACAACATGACTCTACAACTCAAGTATTTATTCATTAGGCTCCGAGGAGCGAGATATTACAAACACGGTCTCATGACCCAACATTCAGAGCATACAAGTCAAAGCATATGCGGAAGCTTAACATGTCTGAGTACAGACACCTACAAATGAAAAAGGCTGAGAAGCCTGACTATCTACGAGATCCTGCCGAGGGCACAAGATCGTAGCTGAGGTAACAAGTTAATCGTCGAAGTCCATGCGGAACTACTAGTGAGACGGAAGTCTCTGCAAAAACATAAAATAGGCAAACGTGAGTACAAATGTACCCAGCAAGACTTACATCAGAACTAACTACATATGCATCATTATCAACAAAGGGGATGGTGGGGTTTAACTGCAGCAAGCCAGCTTTGACTCGGTGGCTATCCTGAACTACGACTGCAAGTAACTCTTTTGAGGTGGCGCACACGAGTCCACATATTCACCATATCAATACACCACTATGGATCCGCTCCCGTCTCCCTACGAGAATGCCATCCATCGCACTCACGCTTATCTTGCGCATTTTAGAGTATCCACTTTCACTTGTATATGAACTGTACAGGCAACCCAGAAGTCCTTTACCGTGGACACGACTATTCGAATAGATAATGTTAACCCTGCAGGGGTGTACTTCTTCACACACGCTCACCACTTATCGCCATACACGACATGTACTGCAACCTTCAAGCGAAGCCCAGCGAGGGTGTCGGCCACGACCGACTAAACACACAAGTCTCTCGTCCAGGTTTATCGCCTATTCGGTACCATCCGCAAGGAGATCCGCCGGTGTCGCCACGGCCCCAAACGATGTGAGCAGGGTTCCCAAGCCCACCTCGACGGTGGATCTATGCTTTGTACACCGTACATGGTGCCTAGTCCGTCCCAAGCCCACCTGCACCGGTGCCACTTGGTAGACTAATAACACTACCTACAAACACCGTAAACTAGTTGCAACTCCCGGACAGAGATCATGTTGATTAATAAGTCGAGAGGGGTCGAGTTACCGAACCCAATGTGTGGTAGTAACTGCTCATGGATCACAAACACGTAACTCAGGCCTCGAGGACGATCGCAATGAGACAACCCACCATGTACTCCTACATGGCCTCTCACCGCTACCTTTACCAAATCGTGTTCACACACTTAGCTCTTAACAATAGGACATGTTCACCACATTCCAATTCATCCCCGATGAATCAGACCTGACAAAACTCTAAGCAATAGCAGGCATGACAAACAAGCATGAATGAGTAGGCACATCAGGGCTCAAACAATTCCTACTCATGCTAGTGGGTTTCATCTATTTACTGTGGCAATGACAGGTCATGCAGAGGATAAAGGGGTTCAACTACCGTAGCAAGTAACAGTTGTATCGTTGTTGTTCTGATGCAAGAAAATAGAGCAGGAGCGAGAAAGTGGGATTGTATCGAATGAACAAGGGGTTTTGCTTGCTCGGCACTTCAAGATAGTATATTTCTTCATTGGTGTCATCGATCATATCGTCGGTACACGTCTTACTGAGAGGGGACAAGCACCGACAAACAAAGAAGAAGCACAATCAATGCAATGCACAATATGATGCATGATCATGACATGGCAATATGCTGTGGTTTGAGCTAATGCAACTAGAAGCAGGTTAAATGAAGTTGGTTTGAACCCTAGGTTCATATTCAAACTCCACATAAGGCATTTCAAATGCCATTTATTCAAATTGTTGTATACAGCAGATTTAAGTTGTTCAAACATGCATGAAAATGGTACAGATGGATAGATTGGATTTTTCTGATCATTTTTCATATATAAATTATTTAATTTGGAGTTACGGTTGAATTTCTATGAATTTTAGAAGTTTAGATCATTTTCTGGATTTTCTGATTTATTTTAAATCTAGAAAATCATTTATCGCACAAGATTAAGGCCATGTCGACCTCAAGAGGTCAATGTAATCGCTCCAGGTCAAACATGAAGCATGGGTCCCGCATTTCAGTGACTCAGGCTGGTTAGTCCTGGGTCCAGTCAACGCTGACTAGGCTAAAGTCAACGCCGACACGTGGGCCACAGGGTTATCACTAATCTAAAAAGAAAATTAATCTAACCTAAACATGTTTTGGGCCCACATGGCAAGGGGTCTTGTGGGTTAGCTGGCCGTGATTAACACTAATCACGCCACGCCGGACACACCGGCGTTAGCCACCACCAAACAGAAGCGGCGGAGGTCTCGTCCGCCGCTTCCGCGACGGAGGTTGTGCGGGTGGGTTCGCGGACCGGCGATGATGACGCTACGGACAAAGGGCAACGGCGGGTGCTGGGGTGGCCGGAGTCGCTGACGGTGGTGAGCGGGGCGGCGACCGGAGCTACTGCCTGCACGGGCGCGGCGCTAGAGCAAGTAGGGGAGCGAGCAAAGAGGCTAGGCGGCCTCCTGGAGACACCAGGAGCACGCTGGTGCCACTGGACCGAGCGAAGGAGCTCAGGAGCGAGGACCTCATCGGCCATGGCGGACGGCGGCGCTCGGAACTCGCGCGGTGGCTAGCTAGAGGGCATGCGCGGACAGGAGGGAGGGTGAAACGACGTGGGGCTCACAGAGATCTCGCAGAGACGCTCAGAGTGGTCGGGGAGGTCCTGTAGGTGGCGAATCGACGTCGGCGGTGGTCGGATGCAGAGGATGAGGACGACGACGTAGTCGTCGCCGTAGCATGTCCGGTGAAGCGTGGCTCGGCGGAGAGCCTCTGTGCGAGGATACGGAGCTCGAGGACGGGATGGGTAGGCGAGGCGGTGGCTGTGGCCGCGGTGGTTCAAGACGGCACGGCGGCGACCACTTCGGTCATCGCATGGGAGAGCAAGGGGAAAGAGGGAGAGTGAGCGAGGGGGCAGAGGGATCCGGACGTCTCCAGGGGGTCGCGTGGCATCTCAAGGGGGGGCCGGGGTCAAGCAGGCAGAGAGGAGGTGTCCGGGCGCGTGCTCGCGCGCGCCGGCCACACGCGCGGCATCCTTCTGTCCTAAGGAGAGGGATGACTGGCACCGGGCCATTGGGCCAACTAGGTAAGTGGGCTAAACTGGTAAGCCTCTGCTCTATTTACTTTCTGTTTGTTTTCTATTTTGTTTAATTTGTTTTGATTTGATTTTATACCAAATCATTTTTAGTAGCTTCTGAAAAGATTTATGTGGCTTGATACAAATTATCCAAAGCCACTCACAAATTTTTCAGAATTGTTGGACTTGCAATTCTTTTATAGAAGAATTAAATCCAACTCAAATATTTATTGATTTAAATCCAAATAGCCAAATTTATTCCTCAAAAATGTTCCATATTTTTGGTTTGGACCAAAACCCTTGCCAAAGATATTAAACATCATTGAAGAGCATTTTGGAAACATTGGATACATTTTGCAGGGTTATTTGCCCTTCTTTTAATTAAAATTTTGAGGCTTCCAAATTTCCTCAATTCAAGTTTCTTGAATTTAAACATGATGCATGGGTGCTCTCTGATGCAACTATTGCAAACAAATTCTAGGGTTGTGACAACTCACCCCCACTAAACAAGAATCTCGTCCCGAGATTCAAGCGTAGGGTAAGATGAAGGGGGAACGCAAACTAACACAATCTTCATGATCTAACTTGCACTTCTTGAAGATGTTGATTCATTGCTTCAAATTGATCTTGACGTCTTCTCTTTCGAGATCTTTATCCAATTCGATGACAACAAAAGAAACTCTATAGAAAACGATCTCCTCGAAGATCGAACACTCAAGGTCAACTCACGGAATGAGACATTGAACATCTCTTGAGCTGAGAGGCAAAACACACCTTAAAAGGACGGAAGAAACAATTGATGAGAGTTTCCAAGTAGCGAAGAAAAATTGCCATGGTTCCATAACAGGGCACCTCAGGGAAGGTGACCAAATTGCTTTATCAAGATACTACAATAATAGTTCTTCCGGTTAGGTGCGTCCACTTTACCGGAACCTACATCATAGTTCTTGGGAGAAGTGCCAACCATCACACCTGCCTAAGATTCAGGTCTAGTTGGTAACAGGATATTCCAGACTCATTGAGTCCAGAAAGAAAAATGGAAGTTTGCAACACAAATCGACGAGATGACGTTGCGAGATTCTCGGGGAATGAACTACGATAGTAAGCTCCAAAACATGAGTTGGTTCTGCTACACACCTGTGAACACACTGTCCCTAGACAGGCATGACCACATGGTAGTCTTATAATAAAGCACTACCGAGTTCTGGTTTGGATACCATCATTGCGGATAACAAAGTCCTTGCATAAGTCATATGATTAGCTCTTATGAAGGAACTTCTTCTCCTTGAACAAGTCAATCAGTGGCTTCGTTTGCTAGGAAACAAATATGGAATGGAGGCGGCCAACCTAACAAACCACAGAGCACTTCGCATGTGCATGACTAACTTGGGATGATTCCAGAGGAGGCAAAAACGAGATTTCTCGGATTCACGGCGGCAACTTGCATCGATTGCAGGTGAACTTACAGGAAGTCACTACTTTCATCCAAACATATACTTCATGAACGGGGCATGAAGAAAATGCTTACACAAGTTTCCAACACTAGCTGGATGTTCAACATGAATCATGGAGGAGACAAAATGCTGCTGATGGTGGGCTCAACAACAACTCATCAGAATTTCCATATAACTGGACTTCCACCATCATGTGAACACGGTGATAGCATTGGTCAGACCAAAAGATGTAATGGTGTATGCTCGAGGGATCAACCAAGAGTAAGACGACATTACGAATATCGTTGATTCTGTTTTGATTTGACGATAGCCCACACTCAAATAAAAGTTTTAACAAGATAATTGATCCAACAACTGATCACGAGGATCAATCAATGAGGATAACATCTTTCTTCAATACACACACACAAGGATATCCCTTTGGAATGAATTGAGTCAGACAAGCTTTTATCTTCCAACTCTCCAAGTTGTTGTTTAGCTTAACCAACTAGCTCAGGGTATCCAACACGAATTCTTGAGAAAGGTTGGTTTCGAAAACCAACTTGATCACAAGCTCAACATAGCGGTCAGGTGACAACCTGGTGATACTTCCGAGAAGATAATCGGGAAATCACGAACCACCGATATGTTACTAAACTCGAGAACAATCTTGCTTTTCAGAGCAAGACGATATGATCAAATAAGCAAGGATTGACACATTCCTAACTCGTTGATCGAAGAGTGCACCAAGAAATAAGGACTAGGTAGCACGATCAATCTTAGAATGATAATTCAATATCCAACACGCTAAGAATGAGATTATTGTCTCTTAACTACCAAGCAACGGGGTTGCTAGCAGTATTGATTTCACGCATCATAGTTCACCTGTCGGCATTCCGGTTGCAACAACACGTAACCGAGAAATGAAAATGATGGCGAGAAGTATCACTGCATCAAGAATTCATAAGAGGTGGTGCAATTGTCATGGCAATCCTGACATAAAGAAGGTAATACTTCAAGGTAGAATGCACTGTAAGTCGGATTGGCATTTTGATCTATGGAATACAACTTCTTTGACCCAACCCTAGATATAGATGAGGTACTGTAGTTTGTTTCTCCTAGTCATTCCAGAATAGAATGGCTTGACGGACCACAAGAGTAATAGGCATCGATGAACGAATGCACGCATACTCTTGACTATCAATTGATAGACGAGGGTCAGAAGACGACTAAGGGGGACAACTCAAGGAACATATAACTTTTAGAGTTGTGGATGCATAGGTTAGTATGTCGAACCAAGTTCAACAGGTTTCCTCCAGATAACCCATGCAGAGATGTAGGTTTGGCAGAATCGTAATATAGAAGGGGAACTCATCGAGAGCACTCTTGTTGTGATCTTTTGGTTCCCGAACTCCTGCCATATTGGTTCATGGTATTGGAAGAAGGATATACCACGAATCTCGAGGACTATCACAAAGGTTACTAATAACCTAAAGGAACTAGCAAACACTATCAACATGAGGTAGGGTGAATCTTGGGTTCATAACCCAGGAGTGGAATACCTACTACTAAGTTGCATCACGGGATGCTTTCAAGAATAATGGCCAGAATCATCACACTGGGAACACAAATCATGGCTAGCTTACTAGGTGGTACTCTAGACACCTAGGGTCATAATAATAGCTCCAACATATACGTCGAGGCAATAGAGTACCTCAACTCACTCATTAGTATGGTTAATCTGGCCCAAAGGGAAATCGGGAACAGGAGGAAGGGATTTGCAAATGCATCAGACTATTTAGAAACCTGGGGTAACTCGGACATCATAATGGCTGTAAATGTTCGAAAAGATTTGAGAAATCCTACAAAATGGTGGCGTAACCACTCAGAAGCACAATATCAAGATTTCGAGATCAACAGTTAACATACGGAAGTAGTAGGAACTGAACTGAAGCTTAGAACCATCAATCCTATAGGTCTACGGATTAGTAACACGTGATCCTAATAGAAAGAAGAGAAAGCCTATTTCCTTAACCCCGTAGGAAAGATAGGATGACTCAGATCAGAAGGCCATAAGGTATAAGGAGTAAAAAGAGCCTTACATTCCATCCCACAATCAATTCCCTTATATAACTAAAGAATTTCTAGACTCAACTTCGACCAGTTTGGCTTGGTAATCCTACAGGCAGTCAAGCTCTGATACCAAAACTGTCAGGACCCCAACTCAATGCCACATCGATCTAGCATGTAACACCTCATATCACTTTGCGGCCTCACGAACGGTATCCCCACGGGTGTCGCCTTACCTTTGCCCGGACCGCTTATGCTTTTGGCACACGATATGATAGTGTCGCTAGCATCCATATGATAAGGAGCCCGGCTGACATGGCTAGTCGTAAACCCAAAGTGGCACAAACTTACAGGGACATGCATCCATGACCCAAAGATCGAACGACGGTCATCGCCGAGTGAATCCAGTCTGTAGCACTAGGCTAGTAGGACTCGTGAACCGGTCAGAAGCGGCTAACAGACTCCAGATTCATCGTGTGACATTTCCCGAGGGACGAGACGCAGAACGAAGAAGGACACATGCCGCCAGCCTAAGTGTTCGGAGCAAGAGCAAGCTACCATGGCTCAAAGGAAGCACTAGGAGACATTTCCCGGTAAGAGAGGCTACTAAGGATAAACAACTAGATAGTCAGATCCCACACATACCAAGCATTTCAATAACATACACACAATATGCTCGATATGTGCAAATACAACATGGCATCACAACATGACTCTACAACTCAAGTATTTATTCATTAGGCTCCGAGGAGTGAGATATTACAAACACGGATCTCATGACCCAACATTCAAAGCATACAAGTCAAAGCACATGCGGAAGCTTAACATGTCCGAGTACAGACACCTACAAATGAAAAAGGCTGAGAAGCCTGACTATCTACGAGATCCTGCCGAGGGCACAAGATCGTAGCTGAGGTAACAAGCTAAACGTCAAAGTCCATGCGGAACTACTAGTGAGACGGAAGTCTCTGCAAAAACATAAAATAGGCAAACATGAGTACAAATGTACCCAGCAAGACTTACATCAGAACTAACTACATATGCATCATTATCAACAAAGGGGATGGCGGGGTTTAACTGCAGCAAGCCAGCTTTGACTCGGTGGCTATCCTGAACTACTACTGCAAGTAACTCTTTTGAGGTGGCGCACACGAGTCCACATATTCACCATATCAATACACCACTATGAATCCGCTCCCGTCTCCCTACGAGAATGCCATCCATAGCACTCACGCTTATCTTGCACATTTTAGAGTATCCACTTTCACTTGTCTATGAACTGTACAGGCAACCCAGAAGTCGTTTACCACGGACACGGCTATTCGAATAGATAATGTTAACCCTGCAGGGGTGTACTTCTTCACACACGCTCTCACCACTTATCGTCGTTTTCACGACATGTACTCGGCAACCTTCAAGCGGAAGCCCAGCGAGGGTGTCGGCCACGACCTGACTAACCACACAAGTCTCTCGTCCAGGTTTATCGCCTATTCGGGTTCCATCCGCAAGGAGATCCGGCCGGGGTGTCGCTCACGGCCCCAAACGATGTGAGCAGGGTTCCCAAGCCCACCTCGACGGGTGGATCTACGCTTGGTACACCGTGCCACGGTGCCTAGTCTGTCCCAAGCCCACCTGTACCGGGTGCCACTTGGTAGACTACTAACACTACCTACAAACACCAGAAACTAGTTGCAACTCCTGGACAGAGATCATGTTGATTAATAAGTCGAGAGGGGTCGAGTTACCGGAACCCAATGTGTGGTAGTAACTGTTCATGGATCACAAACACAGAACTCAGTTCCTGAGGACGGCTGCAATGAGACAACCCATCATGTACTCCTACATGGCCTCTCACCGCTACCTTTACCAAATCGTGTTCACACACTTAGCTCTCAACAATAGGACATGTTCACCACATTCCAATTCATCCCCGATGAATCAGACCTGACACAACTCTAAGCAATAGCAGGCATGACAAACAAGCATGAATGAGTAGGTACATCAGGGCTCAAACATTTCCTACTCATGCTAGTGGGTTTCATCTATTTACTGTGGCAATGATAGGTCATGCAGAGGATAAAGGGGTTCAACGACCGCATCAAGTAACAGTTGTATCGTTGTTGTTGTAACGCAGTAAAATAGAGCAGGAGCGAGAAAGTGGGATTGTATCGAAATGAACAAGGGGGTTTTGCTTGCCTGGCACTTCTAAAGATAGTATATTTCTTCATTGGTGTCATCGATCATATCGTCGGTACACGTCTTACTGAGAGGGGACAAGCACCGACAAACAAAGAAGAAGCACAATCAATGCAATGCACAATATGATTCATGATCATGACATGGCAATATGATGTGGTTTGAGCTAATGCAACTGGCGGCAGGTTAAATGAAGTTGGTTTGAACCCTAGGTTCAAATTCAAACTCCACATAAGGCATTTCAAATGCCATTTATTCAAATTGTTGTATACAGCAGATTTAAGTTGTTCAAACATGCATGAAAATGGTACAGATGGATAGATTGGATTTTTCTGATCATTTTTCATATATAAATTATTTAATTTGGAGTTACGGTTGAATTTCTATGAATTTTAGAAGTTTAGATCATTTTCTGGATTGTGTGATTTATTTTAAATCCAGAAAATCATTTATTGCGTCAAGATTATGCCATCTCGACCTCAAAGAGGTCAACAGAACCGGTCCAGGTCAAACCTGAAGTGTGGGTCTCGCATATCAGTGACTCAGGCTGGTTAGTCCCACAGACATGTGGGTCCAGTCAACGCTGACTAGGCTAAAGTCAACGCCGACACGTGGGCCACAGGGTTATCACCAATCTAAACAGAAAATTAATCTAACCTGAACATGCTCTTGGGCCCACATGGAAGTGGCCCTGGGGGGGTTAGCTGGCCGTGATTAACACTAATCACGCGGCCATGTCGGACACACCGGCGGTTAGCCGCCGGCGACCAAATAGAGCGGCGGAGGTCCTTGTCCGGCCGTTTCCGGCGACGGGAGGTCGTGCGGGTGGGTTCTGCGGGACTGGCGTGACGAGGCGCACCGGACAGTGGCAACGGCGGGTGCTAGGGTGGCCGGAGTCGCTGACGGTGGTGAGCGGGGTGGCGGCTGGAGCTACTGCCTGCACGGGCGCGGTGCTAGAGCAAGCAGGGGAGCGAGCAAAGGGGCTAGGCGGCCTCCTGGAGACACCAGGAGCACGCTGTTGCCACTGGACCGGGTGGAGGTGCTCAGGAGCGAGGACCTCATCGGCCATGGCGGACGGCGGTGCTCGGAACTCGCGCGGTGGCTAGCTAGAGGGCATGCGCGGACAGGGGAAGGAGGGTGAAACGATGTGGGGCTCACAGAGATCTTGTAGAGATGCTCAGAGTGGTCGGGGAGGTCCTGTAGGCGGCGAATCGACATCGGCGGTGGTCGGATGCAGAGGATGAGGACGACGGCGTAGTCGTCGTCATAGCGCGTCCGGTGAAGCGTGGCTCGGTGAAGAGCCTCTGTGCGAGGATACGGAGCTCGAGGACGGGATGGGTAGGCGAGGCGATGGCTGTGGCTGCGGTGGTTCAAGACGGCGCGGCGGCGACCACTTCGGTCATCGCGTGGGAGAGCAAGGGGGAAGAGGGAGAGTGAGCGAGGGGGCAGAGGGATCCGGACGTCTCCAGGGGGTCGCGTGGCATCTCAGGGGGGGCTGGGGTCAAGCAGGCAGAGAGGAGGTGTCCGGGCGTGCTGCTGCATGTGGCACAGCCACGCCACGTGCATCCGTCTGTCCTGAGGAGAGGGATGACTGGCACCGGGCCAGTGGGCCAACCAGGTAAGTGGGCTAAACAGGTAAGCCTCTGCTCTATTTACTTTCTGTTTGTTTTCTATTTTGTTTAATTTGTTTTGATTTGATTTTATACCAAATCATTTTTAGTAGCTTCTGAAAAGATTTATGTGGCTTGATACAAATTATCCTAAGCCACTCACAAATTTTTCAGAATTGTTGGACTTGCAATTCTTTTATAGAAGAATTAAATCCAACTCAAATATTTATTGATTTAAATCCAAATAGCCAAATTTATTCCTCAAAAATGTTCCATATTTTTGGTTTGGACCAAAACCCTTGCCAAAGATATTAAACATCATCGAAGAGCATTTTGGAAACATTGGATACATTTTCCAGGGTTATTTGCCCTTCTTTTAATTAAAATCTTGAGGCTTCCAAATTTCCTCAATTCAAGTTTCTTGAATTTAAACATGATGCAAGGGTGCTCTCTGATGCAACTATTGCAAACAAATTCTAGGGTTGTGACACCCCTGGGAAGCTGCTCGGCTTTATTGTTTCCAATAGAGGAATTGAGGCGAAACCGACAAAAGTCAGAGCTCTGTCGCAGTTGGCTATCCCAACAGACCTCAAGCATATCCAGAAACTAGCTGGATGCATGGCTGCCTTAAGCCGCTTTATCTCCCGGTTAGGAGAAAAGGCATTACCTCTTTACCGCCTTCTTCGGCGCACCGAACATTTCATGTGGACGGATGCAGCCGCGGCCGGACTAGACGAAATAAAGACCTTATTGGCCAGTAATCCAGTCCTAATAGCGCCAAAATATCGGCGAACCTATGCTGCTGTACATAGCTGCAACACATCAAGTTGTAAGCGCAGTGCTCGTCGTTGAACGAGAGGCTGACGGATACATATTCCCGCTCCAGAAGCCGCTATATTATGTATCCACGGTCCTCACCCCATGTAATTCCCGATACCCACACTATCAAAAGATAGCATACGCGGTCTTCATGGCATCCCGGAAGCTACGACACTACTTTCAAGAGTGTTCGATTACGGTGGCCTCCGAAGCCACTCAACGACATAATAAATAACCGCGATACTACGGGCCGGATTGCTAAATGGGCCATCGAGCTCCTTCCGTTCGACATGACATACAAGCCATGGCGGGCCATCAAGTCACAAGTACTGGCTGACTTTGTCGCCGAATGGACAGAAGCCGAACTCCCTAAAGAGTATGGCGCGTACTCTAACTGGATCATGCACTTCGACGGCTCTAAAATGCTGGCCGGATTGGGGGCAGGTGTAGTCCTGACGTCTCCCACCGGAGACACAATCCAATACGTACTCCAAATATTATACACAGACTCCAACAATGCAACCGAATACGAGGCTCTATTGGACGGTCTTCGGATGGCAGTCTCTATGGGCATTCAATGCCTGGAGGTGCGCGGGGATTCAAACCTTGCAATATCACAAATAAACGGAGACTTTGATGCCAAGGATCCGAAAATGGCGGCCTACCGTAATGCCGTCCTCAAAATGTCAGCTCGGTTCGAGGGGCTCGAATTCCACCATGTGGCTCGAGAAAAGAATCAAGCGGCGGATATCCTCGCCCACATCGGCGCTAAACGCGACCCTGTCCCACCTAACATATTCCTGGAAAGGCTGTTCAAGCCATCCGTGGTATGGGAAGGGGAGTCCGGCAACATTAGCACGGATCCGAATACACCCCCAGATTCCGAACCATCAGACATAATCGGAGGCTCCGCCACCGAAATAACACCTTCGGCCCACGAAATCATTGCTATAATCGCCTCGTGGACTGAGCCTTTCTTGGCCTACCTAAATAGGCAGGAGCTCCCCAAGGACCAAAATGAAGAACGTTGCATTGTGCGGCATTCTAAAGCTTACAAAGTCCATGAAGGGGAACTATATAAGAGAAGTGCGACCGGAGTGCTCCAAAGGTGCATATCCGAAGAGGAAGGGCGGCAGCTCTTGGCCGAAATCCATTCTGAACTGGGCGGGCACCACGCCGCGGCTCGAGCACTAGTCAGCAAGGCCTTCCGTACAGGCTTTTATTGGCCGACAGCCCGAGCAGACGCACAGGACCTTGTCTAGCACTGCGTCGGGTGCCAGCTCTTTGCCAATCAGAGTCATATGCCCCCTACGGCTCTCCAAACAATCCCCATTACATGCCCCTTCACGGTCTGGGGGCTGGATATGGTCGGACCCCTTAAATGGGGAAGCCATAAGAAAAAAATACTTATTGGTCATGGTGGACAAGTTCACCAAATGGATAGAAGCCAAACCAGTCAAAATGGCCGAATCCGGACCAGTGATAGACTTCATATCCGGGGTTGTACACGATCGCCATCCCCACAAAGATCATCATCGATAATGGCTCAAACGTCACAGCCGATGAAGTGAAAACTTGGTGCGGCAACATGGGCATTAAGCTCGATTACGCCTCCGTCTACCATCCCCAAACAAACGGCCAGGTCGAACGTGCAAACGGTCTCATCATGAGCGACATCTAACCCAGGCTAGTGCGATCCTTGATAGAATCAGACATGCACTGGGTCGAGGAGCTCGACTCCGTACTCTGGGGGATGCGGACCATGCCGAATCGCACCACAGGATATACACCATTTTTTATGGTGTACGGCGCGGAAGCAGTACTACCCTACGACATAATACAGGATTCGCCTCGCGTACACATGTACGAAGAGAAGGAAGCCGAGTTGGATTGTCAGGATAAATTAGATGCACTGGAGGAGGAGCGCAATGTCGCAAAAGCCCGTTCCGCATTCTATTAGCAGCAGGCTCGACGGTACCAAAGCAGAGAAGTGCGGGCCAAAACTTATAATATTGGCGAATTCATTCTACGCCTACCCGAGAAGAATAAGGACAAGCTCAAACCTAAGTGGGAGGGTCCCTTCGTCATTGATAAAGTTCTCACCGGAGGAGCGTACCGCTTACGTAATGCATCCGATAACAGACCGGAGCCGAACCCATGGAACGCGGCCAGACTCCGGAGATTCTATGCCTAGCGCCAAACTCAGTGTTCGTCTCCTTACACCCTCCTTTTAATTATGTTCCCTCCTCTTTCCTTTCTCGACCTTTTTCCTCTTCGCACAAAGTACTCAATACAGCGCGGACGCCTGGATCACTCCGGCCGCACCATGTGTGTAAGCCATACCTGGGGGCTTCCTATTCGGAAGCTAAATATAATTACTTTAATGGTTTTTTGCCTATCATATATGCGTTCTTTTTCCATATGTGCCTTTTCTTCACCATTATATGCATCGATATGACTTAAGATGTGGCCATGCTGGGTTGCCTTGCTCTTGTGTTTATGCCCTATGTTCCCGTTAATTCGGCTAGGGCATAAGGGGAGCACCTCTGCGATTGTTACTGTTGGTTCAGCCGGATGTGTACCTCAGACTGGGTGAAGCCGAAAGCTTGCATTCTTAAGGGAATATTCGGTTGGTGAGCAAAAGATGTTCCTTTCGTTTATTACAACGTCAACCCCCAGAAGTTTTGTATCCTGCGCCTTTGTTCGCAGTCCGAGCATGTACATCGTTGCATGCGTACCCAGGGAAAGGAACCGCTAACGAAACTATTCTCCCTAGAAGATGTTTCTTACTATCCATGTAATATAACATAACTAGTTGGGTACTTGTCTGTTCAAGCACTTCTGACCCCTACGCCTGGTTTCCACGCATACCCCGGTTCTGTATAACTGAGCGGTATTCGGATACACCCCAGACTGTCGGATCCGGGGGCTGAAGCGAAAAGGTCCGCCATGACAAATGATTTTAATCCGGCTAGGGACTACTTATGTCCATTGAATTACATAGTCACTTGGACTGACTATATTCCCCCTCTATACCATCCAACAGGCCATCTAGCTTACAATCCTGTTGGGAATACTTTGCGGCTAATGCTACCTGGTCATACACCAGACACACGGGAATTTCTTGCCCATCTGGCCCCGCCGGGCCGACTTCGGCCATACGGTTTGGGTCAAGCTTGGTGTAGCGTGTCTTCACCATAGCCCAGGCTTCTCTTGCACCTTCTCGGCAGGCTAACATCTTCCACAATCGGAAGCGCCGCTATGCTCCTTGGAGCATATCCACGAGCTCCCCCATGCTCTTCGGCAGGAAGCTTGATGGCCATAAGGCCTGAGCAATGCCCTGCATCACTTTCCGAGCTCGCTCGTGCAGCTGTGAGAGGTCTTGCAGCAAATCGCGTGCAGACGCGGACATCTCCTCTTTAGGGTGGCCCGTCAACATACCTACAAATAAAAATTCTTTCAATATGCTTCGTCGCCGAGTTGTACTACAGTTCGTCTAGGCACTTACCATAAATACCGCAACGAAGCCTTTTGTTCTCCTTCACGGAGTCCGCCAGCTGAGCGCGGACATATTTTAATTCGACGTCCAGCTGGACATTGGCATCTTGAAGATTGTTCTTCTCCTGCCTAACTTGCATAAGAACATGCTCGCCAGCTTTTAGCTGCCTTTGGAGATGCGACTCGTTATCTCTTACGACCTCCGGATTCACCCCGGGATTGTCTGCAGAATTTTCTGTTAGACTTACCATACAAGCCACTTACTAACTGGTACATCTCCGTACAATTGAGACAAATGTTACCAGAGGAGGCCTTCTGGGATTCCTCTAACTTGGCAACCGTGGCCCTCAGCTGGGTCTTGCACTCCTCCAGCTCTCGGGACAATTGCTCATTCTTATCTACAAGGACCTGTGCATAAATTGATCCTTAAAACAGTTGTTCCAACCGTCTCAAGTCTCAGGGGCTACTGCTATACATGCTTATCAAATTTTCTTACCCGTATATCTTTGGCATACTGGTCCGTCGCTCAGGCAAGCCCGCCTTGAGCAGCTCGGATGTATGTGTCTCCCGAATTGAAAGCATTAAAAGCCTCTTCCGAAAAGATGTTGTTGCAAAGTACGGCCTGTCAGCGCCGGTGATTCATGGCGCTCTCTACTTCGGAATTCGTGGCGGAGAGCATATCTGCATCCTCTGTCGAAGGACAATGCGGCATCGGCCCCACGTCCGCCTCCTCCCTCGAAGCCGGTTCTGGGATTCGGCTGGTGGAGGCGTGATTGGCAGGATCTCTGGATATAGTTTGGCTATTCCTCTTTCTGCCAGGACACGAAGGACGTTGTTACATTTCAAACATTATAATCACAGAGCAGGTTTTTACCATACTTCTATAGCGGCCTTTCGGCCCTAACCGCCTTCCTCTTAAGCCTGCCCGATCCGGACACCCTTTGCCAACGAGTCCCCAGGGGCTCGGCGCTGCGCTCTGACCGTCGTCTCTACAAAAATACGACACTTCAGGTGTAAGGCATGGCATCAGAAAGGAGTCCTCTTCGGAGGATAGGGTTTTTGGGCTTGGCTTGCACGCGATGTAGGTAGCAGTCTGGGATAGTCGGCGGTAATAGCCACTGAGGCGCCATTGCAGCTCGCCTGATAAAATATCCTGCTGACGAGCTCCACAGTAATATCCGGATCTTCTTTGAGTCCTGGATCGAAGGCCCTTCCAGGGTCCTCTGGCTGCGGGGAGGGGCTGGAGATTCCTTTTACGGCCCTCCTCAGTTCCTGCTTGAAAATATCGAGGTAAATAATCTTGACTAAGAACGCCAGAATGAGTGAAGCAGGGGAAAGAGTGGCGAATTACCGAGCTTGGGGTGTTGTACATAGAAAACCCATCCCGCGGTTTAATGTGAAGGAATTCTTCTTCTTCTCCATTATACAGATCGGACAATATCCTTGCTAGAGCAGTGGCGGAGTCCGGACCCTTATGGCCACAGCGGGTGGCATCATCTTCCCCGTTGTAGTGCCACATGGGCTTCCCTCGATATTGAAGTGGCTGCACTCCCCGCATTATGCATATTGCCATAACCTCGACTATCGTTAGCCCGGATTTGGCCAGTAACTTTATCCTGCTCATCAGGAAGTGTATTTCTCTGGTGTCCCCCTCTTGGGGGCCCCGAGGGCGCCAGCTTCGGCGTGCCTTCGGCGGAGCATTACTGAACTTAGGGAGACCTGTCCGGACTGGATCCGGAAGGGGAACATTGTCGACATAAAACCACTCCGAAGGCCAGTTCTCTAGTGCCTTCTTGGGAGTACCGGATAGGTATCCGGTCTCGGCGATGCGGCCAGTTCTCTGGTGCCTTCTTGGGAGTACCGGATAGGTATCCGGTCTCGGCGATGCGCCATACTTCGGCTCCGCCCACTTGACATAGGGACTCCCCCTGGTTGCGAGGGACAAGGCAGAACAAGTTCTTCCATAACCCAAAGTGAGCCTCGCAGCCTAGAAATAGCTCACAAAGAGCAACGTATCCTGCTATGTGTAGTACGGAGGCAGGGGTGAAGTTGTGTAACTGGAGGCTGTAAAACTCCAAGTGCCCGCGAAGAAATGGGTGGATGGGAAACCCGACGCCCCTTAGCAGATGCAGTATGACACATATTCGCTCCTCTGGGGATGGATTAGGAGATCCCTTCGCTTGTTCCCCACCATCATAAGTGACAAGTCCGGCTCGGACGGGGACCATGAACGCCTGTGGGAGAAATTCTTGGGTTTGTAACTCTATCAAACGACTGTGAGGAACTAAACACTCCTCCTAGTCACTCAGCTTGGATCAAGGGGGCGAGAAGAAGAGCTGTGGCGACCGGCCATGTTGGAATGGTTTTTTCGGAGCCCTCTATTGGATGATTGCTCAAGGGAAGAGGGTGAGCTTTGGATCTGAGAAACCCCGCCTCTTCAAATAGATGGTTAGCCTGCCAGACCGGGGGTGGCAAATGCAAAAATGCCTTGGCTCCTCGTATTCGCTCGACACATGGAGATGGTCATTATTTAGGCACAGAAGCCGAGGAGTATGACATTGATGGGAAGCCGGACACTGTTCATTGCAACAGGTACTTTGGAAAATTCAGAGATGGAAGCCACCTTGCAATGCCGAAGACAAAACTGCACGCCAGACTCATCATCATTGAAGCCTGGTTCAGGGGCTACTGAGGGAGTCCTGGATTAGGGGGTATCCGGACAGCTGGACTATATACTTTGTCTGGCCTATTGGAGCGTGAAGACACAAGACTCAAGACTATGTTCCGTGTCCGGATGGGACTCACCTTTGCGTGGAAGACAAGCTTGGCAATCTGGATATTATATTTCCTTCTTTGTAACCGACTCCATGTAAACCCTAGCCCTCTTCGGTGTCTATTGCTACCTCTTGAGAACTGCGTTGGATTTCCCTGAAGAGGAGAGGATGATGCAGCAAGGTAGCGTAAGTATTTCCCTCAGTTTTTGAGAACAAAGGTATCAATCTAGTAGGAGGCCACACGTAAGTCCCTCGTACCTACACAAAACGATAGCTACTCGCAACCAACGCGATTAGGGGTTGTCAATCCCTTCACGGTCACTTACGAGAGTGAGATCTGATAGAGATGATAAATAATATTTTTGGTATTTTTGATAGATAGATGGAAAGTAAAAAGTAAAAGGCAAAGTAAAAACAAAGCAAGTAATAAAGCGATAGAGATTGATATGATGAGAATAGACCCGGGGGCCATAGGTTTCACTAGTGGCTTCTCTCAAGAGCATAGATATTCTACGGTGGGTGAACAAATTACTGTTGAGCAATTGACAAAATTGAGCATAGTTATGAGTATATCTAGGTATGATCATTTATATAGGCATCACGTCCGAGACAAGTAGATCGAAACGATTCTGCATCTACTACTATTACTCCACTCATCGACCGCTATCCAGCATGCATCCAGAGTATTAAGTTAAAAACAGAGTAACACCTTAAGCAAGATGACATGATGTAGAGGGATAAATTCATGCAATATGATAAAAACCCCATCTTGTTATCCTCGATGGCAACAATACAATACATGCCTTGCTGCCCCTTCTGTCACTAGGAAAGGACACCGCAAGATTGAACCCAAAGCTACGCACTTCTCCCATTGCAAGAACTACCAATCTAGTTGGCCAAACAAAAAGGATAATTCGAAGAGACTTGCAAAGATAACTCAATCATACATAAAAGAATTCATAGAAGATTCAAATATTGTTCATAGATAAACTGGATCATAAACCCACAATTCATCAGTCTCAACAAACACACCGCAAAAAGAAGAAGATTACATCGAACAGATCTCCACGAGAGAGGGGGAGAACATTGTATTGAGATCCAAAAAGAGAGAAGAAGCCATCTAGCTACTAGCAATGGACCCGAAGGTCTGAAGTAAACTACTCACACTTCATCGGAGGGGCTATGGTGTTGATGTAGAAGCCCTCCGTGGTGGATGCCCCTCCGGCAGAGCTCTGGAATAGGCCCCAAGATGGGATCTCGTGGATATAGAAGGTTGCGGCGGTGGAATTAGGTTTTTGCCTCCTGTTCTGATCATTTGGGGATACGTAGGTATATATAGGAGGAAGGAGTATGTCGGTGGAGCAACAGGGGGGCCATGAGGCAGGGGGGCGCGCCCTGGGGGGCACCCCCACCCTCGTGACCGCCTCTGTTACGTCTTGGAGTAGGGTCCAAGTCTCCTGGATCACGTTCGGTGAGAAAATCACGTTCCCGAAGGTTTTATTCTGTTTGGACTCTGTTTGATATTCCGTTTCTTCGAAACACTGAAATAGGCAAGAAACAACAATTCTGGGCTGGTCCTCCTGTTAATAGGTTAGTCCCATAAATAATATAAAAGTGCAAAATAAAGCCCAATATAGTCCAAAACAGTAGATAAAGTAGCATGGAGCAATCAAAAATTAAAGATATGTTGGAGACGTATCAGGCATCCCCAAGCTTAATTCATGCTTGTCCTTGAGTAGGTAAATGATAAAAAGAGAATTTTTGATGAGGAGTGATACTTTGGCATAATTTTAATGTAAATCCTCTTAATTGTGGCATGAATATTCAGATCCGAAAGATTCAAGACAAAATTTTATATTGACACAAAAATAATAATACTTCAAGCATACTAATCAAAGCAATCATGTCTTCTCAAAATAACATGGCAAAAGAAAGTTCATCCCTACAAAATCATATAGTTAGGCTATGCTTTATTTTCGTCACACAAAGATGTTCCCAACTTCTATACCCCCTATGACAAGCCAAGCAATTGTTTCATACTTAAATAATCTCAAACTGTTTCAACCTTCACGCAATACATGAGCGTGAGCCATGGATATAGCACTATCGGTGGAATAGAATATGATGATGGGGATTGTGTGGAGAAGACAAAAAAGGAGAAAGTCCCACATTGACGAGGATAATCAATGGGCTATGGAGATGCCCATCAATTGATGTCAACATGAGGAGTAAGGATTTCCATGCAACGGATGCACTAGAGCTATGAATGCTCAACAAAAGAAAACTAGTGGGTGTGCATCCAACTCGCTTGCTCACGAAGACCTAGGTCATTTGAGGAAGCCCATCGTAGGAATATACAAGCCAAGTTCTATAATGAAAAATTCCCACTAGTATGAAAAGACAAGTTATGAGACTCACTACATGAAGAACAAGGTGCTACATTGAAACACAATATATGAGACTCACTACATGAAGAACAAGGTGCTACTTTGAAGCACAAGTGTGGAAAAGAGATAGTAGCATTGCCCTTTTTATTTTTATTTTATTTTTGGGCCTTTCTTTTTTTCTTCTTTTGGCCTTTCTCTTTTTTTTTATTTGGGCAATGCTCTAATAATGATGATCATCACACTTCTATTGATTACAACATGAGGATTACAACCCGAAGCTTAGAACAAGATATGACTCTATATGAATGCCTCCGGCGGTGTACCGGGATGGTGCAATGAATCAAGTGTGACATGTATGAAAAATAATGCATGGTGGCTTTGCCACAAATATGATGTCAACTACATGATCATGCAATGGCAATATGACAAAAGTAATGTATGTCATGATGATGATGATGGAAGTTGCATGGCAATATATCTCGGAATGGCTATGGAAATGCCATGATAGGTAGGTATGGTGACTGCTTTGAGAAAGATATAAGGAGGTTTATGTGTGATAGAGCGATCGTATCACGGGTTTGATGCACCGCTAAGTTTGCACCAACTCTCAAGGTGAGAAAGGGCAATGCACGGCATCAAGAGGCTAGCAAAGGTGGAAAGGTGAGAGTGCGATAATCCATGGCCTCAACATTAGTCAAAAGAACTCATATACTTATTGCAAAAATTTAGAAGTCATCAAAATCAATTACTACGCGATGCTCCTAGGGGATAGATTGGTAGGAAAACCATCGCTCGTCCCCGACCGCCACTCATAAGGATGCACAAGCCAGGTACATTTCATGTTTCAAATTTGTTACACAACTTTAACCATACGTGCATGCTACGGGACTTGCAAACTTCAACACAAGCATTCTTTGAATTCATAATCACCCAACAAGCACGACTTTGATATTATCACCTCCATATCTCAAAACAATGATCAAGCATCAAACTTATCTTAGTATTCAATTCACTCAAAAGAAAGTTTCACATATCTTGAACACCAAGTATATTAACATTAAGCAAATTACCATGCTATTAACGAATCTCAAAATAATCTAAGTGAAGCATGAGAGATCAATAGTTTCTTTAAAACAAATCCACCACCGTGCTGTAAAAAGATCTAAGTGAAGTACTGGAGCAAAAATTATCACGCTCAAAAGATATAAGTGAAGCACTATGAGCAAAACTATCAAGCTTAAACGATATAAGTGAAGCACTATGAGAAAAAGTAACAAATTCAAATTCATGTATGGCTCTCTCAAAACGTGTGTACAGACAAGATGATTGTGGTAAACTAACAAGCAAAGACGCAGATAATACAAGACGCTCCAAGCAAAACACATATCATGTGGTGAATAAAAATATAGCTCCAAGTAAATTACCGATGGAAGTGGACGAAAGAGAGGATGCCTTCCGGGGCATCCCCAAGCTTTGACTTTTTGGTGTCCTTGGATTATCTTGGAGGTGCCATGGGCATCCCCAAGCTTAGGCTCTTGCCACTCCTTGTTCCATAATCCATCAAAAGAATTCACCCAAAACTTGAAAACTTCACAACACAAAACTCGACAGAAATCTCGTGAGCTCCGTTAGAGAAAGAAAACAAAAGACTACTTCAATGTACTGTAATGAACTCATTATTTATTTATATTGGTGTTAAACCTACTGTATTCCAACTTTTGTATGGATTATAAACTATTTTACTAGCCATAGATTCATCAAAATAAGCAAATAACACCCGCAAAACAGAATCTGTCAAAAACAGAACAGTCTGTAGCAATCTATAACTCTAAAAATTCTACCAAAATAGGAAGTCCTGAACAATTTGTTTATTGATCAGCATCAAAACGAATCAATGCAAAAGCACCTTCCTGTGATTGAACAAAATTATATTCGTGCGCGCAAAGTTTCTGTTTTTCAGCAGAAACAAATCAACTATCATCGTAGGTTATCCTATATGTTCTACTTGGCACAAACACTAATTAAAACATAAAACCACATCCAAACAGATACTAGATGGATTATTTATTCCTAAACAGAAACAAAAACAAAAAACAAAAATCAAATTGGGTTGCCTCCCAACAAGCGCTATCGTTTAACGCCCTAGCTAGGCATAAAAGCAAGGATAGATCTAGGTATTGCCATCTTTCGTAGGCAATCCATAAGTGGCTCTCATGATAGATTCATATGGTAATTTTATTTTCTTTCTAGGCAATTGTTCCATGCCCTTCTTTAAGGGAAATTGGAATCTAATATTCCCTTCCTTCATATCAATAATTGCACCAATCATTGTAAGGAAAGGTCTACCAAGAATAATAGGACATGAAGGATTGCAATCTATATCAAGAACGATAATATCTACGGGAACATAATTCCTATTTGAAACAATAAGAACATCATTAATTCTTCCCATAGGCTTTTTAATAGTGGAATCCGCAAGATGCAAGTTTAGAGAGCAATCATCAAAGTCACGGAAATCTAGCAAATCACACAAAGTTTTGGGAATAGTAGAGACACTAGCACCCAAATCACACAAAGCATTAAACTCATAATCTTTAATTTTAATTTTAATAGTAGGTTCCCACTCATCAGAGAGTTTTCTAGGGATAGAAACTTTCAACTCAAGTTTTTCTTCATAAGATTGCATCAAGGCATCAACAATGTGTTCGGTAAAGGCCTTATTTTGACTATAAGCATGAGGAGAATCTAGCACTGATTGCAACAAGGAAATACAACCAATCAAAGACCAATTTTCATAATTAAATTCCTTGAGATCCAAAATAGTGGGTTTAGCAACATCTAGGTTTTTATTTCTTTCAATCCAACTTTCATCAATTTCATCATCAAGATCAAGAAACTCTGAATTCTTAAAACGCCTTCTAGGTAAAGGAAGATTATATTCAGTTTCATCAAGATTCATATTGCAAAACAAAGATTTGATAGGTGACACATCAATAACTTTTAGATCTTCATCTTGATTTTCATAGAAATTGGAAGAACACGCTTTAATAAAGGCATCTTTGGAAGCACGCATCCTAGCGGTTCTTTCCTTGCACTCATCAATGTAAATTCTCATGGCTTTGAGAGACTCATTGATATCATGCTTAGGAGGAATAGATCTAAGATTTAAAATTCAAGAGAAATTCTATCAACGTTCCTAGCCAAATCATAAACTTTAAGCAATTTCTCTTCAAGCAAAGCATTAAAATTCTTTTGTGAATTCATAAACTCTTTAACACTACTCTCAAATTCAGAGGGCATCTTATTAAAATTTCCATAAGAGTTGTTGTAGGAATTTCCATAATTATTAGAAGGGTTACTAGGATAAGGCCTAGGATTAAAGTTCCCTCTATACGTGTTGTTTCTAAAACTATTCCTACCAACAAAATTCACACCCATAGATTCATTATTATTCTCAAGCAAAGTAGACAAAGGCATATCATTGGGATCAAGAGGGGTATTTTTAGGAGCAAACATCTTCATAAGTTCATCCATCTTTTCACTCAAAACATTGATTTCTTCTATAGCATGCACTTTTTTGCTAGAAGATCTTTCGGTGTTCCATTAAGAATAATTAGCCATAATATTATCAAGCAATTTTGTAGCATCTCCTAACGTAATTTCCATAAACGTGCCTCCCGCGGCCGAATCTAAAAGATTTCTACAAGCAAAATTCAATCCGGCATAAAAATTTTGTATGATCATCCATAAATTCAAACCATGAGTAGGGCAATTGTGAAGCATCAATTTCATTCTTTCCCAAGATTGGGCAAGATGCTCAGGATCAAGTTGTTTAAAATTCATAATATCGTTCCTAAGAGTGATGATTTTAGCGGGAGGAAAATACTTAGGGATAAAAGCATCTTTGCACTTGTTCCATGAATCAATACTATTTTTAGGCAAAGACGAAAACCAAACCTTAGCATGATCTTTAAGTGAAAATGGAAATAACTTCAATTTGACAATATTGTTATCTGTATCTTTCTTCTTTTGCATATCACATGAATCAACAAAATTATTTAGATGAGTAGCGGCATCTTTCATAACAAGATTCAGCAAAGCGGTATTGATTTCACAAGACTCATCATTATTAAGAGGAGCAATCGGAGTACTAAGGAAATCATTATTATTGGTATTCGAGAAGTCACACAATTTGGTATTATCTTGCGCCATGGCAACAAGTAATCCAACACACAAGCAAACAGAAAGGCAACGGGAAAAAGACAAACGGGAAAGAGAGGAGGAGATTGGGAAAGAGAGGGCCAATAAAACGGCAAGGGTGAAGTGGGGGAGAGGAAAACGAGAGGCAAATGGGAAATAATGTAATGCGAGAGATAGCGATTGTGATGGGTACTTGGTATTGTTGACTTGCTTGCGTGAGCCTCCCTGGCAACGGCGCCAGAAATTCTTCTTGCTACCTCTTGAGCACTGCATTGGATTTCCCTGAAGTGGAGAGGATGATGCAGCAAAGTAGCATAAGTATTTCCCTCAGTTTTTGAGAACCAAGGTATCAATCCAGTAGGAGACCACGCATAAGTCCCTCGTACCTACACAAAATGATAGCTACTCGCAACCAACGCGATTAGGGGTTGTCAATCCCTGCACGATCACTTACGAGAGTGAGATCTGATAGAGATGATAAATAATATTTTTGGTATTTTTGATAGATAGATGCAAAGTAAAAAGTAAAAGGCAAAGTAAAAACAAAGCAAGTAATAAAGCGATAGAGATTGATATGATGAGAATAGATATTCTATGGTGGGTGAACAAATTACTGTTGAGCAATTGACAAAATTGAGCATAGTTATGAGTATATCTAGGTATGATCATGTATATAGGCATCACGTCCGAGACAAGTAGATCGAAACGATTCTGCATCTACTACTATTACTCCACTCATCGACCGCTATCCAGCATGCATCGAGAGTATTAAGTTAAAAACAGAGTAATTCCTTAAGCAAGATGACATGATGTAGAGGGATAAATTCATGAAATATGATAAAAACCCCATCTTGTTATCCTCGATGGCATCAATACAATATGTGCCTTGCTGCCCCTTCTGTCACTGGGAAAGGACACCGCAAGATTGAACCCAAAGCTACGCACTTCTCCCATTGCAAGAACTACCAATCTAGTTGGCCAAACCAAAAGGAAATTCGAAGAGACTTGCAAAGAAGATAACCTAATCATACATAAAAGAGTTAAGAGAAGATTGAAATATTGTTCATAGATAAATTGGATCATAAACCCACAATTCATCGGTCTCCACAAACACACTGCAAAAAGAAGAAGATTACATCGAATAGGTCTCCACGAGAGAGGGGAGAACATTGTATTGAGATCCAAAAAGAGAGAAGAAGCCATCTAGCTACTAGCTATGGACCCGAAGGTCTGAAGTAAACGACTCACACTTCATCGGAGGGGCTACGGTGTTGATGTAGAAGCCCTCTGTGGTGGATGCCCCCTCCGACGGAGCTCCGGAACAGGCCCCAAGATGGGATCTCGTGGATACAAAAAGTTGCGGCGGTGGAATTAGGTTTTTGGCTCCTGTTCTGATTGTTTGGGGATACGTAGGAATATATAGGAGGAAGGAGTACGTCGGTGGGGCAACAGAGGGGCCACGAGGCAGGGGGCGTGCCCTAAGGGGGGCGCCCCCCACCCTCGTGACTGCCTCTGTTATGTCTTGGAGTAGGGTCCAAGTCTCCTGGATCACGTTCGGTGAGAAAATCACGTTCCCGAAGGTTTTATTGTGTTTGGACTCCGTTTGATATTCTGTTTCTTCAAACACCAAATAGGCAAAAACAAGCAATTTCTGGCTGGGCCTCCGGTTAATAGGTTAGTCCCAAAAATAATATAAAAGTGGAAAATAAAGTCCAATATAGTCCAAAACAGTAGATAAAGTAGCATGGAGCAATAAAAAATTATAGATACATTGGAGACGTATCATCTATATAAACCGGAGAGTTTAGTCCTTAGAGGGACGATCACAATCATAATCATCATAGGCTAGATTCTAGGGTTTAGCCTCTACGATCTCGTGGTAGATCAACTCTTGTAATACCCACATCATCAATATCAATCAAGCAGGAGGTAGGGTTTTACCTCCATCGAGAGGGCCCGAACCTGGGTAAACATTGTGTCCCTTGCCTCCTGTTACCATCAGCCTAAGACGCACAGATCGGGACCCCCTACCCAAGATCTGCCGGTTTTGACACCGACAGCGGTGCCCATGCCCTAGCCTCTCAGCGCATCTTCAAGCAGTTTTCCCACGAGGTGAATGCAGTCCTCCCCAAGCTCGAGGCCACGCACCCTCTCAGGTGGTCTAAGTGCGCCATCACATTCAGCTCAGCGGATCAACTCAAGTGTGCGGCTACGGCTGGCATCCTCCCAATGCTCTATTCCCCAGTCATCAACAACGTGCAAGTTACCAGGACTCTCATCGATGGCGGTGCAGGACTCAACGTTCTGTCTGTCGAGACGTTCAACAACCTTCAAGTGCCCTATGATCAACTTCAGCAAACCAAGCCTTTGTCAGGAGTTACTGACGGCTCCACCACTCTAATAGGGCAGGTCCGCCTCCCTGTCACGTTCGGACAGCGCAAGAACTACTGCACTGAGCTCATTGAATTCGACATCACCCACATTCGCCTGCCATACAATGCCATCCTCGGGTACCCAGCCCTGGCCAAGTTCATGGCGGCAACTCACCATGGTTACAATGTCCTCAAGATGCCGGGAAGAGACGGAATCATCACAGTCCCCTGCGAAGAGAAGGATGCGGTGTGCTCCCTCGAGCGCGCCTTCCAAGCTGCATCAATCGAGGACCCAGACAACAGGAGCGAGAACCCTCCCGAGGCAGTTCCTAAGAAGAAGAAGACATCGCCTAGCTCAAGGCCTCAGGAGGTTGGCATCTCCGGAGGTACCGCGCCATGATCTGCCCCCGTGCAAGGGGCGCCTCCCTCCATCGCATAGGAAGGCGCGCCTGGTGCCCTCCTCGGGCAGGGCTCAAGGGCTCTCTTCTGGAGGGCCTCAGACTTTTCCAAGATCATGAGGGAGGCACTCGGGCACCACTTGGAGGTGTGCTTCGCAGCATGCTTCCCTCAGGAAGGCATGGGGTAAGGAAGGCCCAACCCTCAGGAGTTCATCACCAAGGCCGCTCAGGAGCTTCAAGAATCAAGAGTCATACGCGGCGATCGCCGCCTACCTGGCGTAGGTCCCTATCCAGGCGAGGATGGCGGGCTGCGCGTCTGCATCGACTACCCGGGGCTCAGCCGAGTCACGTCTCAGGAGCGCTTCTGGCCTTCGTGCGTGGGACGCTGCGAGGGTCTGCCGCACAGCTACGTTCGCATGCCTTTCGGTCTGCCGAACACGGCTGCCACTCACTAGCGCCATCTGCGGAGCATTCTGGCAGCTCAGGAGGCTAGGCACCACACGGTCCTGGCGGAGATTGAGATGGTCCTCGAGGAACCGCCTGGACCCCCAGAGCCTCCCAATGCTTAGGGCTCCGGTGGCTCGTGAGGATCGGCCTCTTCACCGTGCATTGTCAGCTACTCCAACGCCCCCTCTACAACGGTACCATGTGATATCTTTCAAGTTCATTTCAGCAGGGAGCGCCCTCAGCGCTGCATTATTCCCAGGTCGCGTGGGTTTGTCCCGGCGGCGTATATCCCTTTTGCTTATGTCTTTAGTTTACCTTGCTAGGGGTGCCCCTCGGGCTGCATCATCCCGAAGCCGCTCGGGCCTGACCCAGCGGCATGTATCCTTCCTGCATTTGTCTAAGTTGATTTGCCTTTCATGGTTAACCTTCCTATCATAATCGCCTGCTCGATTGACACCTACCTTTGGAGCCGCTCGCGCTGGCACGACGCTTGCGCATGGGTCCGTCCCTGCAACGTTGACAAATCTGAGTGGTCGAGCTCTGGCCCGCGGTAGCCCCGCAAGTGTCACCTCACCAGGCCCTCAGTGCCCTGATCACTCTCTCAGAGCAACCAATGGCCGGCCGACAATCGTAATGGCAACCTGTGCTTTTCTCCTGTTGGTTTACAGGGACTTCCTGAGGCCAAGAACGGAAGGCATCGCGAGCTCTCTTTCTCTCTTGCCCGCATGACCCGCTCGCACGTTAAAAAGGGGGGCTCCTGAGCATCGCGACCCTGGAGCTCTTACTGGCTCTCCAGCCCTCACCCCTTGTCCTTGTCCACGGCATTGCGACCTAGCATACCAGCGGCGGCTGAGCTCACTCGAGGGCCGGTACCTGAGGACGTAGGGAACGAAGGAGAGTGTGGGGGAAAAGAGGGGGAAGCTCGCGAAGGCCTAACCCAGCTACATCCTAGTTGCAGAGGCGCAAGTCCGGCGCCTCGCAAACGGACAACTCCATGCTCTCGAGATAAGTCTCCCCCCTGTAATAGCTAATTGATGCGGCACAAAACCTCCACCTAATGCGGCTCTGTGACAGCGACATTGCCTTCCTTTCTCACCTTTCGGCGGCTGCTTGAGCGTTAAAGGGGACCTCCTGAGCATCGGGCCTCAGGGGCTCTTACTGGACCTCGGGCCGCTCACCTCCTGGCCTTGACCACAGCATCGCGACCTGGCATACCAGCGATGGCTAAAGACAGCCTAGGGACTAGGACCTGTCAGCGTAGAGCACCAAGTTGTCACGAGGTTAGAAAGGGGGAGCCAAGCCGGAACAGGACATGCATTCGCACCGCTTCATAATAAGGATAATATCAACAAAAGACGTCGTGGACCCCTTTACATGGCCCCACGGGGTGTTTTCTCGATTCCTCGCAGGGAGCAAAAGACACGAATCCTAAGGAGCCCTAACTACACGCGCCTCCATGAACAGTGCCATCATCAACAGTGGGCCACGGGAGGCCGACGCCAACCCCATCCAGATCAGCTGCGGCGACGGCCTGATGCAGCCGCCTTACTCCGGGCACGACGCGAGCTCGGGGGCACGTAGCTGTCGTCGCTCGTCTCCGGTGTCGCCAAGAGCTCGGGAGAGTCGCTGGACCCCCAAGCATCACCATTGTTGCCGGAGGAGCAGTTGGGGAAGCGGGTGGCAGGCCTAGCCCTTGCCACATCGATGTCCTGGCTGCCTCCTCTGGGGCAGCACTCCATCCGGCGGCCTTCTACATTGAAGACCCTGAAGAGCATCAAGGAGGCGCCATCGTATTCGAAATGAATCATGAGGGCACCTCCTATTCGGCAGACCCGGGCGATCTCGCCCCAGCCTCGGGTCATGTAGACCTTGCCCGGAGCGACGACTTCAACCTCCGCTCCGATTGTCGGGGTACCATAGTCGGTGTGCTGCCACCAAAGTTTGAGAGGCCCCCTCGGCGACATCTCGAAGGCAAAGAAGGGAGGAAAGCGGATCCAGGAGCTTGGAGGCATCGCAGCATGGAGCACGAGCTCGCGAGAGGAGTCCGCGGCGTGGACTCCAGAGCAACGACGTGCACCGCCATGGCTCGTCGGCCTCGCAAACGATGCGGGCGGCGTCGCTCTCCTTCTCCAGGGCCCTCGGCCCGGGCGTACAAAGGGAGCGGGAACCCAAGAGGCAGCCACTCGTGCCAAGGCCTCGACGTCTCCGGCCTTGCAACTTTGACGCGGCGGCCAGGGACCGTCCGATTCTTCAGTGGGAGCGGGTGAGTCCCCTCATGGGGGTCCTTTCCTTTCTCCTCGACTGAGAACCGGCGGATCGGTGCCATTGGCGGCAAGATGGAGGAGGAGCAAGGACGAAGAAGCAAGCGGAGCAAGAAGAGATGGGCAACGGGGGCTCACGCCTCTCCGTACTTATAGTCTAGAGGAGGCCAACCGTCGGCCTCCACGATCGCAAGTAATCATGACTCTTTTTGCTTGCAGCAGGGACTCGTCAAATCGGGCAGTTGCCGAGGCAGCATGGGGAAGCGGAGACACCCACGTCCAATCAACCACCACGCAACGACCAAGGCCACAGGCTGTTGGGGCCCGTGGCGCTCCGCACTTGCCCTTTGGCTTCGCTGCTAAGCCAAGTCCGAGCGTGCCTTGGGCCCGGGGGCTACTGTCGGTGTTCTGGCAACGGGGGTCCCTAGACTTGCCTGCCTACGGCCTGCAGCATGGCTCAAGGAGTGGCCCAGTACAGCCCGTCTACGTCAACCCAAGCTCAAGACCCCCGCGAGGGGCCAAGCCTCGCGGGGCGGACGAACCAAGGCTTCCTCAGGGGCAGCCTCATTAGGCAGGCTCGCGAGGAGGCATAGAGATCAAGGCAAGGAGTACCTCGCGAGGTTCTCATGATGCAAGCCATGACGATCAAGACCAGGCGGGCGCTAGCCGGCGCAGTGTCCTCGTTTCCTCTTTGGTGCAAAGGGGACGAGCGCAGGCGCGGAGAACCGAGGCATTAGGCAAAGGTTTCCATAACGGTGCAACAAGACCAAGACCAGCCGGACGGCAGGACGGAGGTTACCGTGGAGCCCAAGACGGCATCGGCACCACTGCCTTTGGCAGTAGAAGACAAAGTTTAGTCAGGATAGCTTGTACTAGCTGTCCCCCTTCAAAATGGCCATTTTTGGCTCCCTTCCCGCTCAATATTTGGGAAGAGTACCAGGGCCTCTATAAATAGAGATAGCCACCACAGTAGAAGGTATCTGGATCTCACCTAGAGCCAATAGAGATGGAGCAATTTCTCTCCAAGCACACCACCACAAGAACACCCCTCGCGAGGCTATTCTTCCTTTGTACTATTCATCATCAGCCCTAGAGGCAATCCACCACACCACACACTGGATTAGGGTATTACACCACAATGGTGGCCCGAACTAGTATAAACCTCGTGTCCCTTGTGTTGTTCATCGTGTTAGCTTAGATTCACGGCAAGATTTTGGGGCATGGATCGGTAGGGAGTAGATCTTCATGCGCACCCCAGAGTTCGAACCTTAAGGGTTTTTCCAGAACCCGATATCCGACAAGCTTGGGTTTCTGATTCAATCAATCCCGAGGATTGAGAAAGGACTAGCTACCCTGACTCAGAACCACGGGAGCTTGGAGAGGATAATAGAGACAAGAATCTATGATCTAGACATGAAGGTGATTGAGATTCAGACAACTGTTGAAGAACTCCAGGAAGAAGCTCAGGAGAGGAAGGGCAAAGCTACAACACAGGTGTTCCACAGAGTGCCTAGGGCACAGAGGTCTGCAACAGTGCTAGTGATAGACACTAGAGCTACAACTTCAGCACCTGCAGCCACAGCTCCTGTTGCCCCTCCAGTGGCAACCCCTCCAGCTTCAACATCATCTACAGATGCATTCGTCCTTGGAGTCATCTCCACACCACCTCTTGAATATCAAGCCTAGAGAGACGCATAGCACTATGCATTTTCGAGCTTTTTGGTAACTTGTTGCCAAAGGGGGAGAAAGTGTATAGATCATATGCTTCCGAGAGAGAGAGAGAGAGAGAGAGAGTTGTCTCTTTTTGCTACTTATTTGCTTTGCTTGCCTGGTTGAGATAGATTATGTCTATGTGTGAGAGATACTTTGTATAATCATGTGCTTGATCATATCACTCTTTATGCTTATGCTTGAATGATGACATTATCTATCTCTTGTATGATCATTCACTTTGCCTTGGTGATGAGTTCTTGTTCTTATTTATTATCATTTTGAGCGCTCTACCAAGATGTATGTGACATGGAAGAGTAACCATTGATCCTAACAGATTGTGCATTTGTAGTTCAAAGCAAATTTTAAATGATGCACAAATTTAGGGGGAGCTCTTACTTATCACATACTTCTCAAAGCGACAATGTACTTCATTCTTATTATCCTTTGTCGAAGCTTTGATCTATATGTTGTCATCAATTACGAAAAAGGGGGAGATTGAAAGTGCAACTAATCCCTGGGTGGTTTTGGTAATTCCTAACAACATATAGTTCATTGAACTAATGATCTTTGAAAGTGCAACTAATCCCCGGGTGGTTTTGGTAATTAATAACAACATATATATCATTGAACTAATAGTTTCTTGAGAATCATTTCAGAAAGTTCAAGGATATGGGTATGGCAATGATCAAGATGTGGACCCTCAAAATGCTAAGGCAAGCATTGGCAAAAGCTCAAGACTCCATTTTTGGTTTAGTGATCCAAGATCACATTGAGTCTATAGGAAAGCCAATACTATTAAAAGGGGATGAGGTTATGATAATGATCTGGTTGCTCAAAGTGCTTAGTGATACATCTCCTAAACTATCAGCAACTCTCACTTCCATAATACACTCATAAGTAATCTCGGTCCCACCGATTCCCTAAACTCAGTCACACCGAGATGAACCACCTCAGCCATATAGCCAAACCCTAGAAATCTCGGATTTTCCGATTCTGAACTCGGTCTCACCGAAACTTGTGTTGCCAAGCTTCTGTAACCTTCTGTCATCAAATCGGTGTCACCGAGATGATAAAGTCGGTCTCACCGAGATTGGCAAACCCTAGTCTTTGGATGAATCGGACTCACCGAGATTGTATTTTCGGTCCCACCGAAAATCCCAACGTTCACATGTTTTGAACTTTCGGTCTCACCGAGTTGTCAACTTCGGTCTGACCGAGATTGGTCAAATGTGTGTAACGGTTGGATTTTGTGTGGAGGCTATAAATACCCTCCACCCCTCTTCATTCGTGGAGAGAGCCATCGAAAGAACTACCACTCCTACCTTACATTTCGAGAAGAAGACTACCTACCCTTGTGTTGAGATCAAATAGCTCCACTCCCACCATATGAAGCTTGATCTCTAGCCTTCCCAAGTTGCTTTCCACTCAATCCTTTCTTCCACCACAGCCAAATCAGTGAGGAGAGTTGAGTGTTGGGGAGATTATCATTTGAAGCACAAGAGCAAGGAGTTCATCATCACCAACACCATCTATTACCTTTTGGAGGGTGGTGCCTCCTAGATTGGTTAGGTGTCGCTTGGGAGCCTCCGTCGAGATGTGGAGTTGAACCAAGAAGTTTGTAAGGGCAAGGAGATCGCCTACTTCGTGAAGATCTACCCCAGTAAGGCTAGTCCTCCGTGGGCGTATGCCATGATGGCATAGACAAGGTTGCTTCTTCGTGGACCCTTCGTGGGTGGAGCCCTCCGTGGACTTTCGCAGCCGTTACCCTCCGTGGGTTGAAGTCTCCATCAACGTGGATTGACGATAGCACCACCTATCGGAACCACGAGAAAAATCTCCGTGTCTCCAAATTGCATTTGCTCTTCTCCACCTCTCTTTACTACATGTGCAATTTACTTTCCGCTGCCTATACTCTAGAATTGCATGTGTAGGGTGATACTTGACTTGATCATCATTGTGAACTTGCCAAAAACTTGTCTTTATCAAAAGGCTGAATTTTTATATTGTCAAGTAGTCTAATCACCCCCCCCCCTCTAGACATACTTTCGATCCTACAAGTGGTATCAAAGCTTTGGTCTCCATTGTATTGGTTTCCATTGCATTGGACTCCATAAGCTTGGTTTCACAACCTAGGAGAGTATGGCGTCTAGTGAGGGTAATTTTCGAGAGGTCCTTACTTTGATGGTTCCAACTTTGCTAGTTGGAAGCATAAAATGAAAATGCATATTCTTGGACATAACCCTGCCGCATGGGGCATTATTTGTGTTGGTTTGCAAGGTGAGTTCTTCGAGGAAGGAAAAGTTCCGGATCGTGAAGCTACAGCGGATGAATTGCGGATGTTGCAAAACAATGCTCAAGCTTGTGACATTCTCTTCAATGCTTTGTGTCCCGAGGAGTTCAACAAAATCAGCCGTCTTGAGAATGCAAAAGAGATTTGGGATACTTTGGTCGAAATGCATGAAGGTACCGAGTCCGTGAAGGAATCAAAGCTAGATGTTCTTCAAGGTCAACTTGACAAGTTCAAGATGAAGGAAGGTGAAGGAGTCGCTGAAATGTACTCTAGGCTTGCTCTCATCACAAATGAGATTGCCGGCTTAGGAAGCGAAGAAATGACCGACCGATTCATCATCAAGAAGATTCTCAGAGCTTTGGATGGAAAGTATGACACCGTGTGCACTTTGATCCAAATGATGCCAAACTACAAGAATCTCAAGCCAACCGAAGTCATTGGAAGAATTGTCGCTCATGAGATGACACTTAAAGATAAGGAAGAGCTTCACAACAAGTCAAGTGGTGCTTACAAAGCTACAATTGACGCTCCCACAACCTCAAGTGACAAGCTAGTTTCCAATGAAGAGATAAGCCTAATGGTGAAGAACTTCAACAAATTCTACAAGAGTAGAAGCAAAGAGAGAAGCTCAAAGTCTAGATCATATGATGAAAAGAGATCTTCTAGTCGTGATCGAAACTGCTACAATTGTGGAAGACCGGACACTACTCAAATGAGTGCTCGGCTCCCCACAAGAGAAGAGAAGAATCTCCAAGAAGAAGAAGCTCAAGAGAAGAGTCACCTCGAAAGAGAGAAGGAGTAGAGATGATCGTTATGAATGAAGACCCTCTCGGAGAAGCAAGGATTCGGAGAGGAAAGACAATTCATCAAGGAGCTACACAAGAAGAAAACATCAAGCTCATGTAGGTGAATGGGTCTCGGCCCGACTCGGACAATCATTCCGAAGAAGCTATCACTCCAACTCCGACTACAGCCAAGATGAAGGTGTTGCGGTCTTGCTCTCGTGTCCTCCAACTCCAACTCCTATGACATATTTGATTCACCAAATGAGGGAATTGGAAGATGCTTCATGGCTAAAGGCCCCAAGGTATCACACCCTGAATTTATTGACTTTGATAGTGATGAGGATGACTTGCTTGGTGAAGATGAGCTTTTACATGATAAATCTAGTGAGCCTAGTAATGATGAACATGCTAGTAGTCTTTATAGTCGAGAAGAGTCGAATGACAATGCTATGAAGGAGATTGAGCGTCTAACTAAAGAACTAAACACTCTTAAGTTAGCTCATGAAACAACTCAAGAAGATCATAGAGAGCTCCTAAGATCTCATGAGAAGCTATGCTTCGAGAAGCTCAATCTAGAGCAAGAACATGAGTTCCTAAAAGCAATCAATGACGATCTTCGAAAGAAGAGTTCTTCATATCTTGCCAAACGACTTCTCTTGTCTAACTTTTTGCCACCTATTAAAACTAAGCATGACAAGCATAAGAAAAATTCTTCGTCTAGTAGTAACAATAACCATGCTAAATCAAATATTGTTGCTCCTAGTAGTTCTCTTGATTCCACTAACAATGTTTCAAGCCAAGTTACACTTGAGCAAGAAAATAGTTTATTGAAAGGGATTATAGATAAAGGTGTCTACAAGAGCCTTGCCGGAAGCAAGAACTTTGAGGAAATTGTTCGCAAGCAAGGAAGGCACCGGAAGAATCAAGGAATTGGTTTTGAGCGAAAGTTCAACGCCGAGGGTGTTGAATGGGAAGAAGGTCAATATCCCACTCCAAAGTTTGTTTCTCAAAAGGAGAAGTACGATCCTACTTCTTCCAATGTGGAACAAGCTCAAGATGATCTTCCACCACAAGACCACAAGCTAAAAGGAAAGGACAAGCTTCAAGAGGAGATTGATGCATTTATTGAAGCACCTAAAGCCATGGTCAAGTGGGTTTGTAACACCCCGGATCCGATGCGCCAGTTGTCTGCCAGTTATTCGCCGTCGTTGCCATGTCGTGTGCTTGCGTGTTGCTCTTTGCCATGTCATCATTTGCATTTTATCATGTCATCATGTGCATTTCATTTTGCATACATGTTCGTTTCATGCATCCGAGCATTTTCCCCGTTGTCCGTTTTGCAATCCGGCACTCCTATGTCCTCCGGCGTCCCCCTTTTGCCTCTTCTCTTATGCGGGTATTAAACTTTCTCGGAATGGCCCGAGGTTTGCCAAGCGGCCTTGGTATAGCACCGGTAGACCGCCTGTCAAGTTTCGTGCCATTTGGAGGTCGTTTGGTACTCCAACGGTTAACTGGGTAACCGCAAAGCCCTCTTTTGTTGCAGCCCAACACCCCTTCCAAAGTGGCCCAAAACCCACCAAACTCCCCTCCATGCTCTCGGTCGTTCGATCACGATCGCGTGGCCGAAAACCGCACCTCATTTGGACTCTCCTAGCTCCCTCTACCTATAAATAGGCCCTCCCCTTCCAAATTTTCGGATCAATTTCACCCCTAACCCTAGATCCACCCTCCTCTGCGCCGCCGGACACGTCCGTCCCACGCCGGACATGTCCAGCGCTGCCGCCCTGCCCAATCACACGTCGCCACCTGTCCGAGGCACCCCGGGCCCGATCCGCGCCCGCGCCCGCCGCTTTAGCGCCGCCGCCTCCTCGCCGCCCGCTCCACCTCCCGCTTTCCGCCCGCGCCACCTCCTGCCTCGCCAGGCGCCGCTTCCTCTCCATGAGGCCCGCCTCCGCTTCGCCCGAACTCCGCATCCGCGCCGCGCCATGGCGCCAGCCACACCGACCTTTCCGGCAGCGGATCCGTCCCCATGGCCGAATCGGCCTGTTCAAGGCTTCGCTGGACCTGCCCCTGCCTCCTCCTCGGTTCCTCGCCGGCAGCGCCATGGCTGTCGCGCTGGAGATTTAGCACAGCAGATGCACATGCCTCGCCTGTCGCGCCTCGTGTGGGGCCACGGCCTCCCAAGGCCCAGCCAGCTCCTCCAGGCAGCGCGCCCTCGCCCCGCCTGCCTCCCACCCGACCGGGCTTTGGCCGAGGGTGAGCAGCCCCGCCCCCTCTCCCGTGCACTTGTGGGCTGACTAGTTTCGGCCCAGAGTCTATTTTTTTTAGGCTCTGCGATTTTGTCCATTTTTCCAGAGTCTGCAGTTTTACAGATTAGTCCCTAGACTTCATGCATTAATAACTCACCAACCGTGCATCGGATTAAAACAACTTATATATGTAAAATGCTTAGTTTTTCATCTAGTTTCATAATATGCCACTTTCATCCATGTTCAAAATGTTTAAAATGCTGTTTGTGTTAATTTGCATAAATGCCATGCTAAAATGATTTATTTCATAACTATTTATCCGTAACTCCGATTTTAACAAATTTTATATGTAAATGGGGTGGAAAAATGCCTAGATTAACATGGTGCACTTTATTTTCCTGTTTAACAACTTTAAAATGTGTTTTAGGGCAGAACAGTACCTAATCCATAAATATGCACATGAGGATTTTCCTGACTTGTTGTTGGTTATTCCTACTCATTTAAACTTGCCTAGGTAGGTAGTTTTGTTATGCTTCACCCTTGCCATGTTAATCAACATTTAACATTGTTGTGTACCTAAACGAGAGCGAACTAAATAACTTATTGTGGTGTTCCGTCAATATGCAACTCGTTGCATATTGAGCTCCACTTAATTTGTAGGATTGTTTGTGCACTTTGCCATGCCATGCCATGCCTCATTAAACCGGACATGCATCATACTTGTTTGTGCATCACGACATGCTTATGCTTGTGTGTTTACTATGTTGTTTGCTTCTTTCCAGTTTGCTTCTCTCGTTAGCTTCGGTTTCGCTCGGAGTTGTGAGGATTCGCTCGACTACGTCCGCTTGTCTTCTTCATGGACTCGTTCTTCTTCCTTGCGGGATCTCGTGCAAGATGACCGCTACCTGGATCTCACTACTATCATTGCTATGCTAGTTGCCTCGTTCTTTTCGCTATGCTGCGCTACCTATTACCTGCTTGTCAAGCCATCCCATATTGCCATGAACCTCTAACCTTTGACACCTTTCCTATGCAAACCGTTGTTTGGCTATGTTCCCGCTTTGCTCAGCCCTCTTATAGCGCTAAGTAGTTGCGGTGAAGTTGAAGATTTCTCCATGGTGGACAGGATTTATGTTGGGATATCACAATATCTCTTATATTATTAATGCATCTATATACTTGGTAAAGGGTGGAAGGCTCGGCCTTATGCCCGTGTTTTGTTCCACTCTTGCCGCCTCTAGTTTCCGTCATACCGGTGTTATGTTCCCGGATTTTGCGTCCCTTACACGGTCGGGTGATTTATGGGACCCCCGACAGTTCGCTTTGAATAAAACTTGTCCAAAGAAGGCCCAACATTGCCTTTTACCATTTGCCTCACCACCACCTACTTTTCCCTTGGGAGTCGCTCTCTCGAGGGTCATCTTTTATAGCCCCGGGCCGTTGCTTGTCTAAGCGTTGGTCCAAACTAGAGCACCGTCTGGGACCATCCCTTGGCAACTTGGGTTACGTCGGTTCTCAGACGCTTCGCTTATCCGGTGTTGCCACGAGAACGAGATATGTGCAGCTCCTATCGGGATTGTCGGCGATCGGGCGGCTTTGCTGGTCTTGTTTTACCATTGTCGAAATGTCTTGATGTACCGGATACCGAGTCGATCGGAGTGTCTCGGGTGAAGGTCTATTCCTTCGATGATCGCGAGAGCTTGTCATGGGCTAAGTTGGGACACCCCTGCAGGGTATAAACTTTCGAGAGCCGTGCCCGCGGTTATGTGGCAGATGGGAATTTGTTAATGTCCGGTTGTAGACAACTTGACACTTGATCCGAATTAAAACGCATCAACCGAGTGTGTAGCCGTGATGGTCGCTTCTCGGCGGAGTCCGTGAAGTGAACACGGTTTCTGGGTTATGTCTGACGTAAGTAGGTGTTCAGGATCACCTCTTGATCATTGCTAGCTTCACGTCCGTTCCGCTTGTTCTCTTCTCGCTCTTATTTGCGTTGGTTAGCCACCATATCTTGCTTAGTCGCTGCTGCAACCTCACCACTTTACCCCTTCCTTTCCCTTTAAGCTTTGCTAGTCTTGATACCCATGGTGATGGGATTGCTGAGTCCTCGTGGCTCACCAGATCCTTCCAAAACCAGTTTGCAGGTGCCTATGTTACCGAGCAGGTGACGCAATCAAGCTCAAGGAGGAGCTCGATGAAGATCTTGCCCTTTGTGTTGTTTCGTTTTAGTTGATCAGTAGTGGAGCCCAGTTGGGGTCGATCGGGGACCGTTTGTCGCATTTGGGGTTCTTCTTTTATTTTGGTTCCGTAGTCGGACCTTGATTGTATCCGGATGATGTAATGCTCTATTCATGTATTTGTGTGAAGTGGCGATTGTAAGCCAACTATGTATCTTTTCCCCTTATGTATTACTTGGGTTGTGTGAAGATTACCTCACTTGCGACATTGCTTTCAATGCGGTTATGCCTCTAAGTCGTGCTTCCACACGTGGGAGATATAGCCGCATTGAGGGCGTTACAAGTTGGTAATCAGAGCCTTCCCCGACCTTAGGAGCCCCCACTGCTTGATCGTTTTTAGTGGCCGAGTTGTGTCTAGAAAAATGTTTTGAGTCATTTAGGATTATATATATCGGAGAGTTAGGAATTCTTTTTACTCCCGGTCCCTTCGACCTTCCGGTGAGGTATCCCGACGAGAGTTTTGACTCTTCTCTTCTCAAATTTCACTAAAAAATTTTTTAGGATCAAAGGGGTATCTTGGAATCGTTCGATATTCTTATGACGAGAACATTGTTCTTGGTGCCTCCCGACATTTAGGGGTTGTGGCGGTGTCCCGGGAGTTGAGCTCCGAGGTGTTGTCGCCATAATTTTATCGTTGCAGTTCTCGAATACCTGAGTTTAGTACGCCGACATCGAAAATCTCTTTTATGCGCTTGTTGGTGAGATTACCCCGCTAACCCAAAGATCGAGGTGAGTACGGAGTATTGCCATGACTCGTATAACGGTGCTTTTCAAGGTTGAGGTAGACGATTTCGAAGGTTTCTTGGTTATGTGTTGACGGATGGATACAAATGGATGTAGGGATTGTTAGTTTGGGTGTGATATATTGCTCCCTGTATCCCCAACACCGATTGCATAACCGTAAAGTTTCGGAGTTTCATAGGTGGGAATTCAAGTAGCTGTTAGGATATCTTTCCGACGGATGTATGATATGAAATTGGGGTTCGACGTCTAGTGGTCCGCCTATTCACGGTTGGTTTTACAGTGGTCTCGTTGTGTCTTAAAGAGTCCTTGGCTATGCCGACTCGGGGACACTTCGTATGTCATGTGCACTGCCTTGTACATGATGGTGATGTACGATTGAGCCCGTGTAGGCCCCACCACGAAAACTTCGGACGAAATCTCTATCATATGTTTGTTCCGGCTTATTCTGCAAGCCAGTCCTTTGTTTTTGTTTTGAGTTGTGGTATTCGAGTTGCTTCAATGTCAAGTGTTGATTCCATACCTTTCTGAGATGGTGTTCTCATACTCCGATGTGAATACCAATCCTTCTCGACAATCGAGATTATCATGTCAATTCTTTTCAACCAGCGTGTTTCTCTTCAAGTGGATCCGATCACTTCAACATCAGCAAGACCAATTATCATTTCTTCTCAACGGTGTTTGTTTCATCCGTCTCCAAGTTGCCTTTGTTTTTCCCGCCCTCCCACCCTTTTTCTTCAAGGACACAGATTTCTTAATCAAGTATCCATTTATTCATGTGAAGTCTCTTCATTCTTTTCTATCAATGTTCTTATCCGGTGATTTCCCATGAAGATGCTCAATAGCTTCAAGGTCATCATCCTTCATTGTTGTTTCTTCTCCGGTGGATCCAATTCAAGTTTTCAGTGTTGGTCATATTCCTTTCCTCGTGTCAAATGCTTTCCCATGCCGGTGCACCTCATTATCATTCTTCTTCTCGCTACTTGTTATTCCGGAGTGCTCAAGATATCTCGAAGATTCGTGTTTCCACTCTGCATTAGTTCAAGCTCTTTCGAGATTGGTATCTCATTCAAGTCATTTAATTCAACCGGTGCAACATCTCTTTTAAATCTTTTCAACGGTGTTCTTTTGAGTGGGCCCTAACCCACAGGTCTTTTCCCAGGATCTTACCTGACTCTTCTAATTATTCCGGAGTTATCCTAAATTCTTCTCCAAGTTTGACGTAAGAATGAGTTATCATCAGTCAAATGCTTTTCTCCAAGATCTTTCAAATTCTTTTCATAGTTGGCTCAACCTCTTCGCTTTTGATTCTTCCGGTGTGCCTCAATAATTCTTGGTGGTGTTTCTCGTTGTCATTCTCATCATTTGAAGACCGAAGAAGAGTTTCTCTTTAATCTTGCTCCATTCTCTTGAAGATTCATGTTTCTAGCTTCATGATATCCTCATAATTGTTTTGATTAGAGAATTCTTTTCTCACCATCCGAGTATTTCTTGAGTTGTTTCCATTTCTTTCCTCTGAAGGCCATCATGTCATAATTCTTATTCTCAGCATGTAGCTATCATTCTCAAATCATACCGTGCATCATTCAAGTATCCTCTAATCAGTTCTTGATCTCTTTGTTCTCATGTATCTAGTTTGTCTCAAGCACCTTCGTTCATTTGCTAATTCTTACCGGTGATGCACCCCTACCTTTTTCATTCTCAATTCTTACGGTGGTTCTTTCAAGATCTCTCTTCCTTGTTCATCTTATCAATTCGTTCGTTGTTTTCCAAATCCTACCGGTGGTTCCATCAAGACCTTCTCAAGTTTACGCCATATCTCTTTTAATCCTTTCTACGAGAATAAGTAGTGTGGCAAATCCGTTGCTTGTCATCAATTTAAATTGGTGAAGGATAAGCACGACATAATTCTTATTCTTGTTCATCCAAGTGATTAATTCTTTATTCCGGAGGCCCTTAATATTCTCGGTTTCATTTATTTCATCTTCTCTTTTTCTCCGAGTTCCAAGCTCTAATTATCACGGAGATCCATCTAAATCATTGCAAGGATTCACCTTGTGTTTTCAAATTCTCTTTCTTTTTATCATCCTTTCTTTACCGGAGTTCTTCATGGAGGCCCTACATGGTGGTTCATCAAGGATTCTCTTCATTCTTCAATTGCTCTTCAAGATTTTCTCTTGAGGTTATGATCCCCCAAGCTATACTCTAAAATAAACCTTGTGCCCAACACATGTTTTGTTTTGAGGAGTACAAGCATTCTTCATCTTGCATCCGAAGTGCAATTCTTTCTACCTTATCTTTTGAGGTGGTGTTATGTCACTCTTGACAATTTCCTTCATGTTTCATGATTCGCATGTTGCCAAGAATGAGGTATTTTAAATCCATCAATCCCTTTGTTGGAGTTATCTTGGGTTATATTTCACCTAAAGCTCTCCCTAAGGATTGTTGCTATTTATGGTGCTTATAAATGACCCAAGTTATCTCTTTTCCATCTTGATGGAACAAGCTTTCATCTCTTCGTTAATCTCATGCAAGCAATTGTTTCCGTTAGTGGCGGGTTGTCACCTCATAATGTTGAGATGTTTCCATAAGCCCACTACAAGCTTGTTCTTTTCGTTGTTGGTCTTCCAACAACTCTATCCTAACCTTTTTGCAAGGATGCTTTCCAAGCTCATTTGTGGCAGAAGTTGGCATTTTCTTCTCCATTCTATTATTCCAATGATCTATCTTCCATTCTTTCTTCCGGAGGCATTGTGATGTTGCTCTTTTCACCCATCACCTCGTTTTGTGAGGATCGTGTTCTTTTCTTGCTTATCCATTTAACCGGAGTGGTTTCGAATTCTATCTTGTCCATTAAACTTTTGATTCATGTCCTTGCAACCTTTAAATTCTCGTAATACTCCTTGTTCCTCTTTTCTAACGGATTGTTTGCAATCTCGCTCATCTCTTTTGTACTCTTTCTTTTATATTGCTCAACCTCTCAAGGTTCGTGGTTTCACTTATTTCTCAAAGAAGCAACTTAGTTTTACCTATTCTCTTCCTCTTCCGTTTTCCCTCCGGTGCCATCCTAGATCTCGGGACGAGATCCTCTCGTAGTGGTGGAGTGTTGTAACACCCCGGATCCGATGCGCCAGTTGTCTGCCAGTTATTCGCCGTCATTGCCATGTCGTGTGCTTGCGTGTTGCTCTTTGCCATGTCATCATTTGAATTTTATCATGTCATCATGTGCATTTCATTTTGCATACATGTTCGTTTCATGCATCCGAGCATTTTCCCCGTTGTCCGTTTTGCAATCCGGCACTCCTATGTCCTCCGGCGTCCCCCTTTTTCCTCTTCTCTTGTGCGGGTATTAAACTTTCTCGGAATGGCCCGAGGTTTGCCAAGCGGCCTTGGTATAGCACCGGTAGACCGCCTGTCAAGTTTCGTGCCATGTGGAGGTCGTTTGGTACTCCAACGGTTAACCGGGTAACCGCAAAGCCCTCTTTTGTTGCAGCCCAACACCCCTTCCAAAGTGGCCCAAAACCCACCAAACTCCCCTCCATGCTCTCGGTCGTTCGATCACGATCGCGTGGCCGAAAACCGCACCTCATTTGGACTCTCCTAGCTCCCTCTACCTATAAATAGGCCCTCCCCTTCCAAATTTTCGGATCAATTTCACCCCTAACCCTAGATCCACCTCTCCTCGCGCCGCGGACACGTCCGTCCGCGCGCGGACATGTCCAGCCGCCGCCGCCCTGCCCAATCACACGTCGCCACTGTTCGAGGCGCCCGGGCCGATCCGCGCCCGCGCGCTTGCCCTCTAGCCGCCGCCGCCTCCTCGCCGCCCGCTCCACCTCTGCCTCGCTCGCCGCCACCACCTCACCTCCTGCCTCCAGGCGCCTCCTCTCCAGCAGATGCCGCCTCGCTCGCTTCGAACTCCGCATCCGCCGCTGCCGCCATGCCGCCCATGCCACACGACCTTTCCGGCAGCGGATCCGCCCCCATGGCGGATCGGCCTGTTCAAGCGCTTCATGGGACCTGCCCGCCTCCTCCTCGGTTCCTCGCCGGCGGCAGCGCCTGTCATTGCTGTCGCGGAGACGAGCAGACAGACACACACGCCTGCCTCGCCCTGTCGCGCCTCGTGTGGGCCACGGCCTCCCAAGGCCCAGCCAGCCTCCTCCAGCCAAAGCGCCTCGCCTGCCCGCCTCCCTCCACACCTGGGCTTTGGCCCAGGGTGAGCAGGCCGGCCCCCTCTCCTGTGCACTTGTGGGCTGACTAGTTTCGGCCCAGAGTCTATTTTTTTTAGGCTCTGCGATTTTGTCCATTTTTCCAGAGTCTGCAGTTTTACAGATTAGTCCCTAGACTTCATGCATTAATAACTCACCAACCGTGCATCGGATTAAAACAACTTATATATGTAAAATGCTTAGTTTTTCATCTAGTTTCATAATATGCCACTTTCATCCATGTTCAAAATGTTTAAAATGCTGTTTGTGTTAATTTGCATAAATGCCATGCTAAAATGATTTATTTCATAACTATTTATCCGTAACTCCGATTTTAACAAATTTTATATGTAAATGGGGTGGAAAAATGCCTAGATTAACATGGTGCACTTTATTTTCCTGTTTAACAACTTTAAAATGTGTTTTAGGGCAGAACAGTACCTAATCCATAAATATGCACATGAGGATTTTCCGGACTTGTTGTTGGTTATTCCCGGCCTCATTTAAACTTGCCTAGGTAGGTAGTTTTGTTATGCTTCACCCCTTGCCATGTTAATCAACATTTAACATTGTTGTGTACCTAAACGAGAGCGAACTAAATAACTTATTGTGGTGTTCCGTCAATATGCAACTCGTTGCATATTGAGCTCCACTTAATTTGTAGGATTGTTTGTGCACTTTGCCATGCCATGCCATGCCTCATTAAACCGGACATGCATCATACTTGTTTGTGCATCATGACATGCTTATGCTTGTGTGTTTACTATGTTGTTTGCTTCTTTCCGGTTTGCTTCTCTCGTTAGCTTCGGTTTCGTTCCGGAGTTGTGAGGATTCGTTCGACTACGTCCGCTTGTCTTCTTCATGGACTCGTTCTTCTTCCTTGCGGGATCTCAGGCAAGATGACCGCTACCCTGGATCTCACTACTATCATTGCTATGCTAGTTGCCTCGTTCTTTCGCTATGCTGCGCTACCTATTACCTGTTTGTCAAGCCATCCCATATTGCCATGAACCTCTAACCTTTGACACCTTTCCTATGCAAACCGTTGTTTGGCTATGTTCCCGCTTTGCTCAGCCCCTCTTATAGCGTTGCTAGTTGCAGGTGAAGTTGAAGATTTCTCCATGGTGGACAGGATTTATGTTGGGATATCACAATATCTCTTATATTATTAATGCATCTATATACTTGGTAAAGGGTGGAAGGCTCGGCCTTATGCCCGTGTTTTGTTCCACTCTTGCCGCCCTAGTTTCCGCCATACCGGTGTTATGTTCCCGGATTTTGCGTCCCTTACGCGGTCGGGTGATTTATGGGACCCCCGACAGTTCGCTTTGAATAAAACTTGTCCAAAGAAGGCCCAACATTGCCTTTTACCATTTGCCTCACCACCACCTACTTTTCCCTTGGGAGTCGCTCTCTCGAGGGTCATCTTTTATAGCCCCCCGGCGTTGCTTGTCTAAGCGTTGGTCCAAACTAGAGCACCGTCGGGACCATCCCTTGGCAACTTGGGTTACGTCGGTTCTCAGACGCTTCGCTTATCCGGTGTTGCCTCGAGAACGAGATATGTGCAGCTCCTATCGGGATTGTCGGCGATCGGGCGGCTTTGCTGGTCTTGTTTTACCATTGTCGAAATGTCTTGATGTACCGGATACCGAGTCCGATCGGAGTGTCTCGGGTGAAGGTCTATTCCTTCGATGATCGCGAGAGCTTGTCATGGGCTAAGTTGGGACACCCTGCAGGTATAAACTTTCGAGAGCCGTGCTCGCGGTTATGTGGCGATGGGAATTGGTTAATGTCCGGTTGTAGACAACTTGACACTTGATCCGAATTAAAACGCATCAACCGAGTGTGTAGCCGTGATGGTCGCTTCGGCGGAGTCCGTGAAGTGAACACGGTTTCGGGTTATGTCGACGTAAGTAGGTGTTCAGATCACCTCTTGATCATTGCTAGCTTCACGTCTGCTCCGCTTGTTCTCTTCTCGCTCTTATTTGCGTTGGTTAGCCACCATATCTTGCTTAGTCGCTGCTGCAACCTCACCACTTTACCCCTTCCTTTCCTTTAAGCTTTGCTAGTCTTGATACCCATGGTGATGGGATTTACGAGTCCTCGTGGCTCACCAGATACTTCCAAAACCAGTTTGCGGTGCCTATGTTACCGAAAGGTGTGACGCAATCAAGCTCAAGGAGGAGCTCGATGAAGATCTTGCCCTTTGTGTTGTTTCGTTTTAGTTGATCAGTAGTGGAGCCCAGTTGGGGTCGATCGGGGACCGTTTGTCGCATTTGGGGTTCTTCTTTTATTTTGGTTCCGTAGTCGGACCTTGATTGTATCCGGATGATGTAATGCTCTATTCATGTATTTGTGTGAAGTGGCGATTGTAAGCCAACTATGTATCTTTTCCCCTTATGTATTACTTGGGTTGTGTGAAGATTACCTCACTTGCGACATTGCTTTCAATGCGGTTATGCCTCTAAGTCGTGCTTCCACACGTGGGAGATATAGCCGCATCGAGGGCGTTACAGGGTTCCCAAGGAAACGTCAAGTTCTACTTCGTCAAGCTCAACTACAACCCCAAGGATTCCCATCAAGATGATGTGGATCCCGAAGAAGAAGAACTAGAGAGTTCTTGAGGGTGACTCCGCCAACATACTTCACTCACATTCATTTTGGCAAGGACTTGTGCAATCAACTTCCACATTATGCACTAGTTCATGGAGTCACAAACCCTCTTGTTGGTAAGTCAAGGGACAAGGTAATCATTGCTTTCATGGACATCATCTATTGTGTACTTCAATCTATGTCCATGGATATCCTTGTTTGTTCCTTGTGGGACTAACCCATGTAGGTATTGAAAGTGCCTGAATCCAAAGGATTGCTCCCAACTCTTGATGATCTTCATCAACATTGAGCATCCACATCTTCAACATCTACATGAAGTCTTCTACGACAACCCAAGGTTAGTTTGACCCTTTAAAAGGGGTTCTCACATCTAGGGGGAGCTTTGCTCTAAAGAATTGAGCTAAAGCATCTTCAAATGATGTGAACACATCAATGCTTTATGTAAAAGTGGTAACCCCACTTGTGCTTAAACGATGAGTATGACCTATGATCAAATGTTCTCATTTGACTCCTAAGTCAATATACTCATATATAGATGACCTAGTCATCGACAAATTGTGTGATAGTAGCTAGAGTCTTGATTGTGCATGTTTGACACATATTTCATTTGCTATCTTATTGTGTGAGCATGTTGGATGCATGATTTTATCCATTCGAGGACATCCATTTGTTGCTTTGGTCGTTGTGAGTTTTCTGACCAAATGGATGGACAAGAATGCCTAAGTTCCTCCCCTAGCTATCTATGCTTTCTTGTCTCAAATTCTATTCATGCTTATATCACAAACTTTGAACAAGTCATTTTCGGACACACCAAGTGAGGAGCACTCGGAGCCACCGATCCGTCAAAGGCTAAACTTCCAAAACCTTCTAAGTGATTTCGGTCAGACCAACCCACTCAAACTCGGTCAAACCGAAAGCACTTGGATTGATCTAGGTTTTCACCTCGGTGAATCAATTGTAATTTTCAAGGCCACCGAAGTGTGTAATTGCTCTGCGTTATCCATCTCGGTGCCACCGAAGTTTACAACTCGGTCCCACCGACAGCTAAGGGGTATAAATACTCGAGGGCAGCGTCGTTGATTCCTACTTCAAACGCCTCGCCCCACACCCCTTCTTTGCCGTCCGCCGTGGTCTCCGGATCGCCTCCGTTGCCGCTGTCGCCCTCGCCGCAGGTCTCCGTCGCCGTCAACAGACATCTCTCCGCGCTGTTGCCGCCGTAGAGGAATTCCACCAAGTTAGGGTGAGTTTCAATCCCACTCGTGCTCCCATCTCCGATTCAATGCACGATGGGTTTGCCTAGCATCTTGCCACGTTTGAGATCTTCCTATACACCAGATTAGTTCCTTTGAACGAAATTCGAGTAAAAGTTTTAGGGTTAGGTTTCCGCCGAACACATCTCGGTGAGACCGATTTTACATTCTCGGTATGACCGATTTGGCCTCTGCCATTGACCTTTGCACCTTTCGTCCAACCGAAGTTGTGCAAATCGGTGTGACCGAAATGAGGATTTAGTGAAACCCTAGTGTTTTCGGCAGGACCGAAACCCATTTCGGTCCAACCGAAAGTGGTGTGAATGGTTCTGTTTAGACACTTCGGATTCACCGAATTTTAAACTCGGTCTGACCGAAATGTCTTCTGTGAAAACCTAAAACTGAAATTTGAACTCATTTGTTTGCAAAATCTTCTGCAGTTTGTGATAACTCTTCTACTCGCCTACACCTTATCTATTCACAAAGTTGTCACCATGTCGATGCCAGTGACAGCCGAACAGGTCTGAGTCACCTATTGAAGAAATTCCAGAGGCAGGGCACTAGTCCCGAGCCCAAAGAGCTTTTCAGATGATGGTGAGAGGAGCACACCAAGTGGTTTGCCTCCTGCAGCCACCTGGGCGAAAAGAAGAAAAATTCGATGAAGAAGATTCGATTTCATTGTTGAGGAAGAGGTTTCCTCCAAGCCAAAGAGAAAAGTTGTTGCCAAAGAGCATCAAGGGCAGAAACCAAGAAAGGCACCAAGAAAGTGAAGAAGTCCACTGCTGCCAAGAAGCTGAGTATGGAAGAGGAAACTACAAGCAAGGTGAAGAAAACTTCCAAGAGGAAGAGGATTGTGCATGATGAAGCAGCAGATGATGATGATGATGAGGAAGCACCCCAGCCTCCTCGAAGCCTAAGCTCATGGGTGATGCCATCGTAGGCAGGAGCCCTTCTAAGTCCAAGCCATCTGCTCCAAAGAAAGGCAGCTCAAGCCAAGCCTCGCCGCCAAGCCCAAGAAGACTGTCAGAACATTCCAGCTTCAGAGAAGAAGAAAGATAATGTGCCACCAGGTGTGTCGATGATGAGGCACTGTCTTGTCAAACTTCGCGAAACTGCCACTCCACAATGATGCTCATCCTCAAGCCGAGAACATGAAGGAAAGAAAGGATAGAGGTCTCGTGCTATGGAGACAAGCTGATCCATATGCTTTGTGAGGAGAAGAACTGCTGTTGATCCAAGATTCCACACCGAGAGCAGCAGGACTTCTATGAGATCAGGTTGATGGACAAGAAGCCCATTGTTGCGACACTCGCTATGTTGACTGGGCCTACATTGACAGTGAAGAGCACAGAGACTTCTTTCCACATGTGCATGAGAGCTTCACTGCATGTGGTGTTGCAGATTTTATTGGTCGGTCGTGCAGATTGGAATGATGAGATGATCATGCAATTCTATGCCACACTCATTTCTATCCGATGGAAAGATCACATGGATGATGAAGGCCAAAGATTCTCTTCATCTTGTAGAAGAATGGGCAGAACTGCTGAATGCTCCAAAGCAAGAGAAGATGATGTTGATGTCTATGGCATTCCCAAGAAGAACCATGAGTCTATGAAGAACATGTACAAAGAGGTACCAGCTAAGGATGTGGAAATCTGAAGCTCGGCTCATTGTATCATCTCCGGCAGGTCTACCTACCACAAACACTATTCTGAGGCATACCTTGATGCCCAAGTCTGGAGATCATCGCATGATCAGAGGGTACTCGATCAACATGCTGCATATACTTGATGAGAAGGCACCTTTCAAGGTGATGGATTTGATAGTTGAGACTATCAAGAGGACTGCAGCTGACCAGAAGAGGTCGTGTGGATTTGCCCCGCACATTCAGATGCTTATCAATGCCAAGTTTGGCACGGGCACGTACTTGTTGGATAGACCACACTTGCCACTGCAGCCTGAGCATGAGGACAATGAAGTGGTGATGGATGAGGAGGATCCAACGTTAGTTGAAGGTCAAGCAAAGGTTGAATCTGCCAAGAAAGCCAAAGCTGAGAAGGAAGCAGCAGGAGCAGCAGCAGCTAAACCCAAGAGTGTTGGAGAGCAGCTCCTTGAAGCTACCCAGAGGATTGAACAACGCCTGGCCAGCATTGTGCAGTCTCAGGAGAGTCTTGAGAGGATTGTTGAAGACAAGATCCATGCTCGATGTCAAGTCGATCAAGTGCAAGTAATCACAACAAGCTTGAGGCAGATACCGAGGAAGCAAAGAGGGAGAAGGAAGAGCTCATGCGTGAGATGCAGGATGACCTAGTCCAGGATGATTATGAACAGCCTGCTCCGGTTCCCACAAGACCCCGATCAGCTGCTATCCCAGTGACAGACACCAGGACTACAGCCTCAGCACCTCCCACAGCTCCATCAGTTGCTCAAGTGACCACTCCTCCAGCAGCACAGACATCAGCTGAAGCCTTCGCAGATGCTGCCATATCAACTCCATCAACCCAGACAGGAGCCGCCAGCAGAGTCCCCAGTGACGCTTAGCTCTATACTTTTCGAACTTTTTGGTAACTTGTTGCCAAAGGGGGAGAAATTGTATAGATCATAGGACTTCGAGAGAGAGAGTGCTTTTGTCTTTGCGCTTTTGCTCTTTCGTTCATTTGCGGTCTTTTTGAGATACTTTTGGTTTTTCGAGACATTCTGTGTGCTTGATACTACGTTTCATTCTACCTTAATGAGTGCTTGGTCGTACTATGCCTTAATGTGTGCTTAATGCTTATCATATGCTATTCATATCTTGTATGACCAGTTACTCATGTCTTGGTGATTGGGTGCATGCTATTCATTCTTATCATTTTGTGCGCTCCACCAAGATGTATGTGACATGGAAGAGTGACCCATGATCCTAATCGATTGTGCATTTGCATTCAAACGCAAATCTTAAATAATGCACAAATTTAGGGGGAGCTCTTGCTTATCACATACTTCTCAAAGCGACTATATTATTCATTGATTATATCCTATGTCGAAGTTTGATCTATATGTTGTCATCAATTACCAAAAGGGGAGATTGAAAGTGCAACTAATCCCGGGTGGTTTTGGTAATTAATAACAACATATATATCATTGAACTAATAGTTTCTTGAGAATCATTTCGAAAGTTCAGTGATATGGGTATGGCAATGATCAAGATGTGGACCCTCAAAATGCTAAGGCAAGCATTGGCAAAAGCTCAAGACTCCATTTTTGGTTTAGTGATCCAAGATCACATTGAGTCTATAGGAAAGCCAATACTATTAAAAGGGATGAGGTTATGATAATGATCTGGTTGCTCAAAGTGCTTAGTGATACATCTCCTAAACTATCGCAACTCTCACTTCCATAATACACTCATAAGTAATCTCGGTCCCACCGATTCCCTAAACTCACCACACCGAGATGAACCACCTCACCATATAGCCAAACCCTAGAAATCTCGGATTTTCCGATTCTGAACTCGGTCTCACCGAAACTTGTGTTGCCAAGCTTCTGTAACCTTCTGTCATCAAATCGGTGTCACCGAGATGATAAATTTGGTCTCACCGAGATTGGCAAACCCTAGTCTTTGGATGAATCGGACTCACCGAGATTGTATTTTCGGTCCCACCGAAAATTCCAACGTTCACATGTTTTGAACTTTCGGTCTCACCGAGTTGTCAACTTCGGTCTGACCGAGATTGGTCAAATGTGTGTAACGGTTGGATTTTGTGTGGAGGCTATAAATACACCTCCACCCCCTCTTCATTCGTGGAGAGAGCCATCAGAAAGAACTACCACTCCTACCTTACATTTCTGAGAAGAAGACTACCTACCCTTGTGTTGAGATCAAGTAGCTCCACTCCCACCATATGAAGCTTGATCTCTAGCCTTCCCAAGTTGCTTTCCACTCAATCCTTTCTTCCACCACAGCCAAATCAGTGAGGAGAGTTGAGTGTTGGGGAGATTATCATTTGAAGCACAAGAGCAAGGAGTTCATCATCACCAACACCATCTATTACCTTTTGGAGGGTGGTGCCTCCTAGATTGGTTAGGTGTCGCTTGGGAGCCTCCGTCGAGATGTGGAGTTGAACCAAGAAGTTTGTAAGGGCAAGGAGATCGCCTACTTCGTGAAGATCTACCCCGAGTAAGGCTAGTCCTCCGTGGGCGTATGCCCTGATGGCATAGACAAGGTTGCTTCTTCGTGGACCCTTCGTGGGTGGAGCCCTCCGTGGACTCTCGCAGCCGTTACCCTCCGTGGTTGAAGTATCCATCAACGTGGATTGACGATAGCACCACCTATCGGAACCACGAGAAAAATATCCGTGTCTCCAAATTGCGTTTGCTCTTCTCCACCTCTCTTTACTACATGTGCAATTTACTTTCCGCTGCCTATACTCTAGAATTGCATGTGTAGGGTGATACTTGACTTGATCATCATTGTGAACTTGCCAAAAACTTGTCTTTATCAAAAGCCTGAATTTTTATATTGTCAAGTAGTCTAATCACCCCCCCTCTAGACATACTTTCGATCCTACAATCTTTCAATATAATCATTTCATAAAGTTCAATGATTGGCATGGCATGGCGTGGACTAGAGATGTGGACCCCTCAAAATGCAAAGGATATATATTGGCAACAAGCTCGAGACTCTACATTTTCATTTTAGTGATCCAAGATCACATTCAGTCCATAGGAAAGCCAATACTATTAAAAGGGGATGAGGTGTTGCTCAATGGGTTACTTGCTCAAAATGCTTTGTTGATATGCTCCAAAACCCTCAACCACTTTCTCAGTTCCACATATGTCCTAAACCTAAAAGTCAAATTTGGCCCCACTGATTTGATCTACCCGGCGCCGCCGGGTTTCATTTGACATAGCCACTACCACAAATCCTAGTTACTTCGGTCTCACTAATAGGGATCTCGGTATCACCGAGATGGGATTGCAAACTCTCTATTTCCCTTTTGTAAAATTTCGGTCTCACCAAAATGAGCAAATCGGTCCTAGTGAGTCTGCATTGCAAACTCCCTGTTTCCTTTTCGTAACACTTCGGTCCCACCGAAGTGAGCGAATCGTTCCCACCGAGTTTGCCTGACCAATCCTCTGTGTACCTATTGCTGAAGTCGGTCCCACCGAGTTTTTGCGATCGATCAAACTGACATTACGTTATGCCCTAACCCTAGCATATCGGTCCCACTGAGATGACTATATCTGTCCCACCGAAAATCATAACGTTCGCATTTTTACCTGGATCGGTCTAACCAAGTTTGCTCGTTCGGTCCCACCGAGTTTGGGAATCTATGTGTAACGATTAGATTTTTTGTGGAGGCTATATATACCCATCCACCCACTCTTCATTCATGGAGAGAGCCATCAGAACAAACCTACACTTCCACTGCTCATTTTCTGAGAGAGAACCACCTACTCATGTGTTGAGGCCAAGATATTCCAATCCTACCATATGAATCTTGATCTCTAGCCTTCCCCAAGTTACTTTCCACTCAAATCATCTTTCCACCATAGTCAAATCTTTGAGAGTGAGTTGAGTGTTGGGGAGACTATCATTTGAAGCAAAAGAGCAAGGGGTTCATCAATAACACACCATCTATTACCTTTTGGAGAGTGGTGTCTCCTAGATTGGTTAGGTGTCACTTGGGAGCCTCCGTCAAGATTGTGGAGTAGATCGCCTACTTCGTGAAGATCTACCCTAGTGAGGCAAGTCCATCATGGGCGATGACCATGATGGGATAGACAAGGTAGATTCTTCGCGGTCTTTTCATAGGTGGAGCCCTCCGTGGACTCGCGCAACCGTTACCCTCCGTGGGTTGAAGTCTCCATCAACGTGGATGTACGATAGCACCACCTATTGGAACCACGCCAAAAATCTTCGTGTCAAGATTGCGTTTGCTCCCTCCAAACTCCTCCCATTTACTTTCTTGCAAGTTGCATGCTTTACTTTCCGCTGCTCATATACTGTTTGCATGCTTGCCTTAATTGTATTGTAATTGCTTGACTTGTGCTAAGTTGCTAAAATCTGCCAAGAACTAAAATTGGGAAAGGTTAAGTTTTTATTTGGTCAAGTAGTCTAATCACCCCCTCTAGACATACTTTCGATCCTACAAGTGGTATCACAGCTTTGGTCTCCATTTGCCTTGATTTCCATAGCTTTGGTGATCATAGCCTTGGTTTCACAACCTAGGAGAATATGGCGTCTAGCGAGGGAAATTATCACCGTAGAGGCCCTTACTTTGATGGTAAAATTTTTGCTAGTTGGAAACATAAGATGAAAACACATATTCTTGGACATAACCCCGCCGGTTGGGATATTGTGTGTATTGGCTTGCAAGGTGAATTCTTTGATGGGAGAGAACCAAACCGTGAAGCTACCACGAAAGAATTGAAGATGTTGCAATACAATGCTCAAGCTTGCGATATCCTCTTTAATGGATTGTGCCCCGAAGAATTCAACAAAATCAGCCGTCTTGAGAATGCAAAGGAAATTTGGGATACTTTGATTGATATGCACGAAGGTACCGACTCCATCAAGGAATCCAGGTTGGATGTGCTTCAAAGTTAACTTGACAAGTTCAAAATGAAGGATGGTGAAGGTGTCGCTGAAATGTACTCTAGGCTTGCTCTCATCACTAATGAGATTGCCGGCTTAGGAAGTGAAGAGATGACTGACAAATTCATCATCAAGAAGATCTTTAGAGCCTTGGATGGAAAATATGATACCGTGTGCACATTGATCCAAATGATGCCAAATTACAAAGGTCTCAAGCCAACCGAAGTCATTGGAAGAATTGTTTCTCATGAGATGTCACTTAAGGACAAAGAAGAGCTTCACAACAAGTCTAGTGGTGCTTACAAAGCCTCATGTGATGCTCCTACATCATCAAATGAGAAACAAGCCTTCAATAAAGAATTAAGCTTAATGGTGAAGAACTTGAACAAATTCTACAAGAGTAGAAGAAAGGAAAGAAGTTCCAAGTCAAGGTCCTACAAGACAAAAGATCTTTTAGTCGTGAGCAAAACTGCTACAACTGTGGAAGACCAGGACACTACTCCAATGAGTGTACGGCTCCCTACAAAAGAAGAGAAGACTCACCTAAAAGAAGAAGCAAAAGGTAAGAATCACCTCCAAGAGAGAGGAGTAGAGATGATCGCTATGAACGAAGAACCACTCGAAGAAGCAATGATTCGGACAGGAAGGACAAGTCATCAAGGAGCTACACAACACGAAGACATCAAGCTCATGTTGGTGAATAGGTATCCGGCTCCGACTTCGACCACCACTCCGAGAGAAGTTATCACTCCGACCCCGAATATACTCAAGATGAAGGTGTCGCCAGTCTAGCACTCGTGTCAACCAACTCCTACGACATATTTGACTCACCAAATGAAGGAATTGGGAGATGCTTCATGGCTAAAGGCCCCAAGGTAACACACCCCGAGTATGTTGATTTCAATAGTGATGAAGATGACTTGCTAGGTGATGATGATTACTTGTTGACAACTCTAGTGATGAATTCTATGACGAAACATCAATTAATCATGCTCATCAAGATAAAAGGAATAACAATGATAAGGAGGAGATTGAGCTTCTAACTAAAGAACTAAACACTATTAAGTTAGCTCATGAAACTACCTTAGAAGATCATTTAGAACTTTTAAAAACTCATGAGAAGTTACGCTTCTAAAAGCTCAATCTTGAGCAAGAGCATGAGTTCTTAAAGGCCATCAATGATGATCTTCAGAAGGAAAGTTCTTATTACATTGCCAAGCGTTTACTCTTGTCTACTTACATGCCCCAAGTAAAATCTAGCAACAAGAACAAGAAAGATTCTTCTTCTACTAGTAACAATTGTCAGCGTTCAGGTATGGGGGTATCCAGCCCTGCCTGCCTGTGGCCCACCGTGTGGCTCCATCGGTGGCCTGGTACGACCAGCTTCAAGCATCAACAGCTCAAGACCTTCGCGAGGGGCCAAGCCTCGTGAGGCGGACGATGCCAAGACCCCTGAGGGGATCGGCCTCCTCATGAGGCTCAGCTGACGTGAGCCATGACAACCAAGGCCAGGCGGGCGCCAGGTGGGCTCCAGTGGGCGCAGAGCGCATGTTTCCTCTTTGGTGGAAGGGAGGCAAGCCACAGGCGCGGAGTTCCGAGGAATCATCCAAAGGTTTCCATTCCGGTGCAACAAGACCAAGACCGCCAGGAGGCAGGACGGAGGTCATCGCCGAGCCCACCGCAGCGTCACGACAAGAGGCTTTTCGCAGGCGAAGACTACTTTTGTTAGGATAAGTTGTACTACTTGTCCCCTATTGAATCCGGCTGTTGTGGGTCCCTTCCCACCAACATTTGGGAAGAGGACCAAGGCCACAATAAATAGGACTTAGCCACAACCATAGAGGTCATCTAGTTCACACCCCCTCAGCTCCCTCAAGCTCAAGAACACCTCACCTCCTGAGGCCAGTTCATCCATTGTACTAGTTCATCCTCAGCCCTCCGAGGCAATCCACCAAAACGCTGGAGTAGGCTATTACACCGCAAGGTGGCCCGAACCAGGATAAACTACTGTGTCTATTTGTCTCTTCGAGCTTGACACGCTAGGCTTAGGCGGATCGCGAGTAGGCAGGCTGGGTAGGCTGAGATCTCCGCACGCACCCCAGAGTTGGACCTCTCAAGGGTTTGCGGAACCCGTAATCCGACATTAGTGCGTCAGGTAGGGGTGCGTCGGATCTTCTCTTCCGCCGATCAATCCACCGCCACTCCGATACATCCATTGCCGACACCCCGAGGGCGCATGTCGAGCGCTGGGTGGTTCGGGCCTTCGCGACGGTGCTCGCCGACGAGGAGGATCTCCACTCCGCCCTGCTCACGGCCCACACTCTGCCTGGGGCCGCCAGCTGCGGGCGGCGCGGGGTGCAGCCATCCCCACTGGCGCCGCGCCACAACCACGCCGTCGTGCGATCTGCAAACTACGCTGCAGCAACCGCACCTCACCTGCGCAGGGAACAAGCAAACATGTGGGCTGTGTCATCGTGGCGCGAGAGCTCCTGAGGTGCAAGCTGCTGGAAAGCGGCCGCGACGCCCTGCTTGAATGGGTCGCCGAGCTATTGGATGCGGCGTGCAGGGGTGCAGCGCCATTCTGCACCCAGCCCACGTCGCAAGTGATGGTAAGGGCGCGCGCCCGTCCCCGACACAACCATGCACCCCCTCCCAGGGCCCCCGAAGAGCCCCTCGGCGCTGGCCAGCTTCACGGAGCAGCCCGCACCCCTCCGAATGTACCGCCTCAGCATGGAGCTGCTACGGACGACATCATTAGGGGCCGCACTGGGGGGATGGCCCTTGGGCGGCAGGACCAGAGGGCGATTGAAAAAGGCGGGAACATGAGGCAGCTGGGCGGCATTTCGGTGCGGCCAGCCCGGAAGCCTACGTCCCCGTTGCGATGGATCCAAGGCATGCACTGGGAGAGGGCACCAGCTGATCCCCCACGCCAGGCTGGGCGCTGGACATAAATGAGGCCGAGCTCTATTTTGAGCCGCTGCTGAGCCCTGCCAACATCTCAGTGACAACCTCAGGGTACAGCTGTCGGCATTCTGGGAACGGGGGTCCCCAGACTTGCTGCCTGCAGCCTACGGCATGGTTCAAGGGGTGGCCCAGTATGGCCCATCTTCATCAACTCCAGCTCAAGACCCTCGCGAGGGGCCAAGCCTCGCGGGGCGGACAATACAAGGCTTCCTCAGAAACGGCCTCACTAGGCTGGCTCGCGAGGAGGCGGAGAGATCAAGGCAGAAGTACCTCGCGAGGTGCTCAGGCGCGGAGATATCAAGGCAGGGGTACCTCGTGAGGTGAACAGAAACGCAAGCCATGACGATCGAGACCAGGTAGGCGCCAAGCGGGCACCGGCCTGCGCAGTGTCCTTGTTTCCTCTTTGGTGCAAAGCGGGCAAGCGCAGGCGCGGAGTACCGAGGCATCAAGCAAAGGTTACCATTTCGGTGCAACGAAACCAAGACCAGCAGAGCGGCAGGACGGAGGTCACCATGGAGCCCAAGACGGCGTCATCGCCAGTGCCTTTGGCAGCCGCAGACCAACTTTAGTCATGATAACTTGTACTAGATGTTCCCCTTCAAAATAGCTATTGTTGGCGCCCTTCCCGCTCAATATTTGGGAAGAGACCAGGGCCTCTATATATAGAGATAGCCACCACAGTAGAAGGAGGGCTGGATCTCACCTAGAGCCAACAGAGACAGAGCAATTCCTCCCCAAACACATCACCACAAGAACACTCCTTGCGAGGCTGTTCTTCCTTTGTACTGTTCATCATCAGCCCCTGAGGCAATCCACCACACCACACACTGGAGTAGGGTATTACACCACAACGGTGGCCCGAACTAGTATCAACCTTGTGTCCCTTGTGTTGTTCATCGTGTAGCTTAGATTCTCAGTGAGGCGTTGGGACATGGATCGGTAGGGGGAAGATCTTCGTGCGCACCCCAGAGTTCGAACCTTAAGGGTTTTGCCGGAACCTGATATCCGACATTTGGTGCGCTAGGTAGGGGTGCGCCGAAGCTCTCCCTTCCGTCGACCCTCTCTCCATCAACACCGCGCTTCTCCCTCATGGCGGACAATGCGCCGCCCGCTCCGGCTGCCGATGCTGACACTGGGGCCACGGGGCTCTGAGCATTGGCCCCTGCCTTGTGACAGGTGCAGTGGCCGAACTAGTTCAAGCCAGAGATGCCGCCACGCTATGACGGCGCGATGGATCCACTAGCTTTCCTGCTAGCGTATGAGGAGGCCGTCCTCAAGGCTGGGGTCGACGACAGGGTCATGGCTAACTGGATTCCCATGGCCCTCACCGGCGTTCCGCGCATGTGGCTGCTCCACCTGCCAACGGCTTCGGTGGCCTCCTAGGAGGAGCTGTGTGACCTCTTCCTTGCCCATTATGCTGTGCTGGTGCCCCTGGTCGTCGCAACTCTCCTAGGCGGCTCGCATGTGCCACTCTCGAGCCGCCACGTCAAGCCATTCGCTCGCGGATCGGCGCCACCCCGCACGCAGCGAAGCCTCTCGGTCGGGTGGCACCCAAGCCCTCCTTCAAAAGGCGCCCGATGATGTGCACTCCCACCATCTGCCAGGTGGCCGTCACCAGGACCCTCATCGACGGCGGTGCTGGCCTCAACGTGCTCTTGATGGAGGCCTTCAGCCTCCTTCACGTGCCGCTGGAGCGACTCCGACCCAGCAAGTCCTTCTCGGGCGCCGGAGGCAGTTCCACCGGCTCCCTGGGGCAGATCCGCCTCCCGGTGACCTTTGGCACCCACGACAACTTCCGCACGGAGCTGGTCGACTTCGACATCGCCCCCATCAGCCTCCCGTACAACGCCATCTTCGGCTACCCTGCCTTGGTCCAGTTAATGGTAGCGACTCACCCGACCTACAACCTCATGAAGATGCCCGGGAGCGGCGACGTCCTCACCGTAGCTGGAGATACGAAGGATGCTCTGCAGGCGCTCAAGCTCGCCTTCAAGGCGGCCGCAGTGGCGCAGCCCACCAGCGCCGACACCCTCAAGACCAAGGGGCTGCGCTAACCAAGAAGAAGCAGTTGTTCACCCAAGACAAGGCGGAGACTAAGCAGGTACCAGTCGATGAGGATTGATCCTCTGGCGCCACCTTCACCATAGGCGCCAATCTCGACCCCGAGCAGGAGGAGGCTCTAGTGAAATTCTTGCGCGTGAACAAGGAGATGTTCGCGAGGGAACCCAAGCAGCTAGCAGGGGTCCCAAGGCAGGTGATCGAGCACCACCTGAACGTGTGCCCCAATGTGCGCCTGGTGAAGCAGAAAGCAAGGCGGCAGTCCACCAAGAAGCAGGCCTTCATCGTCCAAGAAACCCACAAGCTAGAAGCCGCGGGAGTCATTCGCGAGGTTCGCTATCCGGAATGGCTGGCAAACCCTGTTGTTGTGCTGAAGAAGGGAGGAAAGGAGCGCATGTGCATTGACTTCAGCAACCTCAACAAGGCATGCCCTCAAGATCCGTTCCCGCTTCCCCGCGTCGACTAAATCGTCGACTCCACCGCTGAGTGCGACCTGTTGTGCTTCCTGGATGCCTTCTCTGGCTATCACCAAATCAAGATGGAGGTAGAAGATGTGGAGAAAACGGCCTTCCCGACTTCAAGGGTGTATTGCTACACTGTGCATGTCGCTCGATTATGCGAACGCAGCGCAACCTTTCGAAGGATCGATGCATATCGCCTTGGGCCATCAGCTCGGGAGAAACGCCGAGGCCTATGTTGATGACATCGTGGTGAAGTCTAGGGAGGCCAAGACCCTGATACATGACCTGGAAGAAACCTTCGCGAGCCTTCGCGAAGTGGACCTGCAACTCAACCCGGAGAAGTGCGTGTTTGGTGTTCCTTCCAGCAAGCTTCTGGGCTTCCTCGTGTCCCACAAAGGTATCGAGGCTAACCTAGAGAAGGTCAAGGCAATCGACGACATGAGTCCGCCGCAAACCCTCAGGGAAATGCAGAAGCTCACCGGGCGAGTAACCGCGTTAGCGCGCTTCATCTCCAAGCTGGGGGAACGTGCCCTGCCCTTCTTCAAGCTGATGAAGAAGAAGGGTCCGTTCGACTGGACTCAAGAGGCTGACAAAGCGTTCCAAGATCTCAAGAAGTACCTGACCAGCCCTCCGCTGATGGTGGCCCCATGCCCTCGGGAGCCTTTGGTGCTCTACCTCACCGCCACACCCCACTCCACCAGCAAGAACTCTCGTGGCGCCGGAGGAGCGCTGGTCAAAGCCAGACGGCCGAACCCCGATCATGGCAAAGACAGGCTGAAGGCCTTGCGAGGGCCACGACCTTGGCGGATGGGGACCAGCCTCAACAGGAAGGCGCCTCCGGGGCTGAGGGGACCTCACCAAGCAGTCAGGAGCCGAGGGCTCAAACGCCTCAGGAGGCGCTCGACTCTCCGGAGGGTGCGGGCTCCGTCGGCGCGCCCACCCTCGTCGAGCATCCCGTGTATTTCGTCAGCACGATGCTGCGGGATGCAAGGGCACGGTACCCCATGCCCCAAAAGCTCTTTCTCGCGCTATTGGTGGCCTCTCGGAAGATGTGACACTACTTCCAAGGTCACCCATCAAGGTTGTCTCAGCCTACCCGTTGGAGAGGGTGCTCAGGAGTCCTAACTCCACTGGAAGGGTCGCTGAATGGAACATCGAGCTGCAAGCATTTCAGTTAGAATTCAGCACGACTAGAGTCGTCAAAGGAGCCGCACTTGCAGATTTTGTGGCAGAATGGAGAGAGGCGTCAGGGCTTGAAGCAGGAGAAGATCGGTCGCTTTCCCCGGGAAGCGAGGCACCAGACAGCTAGGTTATGCACTTCGATGGAGCATTCTCGCGACATGGCGCAGGGGCAGGCGCAGTGCTTATATCCCCTAATCAGGACAAGCTCTACTACACCGTGCAGCTCTGTTTCCAGCAGGGCGAAAAGGTTTCCAACAACATAGCAGAATACGAGGGCCGCATAGCAGGCTTAAAGGCAGCGGCCGCACAAGGGGTGAAGCGCCTCATCATTAAGGGTGACTCACAGCTCCTCGTCAACTTCTCCAACAAAGTATACGAGCCCAAGGACAAGAACATGGAGGCGTATCTTGCAGAAGTGCGCAAGATGGAAAAGCAGTTTTTGGGGCTGGAGTTGCAGCATGTGCCTTGCGGCACCAATCAGGAGGCTGATGACATCGCCAAGAGGGCATCGAGGCGGCTGCCTCAGGAGCCTGGCGTTTTCGAGGAATGACTCTTCAAGCCCTCAGCAGCACCATCACTATCAAGCACAGCGCAACCTCAGGGGGAGCTCCCTCAACCGCCTGCCTTAGGAGCCACGGCCTGTGGCCCGACCTCAGGAGCGCGCTTGCTCCTGACGTTGGAGCCTCAGGAAGGATGTTGGACTGTGGAGCTCAAGGATTACCTGATGCAAGGGACTCTACCAGAGAAAGAAGAGGACGCGGAACACGTGGCCTGGCAGGCCATGGCCTACTGCATCCAAGACGGAGAGCTCTACCAGAAGCGGCCCAGCGGTGTTTCCCTGCGTTGCATCTCCAGGGAACAGGGGAAGGAGTTGCTGGCAGACATTCACGGTGGAGACTGTGGGCACCACTCGTCATCACGGACCCTCATCGGCAAGGCGTTTCGCAGCGGGTTTTATTGGCCTACAGCACTCAACGACGCAGTCGAGCTGGTGAAGGCTTGCGAAGCCTGTCAATTCCACGCCAAGCAGATTCATCAGCCAGCTCAGGGCCTGTAGACCATTCCACTCTCATGGCCGTTCGCGGTGTGGGGACTGGACATTTTGGGCCCGTTTCCTCGGGCTCCAGTGGGCTATCGCTACCTCTACGTCGCCATTGACAAGTTCACCAAGTGGGCTAATGATGCGGAGCATCCCTCGCTCATCCCCATGGACGTACCTACATCTCCCTCAACACCACTTGGACCCATGACAATAGCTAGAGCAAAGGCTATCGAAGATAAGGTGAACTCGCTCCTCTCTGAACTTCCTCTCTCTACTCACGAGACTTGGCTACTACCTCATATGGACACTGTGTGTGTGATCAGGTACTTGGAGGAGAGCCACGGGACAGCTACACCCAAAGGACAAGGTGGCAAGGATGCCAAACATGGACATCAAGAAGAAGAGCCGTTTGTTAAGCTACAGGCACCGGACGACCGGCCGGTCCCGGACGTCCGAGCCCTGTGAGGTGCTATAGCAAGGGAAGGAAGGCAGGACAGAGCTACAGGCCACGGACGACCGGCCCGGCCTGGACGTCCGACGACTCCCACGGCCACGGACGACCGATGCCCTCCGGACATCCGGCAGCTGGACACCCGAGAAGAAATTAACGGAAGACCGAAGCCACCGGACGACCCGGCGACCAACACCCGAGCCGAATTTACGGAAGTACGACAACCCCGGATGTCTGGACCGTCCCGAAGCCCCGGACGTCCGACGTCTTTGGGACGTCCGACACCTGAGTGACCGCAGCCATGGGCAGGAGCCCTTGTACCCCTTCACTTTGACTCCCATTTGCACTACGACTATAAATAGGTCTCGCCCACCTCCTAGCTAGGGTAGCATTGGTTTGTCTCATATTTTGTGTGTGAGCCTTGCTCATCCACATGGTTACTTCTCCTCGGACCTCACGACCTCTTCGAAGAAGATCTCCCAAGCGGATTCAAGACCCCTTCAAGGTAAGACAATCAAGACCTCCTCACGGAGAAGAACGACTACCCTTGTATCCTTCCTTTGTTGATTTCGATTCTTGTGCTACCTTATGTGTTTGGTGATCTAGCCCTTGTGTGATCGATTACTTGTCGGTTTAGTGATTCTCTCATTTCTCCCCGTGTTTTACCTTGTGTTTTCCGCGCATTCATCATGTTTCCCCCCATAGGATCCACTCCAAACGTGAAAGATCGGCCCCTAGGGTTCCGCCCTACATCATCTTGGTATCTTGAGCCACGTTGATCACGTTTTTGGAGTCCCTACCCCGTGTTTTCTAGCTTGATTTTGTTGTTTTCGTCCTAAACCCAAAAATTCCACACCAAAAATAGCCCCTAATTTTTTTTGTGATTTGTTGGTGAGTTGAGATTTTGTTGGATTTGGTCCATGGATTTGAGTTGCTACGTGTGGATCTAGCTTTCCCCACCCTCCCCACCCTTTTCCATCCACCAACCCGCTCAATTTCGATCTCACCATCTTACTCCGCACCGAAATCGTGCAGTTCATCCCGTGCTCGAATTTCGCCCAGGCACCGGACGACCAGACCCTGCCGATGTCCGACGACCGGACGAACGTAAAAAATCGGCCACCACCACAACCCCACGTTCCACCACATCTTCCAAACCAACATACACCACCATCTTCCACAATACCTCCTATGATGATTTTGACACGTTTTGGTCCTTGAGATGTTGAGTTGTGGCTCCCGTGTCCTATTGTGTTTCGGCTATTTAGGTTCTGTTCGACTTCATCTTCACCACGGCTCCTCTTCGCAAGGGTCTCATCATCGCCAAGGACGGTAACTTCGACGACATCTTTGTCATACCTGGCAATTGCATTGAGACCCCACATGGCCTTACTTTTGCGTAGCTTACCCATCGAGACTGGCCATTGAGTATTTCCGGCAACGTGACTTGTGCACATTAGTGATCATACTCCATAGCATACATACCATACCACCGTGGTGCATATCTTGGCATCAACTTGTGTGTCACAAAGTTGTCATCGCATACACAATTGCTATCTTGGTTCGTGAAGTTTTGCATGAGAAAAGAGCTCAAAAGTGAAAGAGCCACCAAAGCTTTTAAGCAAAGAGGAAAGGTAAGCAAAAAGCTTATAAACAAGAACCATAGCATCATACTACATTAAGATTGTCATATCAGATCATCTTGGATCATAGCACCGAAATACCATACATATAGCATATGTGGGATCGAGATCATTGCATTTTTGCCTAGTAGGTTGTGCACAAGCTCCGTATCCGCCTATTGTGCAATCGTGCTAGCGTCTCTCTAGTATTGTGCAACAGGAGCATTTTTCTGGATTCCACATTTTGGCTCACTTTTGGTTTGCACAATCCCATTTATCTATTTGCGTGTGTTTCCGTGTACCCCCACTTGCTTGGTCTACTTGCATTTGCAAATTTGTGAATCTTTTCCAATAGTATTGAATCTCACTTTCAATTGCATCAAATTTTGTGCCACCATCCTAACCAAGCTCCACCATAAGCAACCTGCTGTAGCTTGTTGTAATCATGCTGCAAACTTGCTAAATAATGTTGCTGTTAGCCTGTTAACATTAAGTTTAGTTTTTCCATGAGTTTTTCTAGTGATCCATGCACCCTATGAAGTTGATCTTGCAATTCTTAGCTTCATAAATATGTCATATTACTGTTGGTCACCTTGTCATGCCATGTATTGCTCTGTGGTGAGTGGTACAAGCTCACCAACATGCCTATTTATCGTTGTTCCTGCCATGTCTGAATCTGTCATGTCATTTGCCATGTTTGCATAGATGCTACCATCTTTTCTGTTGATCTTTGGAATAAGTTAAGTAAGGGAGTTTTGTTATTTGTCTTTAGTATTAGCATGCCATGCCTTTGTTTGCCATGATAAGTTCCTGTAGCATGTTGTTTCATAGCTCTAAACATTGCAACCTGATGTTATTTCTGCCAAGTCTGTAAACTGTTATTATTTGCAATCTTGCCATGTCCTTTGAAGCATGTTGTATTGTTTTCTGGAGCTAGCTCAGTGTTCATGTTTTTTCATGCTTTACTTGTAATTCATGACCATGCCTTTTGTTTTCACGTTGAGATGATGTAGTATATTGTTTTGATGTTTGCTAGATGCCTAGTTGCTGTTTTGGACAGCTTGGCCTTTAAACTTGTTTCATGTGTATGTGTTGAACCGTTGCTCCGTTTTGAGTGTGCTTTATATGAAACTTGCTTGATTTTGCATGAAGTTTCATATTATCATGCTGCATCCATGTTTTGAGAGTGTTTGGTTGATGTTTGTATGCATTTAGCATCAATACCGTGGTAAACTTGTTTTGCTCATATCTTCTAGGCCGTAGCTCCGAACTAAATGAACTTTATATGTAACTCGACTAGAATTTCGTGTAGATCATCTTGGTGCATCTTAACTTACTGTTTAACAACTTGAACATAAGGTTTATTCAGATCTGGACCAACTTTGAAACTTGCATATGAGTACTTACCGGAATTGTTATATGTTGTTTCCGGCCTCATTTAAACTTGCTTTGATATGTTGCTCTTGTATGCATCATCTCTTGCCATGAGTAGCTTCATGTAGCCTTTGTCATGCATCATGCTTCATTGTGCATCATGCCATTTCTATGTGTTGTGTGTTTACCTTGTTGTTTGCTTCTTTCCGGTTGTGCTCCTTCTCGGTAGTTCTAGTTTCGTTGCGATCGTGAGGATTCGTTCGTCTACGCTTGGTTCGTCTTCGTGGCTTCATCTTCTTCATGGTCTCGTTCTTCTTCCTTGTGGGATTTCAGGCAAGATGACTGTTACTCTGGATCTCACTACTATGATTGCTATGCTAGTTGCTTCATTCTATCGCTATGATGCGCTACCTATCACTTGCTCTTCAAGGCTCCCAAATTGCCATGTCAGCCTCTAACCTTTTACAACCTTCCTAGCAAACCGTTGCTTGGCTACGTTACTGCTTTTGCTCGGCCCCTCTTATAGCATTGTTAGTTGCAGGTGAAGTTGAAGATTGCTCCATGGTGGACAGGATTATGTTGGGATATCACAATATCTCTTATTTAATTAATGCCTCTATATACTTGGCAAATGATGGAAGGCTCGGCCTTATGCCTGGTGTTTTGTTCCACTCTTGCCGCCCTAGTTTCTGTCATACTGGTGTTATGTTCCTTGATTTTTGCGTTCCTTACGCGGTTGGGTGATTTATGGGACCCCCTTGACAGTTCGCTTTGAATAAAACTCCTACAGCAAGGCCCAACCATGGTTTTACCATTTGCCTACCTAAGCCTTTTTCCCTTGGGTTTTCGGAGCCCGAGGGTCATCTTTATTTACCCCCCCCCCCCCCGGGCCAGTGCTCATCGTGAGTGTTGGTCCAACTGTCGACCGCCGGTGTACCGAGGGCAACTCTGGGCTGGCCTACCGGAAGTTTGGACAATCCGGTGTGCCCTGAGAACGAGATATGTGCAGCTCCTATCAGGATTTGTCGGCACATTCGGGTGGCTTTGTTGGTCTTGTTTTACCATTGTCTTGTAAACCGGGATTCCAAGACTGATCGGGTCTTCCCGGGAGAAGGTATATCCTTCGTTGACCGTGAGAGCTTGTGATGGGCTAAGTTGGGACACCCCTACAGGGTATTATCTTTCGAAAGCCGTGCCCGCGGTTATGTGGCAGATGGGAATTTGTTAATGTCCGGTTGTAGAGAACTTGACACTTGACTTAATTAAAACGCATCAACCGCGTGTGTAACCGTGATGGTCCCTTTTCAGCGGAGTCCGGGAAGTGAACACGGTTTTGGGTTATGTATGAACGTAAGTAGTCTCAGGATCACTTCTTGATCACTTCTAGTTTCTCAACCGTTCCGTTTGCTTCTCTTATCGCTCTTATTTGCGTTGGTTAGCCACCATATATGCTTAGTCGCTGCTGCAACCTCTCCACTTTACCCCTTCCTTACCCATTAAGCTTTGCTAGTCTTGATACCCATGGTAATGGGATTGCTGAGTCCTCGTGGCTCACAGATTACTACAACAATAGTTGCAGGTGCAGGTTATGCGATGATCATGACGCGAGAGCGATGTTGCTTGTTTTGGAGTTCTTCTTCTGCTTCTTCTTTGATCAGGGGATAGGTTCCTTCTCGGCAGCCTGGGCTAGCAGGGTGGATGTCGTTTGAGCTTCTGTTTGTGCTTCATCCGTAGTCGGATGTTGATCTTATGTATGATGTATTGTTGTACCCTTGCGGCATTTGTATGCCTTGTATGTATCCCCATCTATTATGTAATGTTGATGTAATGATATCCACCTTGCAAAAGCATATCATTATGCGGTTCAATCCTTGGTGGGACCTTCGAGTCTCTTTAGGATAGTATCGCATATTGAGCGTGATACTATGCTCCTCTACATTGCCGCCACCAACAGAGTTATCAGCACCGTGATTGTCGTTGAGCGCCCAGAGGCCGGCATGGCACAGTCGGTCCAGAGGCGAGTATATTACCTGAGTGAGGTCCTGTCGGCCTCCAAGCAGAATTACCTTCACTACCAGAAGATGTGCTATGGCGTGTACTTTGCCACCAAGAAGCTGAAGCAGTACTTTCAAGAGCACTCCATCATAGTCGTCTGCTCCGCTCCCCATACTGGGATCATAGACAATGGAGACGCCTCAGACCAGGTGGCAAAGTGGGCCATCCAGCTGGTTCCACAGACCATCTTCTACCAGCCCCGCACCGCCATCAAGTCTCAAGCACTGGCCGACTTCCTCGTCGACTGGGCCGAGTCCCAGTACCTTACGCCAGCTCTGGACTCTACGCACTGGCGGATGCACTTTGACGGCTAAAAATGCACATTGTTCTGGGAGCCGGCATCGTTCTCACTTCTCCCAATGGCGACAAGCTAAAGTACATGATGTAAATCCACTTCGCCGCCTCCAACAACGTAGCCAAGTATGAAGAGGTCATCTTCGGGCTCCGACTGGCCAAAGAACTCGGCATTTGCCGCATCCTCTACTACGGTGACTCGGACTTGGTGGTCCAGCAGTCGTCCGGTGACTAGGATGCCAAGGATGCAAGCATGGCAAGCTACCGCTTCCTCGTCCAGCAGATGAGTGGCCACTTCGACGGGTGTGAGTTCATCCATGTGCCATGGACCGACAACGATGCAACAGATGCTCTCGCCCGCATTAGCTCCACCCGGCAAGCTATACTATCTGGCGTTTCCCTCGAGTGCCTTCGCAAGCCGTCCATCAAGCCTTCACCGGAGTCCGACTCCATCTTCGTGCCGACTGCCCCAGGAGAAGTCAGATCCGGCTCAGGGACTTCAGCAGTCAGTGCGGGGACTTCAGCGGCTAGCTCGGGGACTTCACCAAGCAACCCGGGGGCTGCAGCACCAGCACCCAGCCCAGCGCTCCCAGTAGGCGGCCGGGGGCTGCTGCAGTCGGCCAGGGGACATCATCAGAGCCATCCGGAGTTGCCGACTCCAGCCTGCCGCCTCCTAGCCTGGCCCCCCTCGTATTAGTCGCAGTGTTCACAGTGTTGGCGGCCCCATCTTGGGCATAGCCTATCCGCGACTACTTAGTCAGCCGCATGTTGCCAACCGACCAGGTGCTAGCAAGACAGATCTAGCGAAGAGCAGGCTCCTACACCATAGTCAATCAAGAGCTCGCAAGGTGGAGGGTGACTAGCGTCCACCAACGCTGCGTAGAACCAGAGAAAGGCATCGAGATCCTTAGAGATATACATCAAGACGAATGTGGCCACCATGCCGCCTGCAGATCCCTTGTGGCCAAAGCTTTCAGCCATGGATTCTTCTGGCCGACTGCTTTGGACGATGCCATAAAGTTAGTCAAGAAGTGCAGAGGGTACCGGGTGTTCAGCGCCAAGCAGCACCTGTCGGCCTCTGCCCTCAAGACCATCCCCATCACCTGGCCCTTTGCCATGTGGGGTTTAGATATGGTGGGCCCGTTCAAGAGGCATGCGGCGGCATGACCCATCTGCTGGTCGCCGTGGACTAGTTCACCAAGTGGGTAGAAGCAAAACCAATCAAGAAGCTGAATGGTCTGACTGCTATCACATTCATCACCGACATCATTGTCAGATATGGCGTTCCTCACAGCATCATCATCGACAACGGCACCAATTTTGCCAAAGGCGCCTTGGCCCGTTTCTGCGCAAAGCAGGGCATCCTACTGGACTTAGCGTCCGTTGCCCATCCGCAATCAAATGGCCAGGTGGAGTGGGCAAATGGCCTCATATTGTTCGGCATCAGGCCCCGCCTGATCGAGCCTCTAGAGTGGTCGGCCGGCTGCTGGATTGACGAGCTGCCGGCCATCCTCTGGAGTCTCTGTACCATGCCGAATAGATCAAATGGCTTCACGCCCTTCTTCCTCATGTACGGTTTCGAGGCGATCATCCCTATAGACATCGAGTTCGACTTGCCTCGGTTACCATGTATGCAGAGGCGGAGGCAAAAGAGGTGCGAGAAGATGGCGTTGATCTGCTAGAAGAGTCCCGACTGCTAGCATGCAGCCGGTCCGCCATCTACTAGCTGAGCCTGCACTGCTACCACAACAAGAAGGTCAGGCCACGTTTATTCCATGAGGGCGACCTTGTGCTTCGCCTGATCCAGCGATCAGCCAGACAGCACAAGCTTGCGATACCTTGGGAAGGCCACTTTATCATTAGCAAGGCCCTGGGCAATGACTCGTATTACCTCATCGACGCCCAGAAGCCTAGGGCGTGCAAGAGATGCACAACCGGCGAAGAGACGGAGTGACCATGGAACGCAAATCTGCTCCGCCCTTTTTAAAGTTGATTCAAGTGTATGTATCACGCCAACTTTTTTATTAAGTAAAAGACCTCAGGTCCCCCGAGGAGAACTCGGGGGCTACCTTTTTATCTACCTATGAGCTAAGCTTATGCCATGACTTGAGTTTTTTTCCTGCCCCGTCTGGGTTTCGGTCAGCCGGCCCAGGGGCTCGCCGCCTTGTCCTAAGTTTGCACCAGCCAGATCCGACTAGTAGTGTGCCGACATTAAAAAGCCCTCTCTCCGCACAAAGTCACAGCTCGCGGCGCGGCTGTCTGACTGGCGGGAGCCAAAGGCCAGAGCCATCGCCCCCACGAAATTCGTCTAAGGAAGAATGCTAACTTAGGACCAGTCGGCCCTCTGCCTCCCTCATCCGGTTGCTCAGCAGCCCGCATGCTGGCTTCTCGCTCGATCGAGCCACACTCTATGCGGCCTAAGTAACTTGACCGTTCCGAAGAACGATCAAGTCCCTGACTCAGCCACAGACCGCAAAGCGGCTGTCCGGCTGGTAGGAATGGGGCAAAGGAAACACGACACAACAGAAAGCAAAAGAGAGAAAGGCAAAAATTGAACAAGAATTTAAACATTATGTACATTGCAAAAGGCTCTAGGCCAGCATTCATAAAGTTTAAAATACACCCCAAGTGGGTGGAGTTGCGCATACTTAACAGAATTGTTCCAGGAGATTATATCACAGGACAAGATAAAGTAAAAGTGGCCGCCTAAGCCAGAGGAGCAGCAGGCGGGTTTGAGGGGTCGGCGGAGGTGGCATCACCGGTTGGTGGAGTGGCCGGCTAGCTGGTCTTGGTCTGGTCCGCGGCAGTCAGCGTAGCCACCCGCAGCTCACTGGTCGAGGCTTGGTCAGGATGGGGCTGGCCGCCCATTCTGCCCATCGGCGCGTCATCTTCGTCCTCCTCGTACTCGCCGTCGTCATCGCCCTCATCGTTGGAGGAAATTTCTTTCGCCGAGTCCACTTCGCCCAGCTGGTCTCAGCGGTACCACATTGCCGTCAGCGTCCAAGTCAGGGATGAAGACAGCAGTGTTGGTGTAGTCGGCGAGCGCCGCCGCACGCGGGGTGAGCTCAGGGACCACCTCCACCAGCTCCTCTACGGCCTCCAGCCAGAAGCTGGCCGGCTGGGTCAAGTTGAGGTTGGGATACCACGCCTGGGCGAATTCCAAGGCCGTCCCGTCGCCCGCTCGAGCCGCGGCGCCCTTCCAGGCCTCGAAGCGGCTGACTGCAGCCTCCAGCCACACGGTGGTCCGGCCATGGGTGCGCGGGATCCGAACACCTGGCCAGAGGGAGGCCAGCACCAGAGCACCTGCGCGTTGCAGGGCCGGCTACAGGCAGGTCTTGACCGATAGGATCTGCTTGCCGAGATTCCGGAGTGTGTTGGGCGTAATGTCTGCGACCCCGCCCTTCACATTGTGCACCGCGCCTCAATGGCCTCGGTGACGGCGACGGAGTAGCCCGGGAAGTACTCTAAGAAGGAAAAAGATCAAGAAATAAGAAGATAGAAGCCGACTTCCGTAGCAGTCGGCAGCCACTCAAGAAGATGAGAACAACTTACCTCGATCAAGTCCTCGATCTCCCCATAGCCGGCATTCAGGAACTCTTCCTTCTCAGCCCAGTTCGAGCGCTGAGTCTCTAACTCGTCCTTGAGGAGCTCCTTGCCGTCCATCAGCTGCTGGATCTCCGCCTTGTGCTGCTGGACCTCCGCCTTGTGCCGCTCCGCCTGGTTGGCTAGCTCCTTGGTCAGACGCTCGCACTCCTGCACCGCCTTGCTGCGCTCCAGTTCCTTGGCGCGGAGATCGGTCTCGACCTCGCCCAAGTGCTGCTGTAATGTAGCTGCCGCCTCTGCAAGGATAAAAAAGAAGACATTAGCATCAGCAAGAAAAAGAAGAAGGTAGTTGCTAGAAGATCCGGCCCGACTGCTCAGTAGTCGGCCCGATTCTCGGGGCTACACCCAGCGGGTGCGCTGGCGCGCCCCCACGAGAAGAAAGGTAGAATGCTTTCTTCGGCTCTCATTCAAGTCACTGGTCCGCTTGGCTAGCTGCTTGACGTGGGAGTTGTAGGTGGCAGCGCGGAGGTTGTGGTAATCCTGCAGCAAGGACAGAAGAAGAAAAGCAAGTTTTCACTTGGAACTCACCTTAAAGTTCCGAGCCGCCTGCTCAGCAGTCGGCCCAGAACTCGGGGGCTACACCCAGTGGGTGTGCTGGTGCGCCCCCACATTAGACTACGAGAAAATAAAGACAAAAATCAAAAACGTACCCGAACAACCGCTCGCGACGCGAGGAACTCCTGCACCAACTTCTGGAGGGAGGCACCTTTGGTGGCAAGCTGGGTCTGGACGTCTTGCACCGACACGTTCAGGGCGCCGCCGCCGCCAGACGCCTAGTCTGCCGTATTGGCACTGGTGGCCTCGACATCGGGCATCAACGAGATGGAGGCTCCGACCCCTGTCAGTCGCGGCACCGAGATCGCCTTCACCGGGAGCCGGCGTGCCGGGATGCTGACCGTGGGAAGCGGCCCCACCGTCAGCTGGCGCTGCCAGTGGCACCTTTGGCTAGCCAGCGAGCGTATCGATAGTCGGCGGAGGCGGAGCCACCTCTTCCCCAAGCCCGGGGCCGGCTCCTTCCTTCTCCACAGTTGTCCGGATAACGCCGGCTCCGCCAGCCGGCCCTGGGGCCTCCGGCGCAGGCGGCTCCTGGTGTTGCGAGTTGACAGGCTCAGAGGCCTAGCCGCGGGACGCCTCCGCCTCCTACGTCTTGGCGGCTGCATCCGCCTGCTCCTTATTCGCCGCCTCGGCCTGCACCTTGGCCTCGGCACTGGCCTCTGCCTGCACTACCCTGTGCCGCCCTGGTCGCCTCCTCCCGCTCCTTGCGCGCCTCCCGCGTGTTCCTCTCCGTGGCCTCCTGGAGGTCGGCAAGAGGGTCCACGCGGCGGGAGGCAGCAAGGTTGTTGGCCGCCTCAACCACCAAAGGCTCCAGGGACCGCGAGAGGGACAGCGGGGCCCTTTTCAAGCAAGCAGGAAAAGCATTGAATAAAGAACAAAGAAGAAACAAACGAAAGCAACTGAGGGAGAGTCAAAAGCACTTACGCAGATGCCCCCGGGCGCGGCTTCAGTACCCTTTGGTACTGGGCCACCTTCGCAGCAGCCTCGTGCCTCTTCGTCGCGGCGGTCGAGGACTTCGGCTTCTTGGTCCGGCTGTCGAAGAGCCCGCCCTCCGCCAGGCGCTTCGGCGCGCCGGCTGCTGTAGTCGGCGTGGCCAAAGAGCCGGCGCCCGTCTTGTTGGTGCAGTGGTCGTGGCGTGGTTCATGGTCTTCCGCATCATCGTCTGGCCACTCCCCCAGGCCACCTCCAGAGAAGCCGCCTGCTTCCCCTCCGCCGCCGCCTGTGGTGTCGTCCTCCTCCATGGCGGCTACCCCCAAGTCGGCGTCGCCCTCATCGCTGACCGACCGGTCCGGCGTGAACTCCTTGCCCGGAGCCAGTTAGAGGGGCGTCTGGCCCGGGAAGTACTGCACCAAGGCCGACTGCTTAGACGGCGGGAAGAACTTGGACCAGCAAAAGAGAAATGGAAAGAGAAGTAAAGTACTTACTGTGGGCAGCGGGTTGTCCCGGCTGTACGGCGGCTTGCCGAATTGCCACTCCGTCTCCGACAGCTTGCAGTCGGAGAGATGGTTCACCAGCCGGATGATCTCTGAGCCTTGGTGAACATGCGGCACGGATCCCGGCGCCCACTCATGGCGCTGATGATGTGGCGCCGCCCTTGGGGAGGCAGCTCTCGGTGATCCACGAAGGCGGCCAGCAAGTCGGAGGGCCTAAGGCACTCCGAGTCGATCATCACCTGAAGTCGGGCGAGGGTGTTGGCAGAGGGGATCGACAGAGTCTTCGGCCGGTAGCTATAGTTGGCCCAGGGCTTGGCAGGTGGGCCGGAAGCATAAGCCGGCAAATTGATGAAGTTCTGCTCCAGGTCAAGGTTCTCAATGTAGAAATATGACCGCTGACACAGTTTGGCCGACTGCAGGAGGGCGATAGTCAGAAAGCGAGGCCCACCCCCAATCCTGGAGTGCCGCTCTGCGACGTAGGCTCCACACTACGTCGCCTCACCCTTGATAGTCGTGCCGAGCTTGAGGTAGAAGAGCTCTGCCCATAGCTCGAGTATGGGCAGAGTGCCGAGGTAGCCTTCGCACAGTGTGGCGAAGGTGGAGAGCAACACCACTGTGTTTGGCGTGAGGTGGTGGGGCTGCACTCCGTAGAAGTCCTTCAGCGAGCGAAGAACCCGCTCGCTGGAAGGCCGAAGACATGAAGAAAGTGCGCCCGAAAGACGAAGAACTCGCCGTTTCGGCGCCGGAGAGATCTCCCGTGCAAGGAAAGACGCACCTTGACGTCGGTGTGATGGGGAAGACGTCGCGTCTTGCAGAGGAACTGTATATGGTCCTCGTGGATGGTGGAACCGTCCCAGTCGCCGGCGCAGCCGCTGAGTGCCATGGGCTCCGTGCTCGGCAATGGCGCGAGGCAGCAGCGGCGGAGAAAAGGCCGGCAACGACGAGCTGCAGCAGCACTCCGGCAAGGGCACAAGGTGCAACGGCAACGAGGCAGAAGGTGAGGAGGGCGCACGTGCATTTCTGCCACCCCCTCCTCCCCTACTTATAGCCCTGTGGCAGTGGAGCCGAGGGGGCGAGGCATGGGGGAACGTGGGATTAACTGCGCGCACTCCCCCCATGACCCCCGCAATTCCCACGCCTTGAAGGCGTGTATTGAACCGCCCTGGAAGAGCAACCGTCCGCCCCGGCCGCAGCGGATCCACGCGCGTGCCCAGGCTCTATAGTGGCGGGCCCGGGCCAACGGCGACGTCCCGCTACGCGCCTGGCGGGCAGGCCGACCTGGCTGCCAGGCGCCGCCTGGCAGGCAGGCAGCGGGCGGCGAGCTTGTTTCCTAGCCAGCACGCCACCTAGCCCCCACCATGAGTATTCGAATTCCACCAGGTGGCCGCGACTGCGTCCAACTCCTGGCACCCGGCCCCTCCCAGGCGGATGGAGTAGAAGGCGGAAGGCCACTTAAAGAGGGAAACTGTTGAGGCTCTCCGGCCGCTCAAGCCATTAAACCTCACCAGCTTCGGGGACTACTAACGGGGGGACAGACCCCGGGTAGCCTTATCTGCACCTTAGCCGATTTCAGGACATCGGGGCTAGCCTACCCTCAGCCCGATTGGCCGCATGGCCGGCTTCCGTGGCCGGCTGGAGCCATCCGGCCACCTCTTAGAAGGCGGCGCACCTCAGAAGGCAGTCCATAGCCACCTCAAAGTCTTGCACCCACCTTCCCTGACAAGACAGGGCATGGCAACAAATGCTGAATTTCATTTTGGAACATCAGATGAAAGAGTAATCGGAAGTCATCGTGTCAAACCCATACATGACTTCTCAGTGGACGCCCCCTTTGCAAAAATTATGAGATTTCGAGACCATACTTATGATACGTCTCCAACGTATCTACTTTTCCAAACACTTTTGCCCTTGTTTTGGACTCTAAGTTGCATGATTTGAATGAAACTAACCCGGACTGACGTTGTTTTCAACAGAACTGCCATGGTGTTATTTATTGTGCAGAAAACAAAAGTTCTTGGAATGACCTGAAAATCCACCGAGATAACTTCTGGAAAATATAAAAAATACTGGCAAAAGAATCAAGGCCAGGGGGCCCACACCCTGTCCACGAGGGTGGGGGCGCGCACCTCCCCCTGGGCGTGCCCCCTTGTCTCGTGGGCCCCCTGCTGCTCCACGGACCTCAACTCCAACTCTATATATTCCGTTTCGCAGAGAAAAAAATCAGAGAGAAAGTTTCATCGCGTTTTACGATACGGAGCCGCCGCCAAGACCTAATCTCTCTTGAGAGGGCTGATCTGGAGTCTGTTCGGGGCTCCGGAGAGGGGGATTCGTCGCCGTCGTCATCATCAACCATCTTCCATCACCAATTTCATGATGCTCACCCCCGTGCATGAGTAATTCCATCGTGGCTTGCTGGACGGTGATGGGTTGGATGAGATTTACCATGTAATCAAGTTAGTTTTGTTAGGGTTTGATCCCTAGTATCCACTATGTTCTGATATTGATGTTGCTATGACTTTGTTATGCTTAATGCTTGACACTAGGGCCCAAGTTCCATGATTTCAGATCTGAACCTATTATGTTTTCATGAATATATGTGAGTTCCTGATCCTATCTTGCAAGTCTAGAATCACCTACTATGTGTTATGATCCGACAACCCCGAAGTGACAATAATCGGGATACTTCTCGGTGATGACCATAGTTTGAGGAGTTCATGTATTCACTATGTGTTAATGCTTTGGTCCGGTTCTCTATTAAAAGGAGGCCTTAATATCCCTTAGTTTCCATTAGGACCCCGCTGCCACGGGAGGGTAGGACAAAAGATGTCATGCAAGTTCTTTTCCATAAGCATGTTTGACTATATTCGGAATACATGCCTAGATTACATTGATGAATTGGATCTAGTTTTGTGTCACCCTATGTTATAACTATTACATGAGGAATCGCATCCGACATAATTATCCATCACTGATCCAATGCCTACAAGCTTTTCACATATTGTGCTTTGCTTATTTACTTTTCCGTTGCAACTGTTACAATTGCTACAAAACTGCTATCTTTACTTTTGCCACTGTTACCATTACTATCATACTAATTTGCTACTAAATACTTTGCTGCAGATACTAAGTTATCCAGGTGTGGTTGAATTGACAACTCAACTGCTAATACTTGAGAATATTCTTTGGCTCCCCTTGTGTCGAATCAATAAATTTGGGTTTAATACTTTACCCTCGAAAACTGTTGCGATCCCCTATACTTGTGGGTTATCAAGACTATTTTCTTGCGCCATTGCCAGGGAGCATAGCTCTATTCTTTGAGTCACTTGGGATTTATATCTGCTGATTACTATGAGGAACTTGAAAGACGAAAGAACTAAGATTTTTCCCTCAACTACGAGGGGAGGTAAGGAACTGCCATCTATCTCGGCACTAGATTCTCCTTCTGTTTTGAGTAAGCTTGCGACACCTAAACCTGCTACTGCTATGAATTCTAATATGTCGCATCTTATTGATGATGCCACTTCTTCTATGCATGATACTTATGATGAAACTACTTCTATGCTTGAAACTACCTTGCCATTAGGTGAATTTCTAGATGAACAACTTGCTAGGGTTAGAGAGAACAAAATTATTGAAGATGAAATTATTGATGATAGTGATGATGAAGGTTCTCCCCCTAAGTATGAATTGCCTGTTGTTTTAGAGGGTTATGTTATGGATGAAGGAACCGCTAGAGATCTTCTTGCTTGCAATCATAGATCTGATCTTAAGAAGTTACTAGCTAAACTTAAACAGAAAACTCTAAATGCTAGAATGAAATATGACCCTGCTTTTGCTACTTCACCTATCTTTGTTACTGAGATAATTAGTTTGATTGAATCTGATCCTTTTTATGGCTATGAATCTGAAACTGTTGTGGCACATCTTACTAAGTTAAATGATATAGCCACCTTGTTTACTAATGATGAGAAGTCTCGCTATTATTATATCCTTAAGATATTTCCGTTCTCATTAAAGGGTGATGCTAAAACTTGGTTTAATTCTCTTGATCCTGGTTGTGTGCGCAGTCCCCAGTATATGATCTATTACTTCTCTGCTAAATATTTCCCCGCTCATAAGAAACAAGCTGCCTTGAAGCAAATATATAATTTTGTGCAAATTGAAGAAGAGACTCTTCCACAAGCTTGGGGGAGGCTTCTCCGATTACTTAATGCTTTGCCTGATCATCCTCTTAAGAAAAATGAAATACTTGATAACTTTTATAATGGACTAATCGATGCTTCCAAGGACCACTTGGATAGTTGTGCTGGTTGTATTTTCAGGGAAAGAACAGTCGACCAAGCTGAATTGCTATTGAATAATATGTTGACTAATAAAAATAATTGGACTCTTCCTGAGCCAATTGAGTCAACTACTGAGCCTATTCCTAAACCAAATCCGATGAAAAGGCGGGTTCTATTTCTCAGTCCTGAAGATATGCAAGAGGCAAAGAAATCAATGAAAGAAAAAGGTATTAAAGCTGAAGATGTTAAGAATTTACCTCCTATTGAAGAAATACATGGTCTTAGTATACCGCCTGTTGAAGGAACACATTGTCTTGATAACCCGACACAGGTAGTAAAGGTAAATTCTCTCTATAGATATGATAAAGTTGAAATCCCGTCTACTAAATTTCCTAGCCAATGCTTTGATGAATTTGATGACTTTTTGGCTAGACAAGAAAGTTTCAATGCTTATGTTGGTAGAGAATTAAAGAGTAATGCTTTCATGATAGGACGCTTGAGTGATTATATGGCTAAAGTTAAAGGTGAACTTAAACTCATTAGCAAATATGCTTCTATGGTTACCACTCAAGCATAACGAGTACTTAAGGCTCAAAGTGATTTGCTCGATGAATTAAATAATAAACATGATTTTGCTGTTACAGTGGCTACTAGAACTGGTAGAATGGCTCAGGTACCTTTTTATCCTAAAGGCCACCCTAAGAGAATCGAGCAAGATTCTTAGAGAAATAATTTAGCGGCAGCTAGTTCTTCTAAAAAGAAGAACAAGAAAAATGATAGGACTTTGCATGCTTCTAGTGAACCTATTGTAGACACACCTGAGAATCCCAATGATATTTCTATTTCTGATGCTGAAACACAATCTGGTGATGAACATGAACCTAGTGATAATGTTAATGATAATGTTCATGTTGATGCTCAACCTAGCAATAATAATGATGTAGAAATTGAACCTGCTGTTGATCGTGATAATCCACAATCAAAGAATCAATGTTATGGTAAGAGAGACTTTGTTGCTAGGAAGCACGGTAAAGAAAGAGAACCATGGGTTTAGAAACCCATGCCCTTTCCTCCTAAGCCATCCAAGAAAAAGGATGATGAGGATTTTGAGCGCTTTGCTGAAATGATTAGACCTATCATCTTACGTATGCGCTTAACTGATATGCTTAAAGTAAATCCTTATGCTAAATACATGAAGGATATCATTACAAATAAAAGAAAGATACTGGAAGCTGAGATTTCCACCATGCTTGCTAATTACACTTTTAAAGGTGGAATACCAAAGAAACTTGGAGATCCAGGAGTACCAACTATACCATGCTCCATTAAAAGAAATTATGTTAAAACTGCTTTATGTGATCTTGGAGCCGGTGTTAGTGTTATGCCTCTCTGTTTATATCATAGACTTGAATTGAATAACTTGACACCTACTGAAATATCTTTGCAAATGGCTGATAAACCAACTGCTATACCTGTCGGTATTTGTGATAATATGCCTGTTGTGGTTGCAAATGTCACTATCTTAACGGACTTTGTTATTCTTGTTATTCCCGAGGACGATAGTATGTCGATTATCCTTGGTAGACCCTTTTTGAATATTGCAGGGGCTGTTATTGATTGCAACAAAGGCAATGTCACTTTTCATGTTAATGGTAATGAGCATACGGTACACTTTCCGAGGAAACAACCTCAAGTTCATAGCATCAATTCTATTGGAAAAATTCCAACTATCATCATTGGAGGTTTTGAATTTCCTCTTCCGACTGTCAAGAAAAAATATGATATTCTTATTATTGGGGATGTTCATATCCCCGTTGAGGTAACCTAGTGTTGTTCGAAATTTCTCCGGTTCCATGTTATTTAGAATGAGTTTGTTAACAAGACTTGATCAACCTTGTTAGTGGATTCATTTTGATGATCATGAGATGGATGAAACTAGAAGGCACAACCTTCTGTACCCTCTTTTTACTTCCTGTTATTTAGAATAAATAAAGCAAAAATAGTATTATTTGTCTGTTTTCTGAATTATCCATGCAATAAAAAATATCCCGAAAATAAAAGTTCTCCAAATGCCCTGCAAATTTAGTATAATTTTTTATGGAATATTTGAGGATTTTAGGCACTAAGAACACAACAGGGGGGCAAGCAACCTGGCCACGACGGTCCAGGGCGCACCCCCTCCCCCTGGGCGTGCCCTTGTCTCATGGGCCCATGGTGGCCCCCCTCCACTTATTCCTGCACCCACACACTCCATCTTCCTCCCAAAAAATCCCCATCCAGCTCACGCACGAGTTCTAGCTCGTTTTGCTGCGATTTTCGATCTCCTTGCTCAAAGTTCCATTCACAAAACTGCTTTGGGTGATTGTTGCTTGGTATGTGACTCCTCCAATGGTCAAATTAGTTTTTGTTCTAGTGCTTTATTCATTGCAAATTTTTGCTGCCTAGGTGACCCTGTTCTTGAGCTTGCATGTCAAATTTATAAGGTCCCAAGTAATTCTAATGCGTGATATAGGCTCTAGGCACTTGTGGGAGTAGTTACTATCAGTTTTGTTGAGTTTGATTCACTTTTATTTTGAGTTACTAAAAATTTCAGAAATTTTCAGAAAAAGATGGAGAGGTTGTTCTTGAGGGACTCCTCTAGCCAAAGCTCCAAGGATACACAAGCTAAGGAGAAAGAAAAGGCCAAGTATAATCTTCCTCGCGTAGCGGAAGTACGGCCGTGTGAATGGCCTTGTGATAATTTCTTAAGAGCAGCCGTGATTTATGAAGACTTTTATTCTTTGGATGAAAATGCGGGCCTCACCGACTTCCTCCATGACCGGATCGAACAGTATCTCTTACTTACCAATACTTTCGTGCAAAACTTTTATTATTATCCTAAGAATTCACCTCCTTCAGTATCTTTTCATTTATATAATGAGGCTAAGGAAATGTCATTACGTAATTTTTGCACGACTTGTAGAATACCCTTTGAGGGCAGCTTAGATGAACCACATCGTAAAGATGTGGATGGTTTTACTGACACTATTACTGTAGGGGAATCGAGGAAGGGTTCTGATGCGAGAATCACTAGCATACATTTTCCTGTTTTACGCTACTTTGCCATATTTGCTAGTCGATGCTTAATTGGTCGTGGAAATAGTGGAAACTTTAGTGTTCGTGATATTATTATTCTGCACCATGCCTTATTCGGTGATAACACTTTTAGTATGGGTGCCGTTATTGCTAAATGATTAAGCCTAAACTGTACAAACGGCCCCATCTATGGAGGTATCTATGCTGCACGCATTGCTAAACATTTCGAGATACTTATTAGGCATGATGAGAAAGAGGAGGCACTGCTGCCTCTTACCTTTTTAGATTACAAGAGCATGATAGCGCATGAGTTTATTGTTGACAGTGATGATAAGATGCTTCTGTATAACCTGAGATTCAATAAGAAACACAATGAGATTATTACCCTGCATGCGCCTTCTTTGTTTGATTTAACTGCAGCCCATTACCTTGTCTTGCCGAAGGCCGTGTACGCGCACCGAGGCTAGATATCTACTCCAGAGCTTGAGCCAGAACCGCCACTGGACCCTTATCGTCCATCCTATTATCAGTGGGATTCGGAGGAGATCGCCAGCCAGTGGTACCCAGACGACACTCCTCATTACACCGGGAGGAGTAGCCGCGATCCTTGGCAATAGACCAACTTAGGCCAAAAGCCTAAGCTTGGGGGAGTACGTATTTTTCACCGACATTACATTCATTTTCACACACTTATTCTAGTTGTCGGTGTTCATACTTTTTCATTGTATTATCCATGCTAGTTTAATTTCTTTTTCTAGTTTTCTTATTGTGTGTTTGATAAACCTTAAGAAAAACCAAAAAAAAAGTTAGTTTAATTTCCATGCTAGTAGTAGTAATTAAATGAAAACCCAAAAGGATTTTTCGTTCTTCTTTTGCTTGTTGTGAGCTTTCCCGTGTAAATAGTTTTATTTACTTTCTTTCCTTTGGGGGTCGAGAGGAGAAGACCATAATGAAAATGCTTAGTGGCTCCCATATGCATGATTGTTGATTTAATTTAGAGCCCATCACCTTGTCTTCTCCCTTGAATTGAATGCTTGCAGATTCCAGCTTAGTCCGATGCACGTGCACTATTATTATTATACACATCGTTTGGTCGTGCAAGTGAAAGGCAATAATGATGATACATGATGAACTGGTTGGGATGAGAAAAGCTGGTATGAACTCGACCTCTGTTGTTTTTGTAAATATGATGAGTTCATCGTTCCTGATTCAACCTATTATGAGTAAACATGTTTGCAATGACAATTAGAGATTATAGTTGCTTATGCCATGCTTAATTAACTAGGAGCTTATAATGGTTTACCTTGCGTGCCAACATGCTATTAAAATGGTTGTGATGTGGTATAATAGGGTGGTATCCTCCTTTGAATGATTCGAGTGACTTGACTTGGCACATGTTCACGCATGTAGTTGAAACATATCAACATAGCCTTCACGATATTTATGTTCATGGTGGATTATATCCTACTCATGCTTGTACTCAATGTTGATTAATTTTAATGCATGTTCATGGCTATTGTCGCTCTCTCAGTTTGTCGCTCCCCAGTCTTTTGCTAGCCTTCACCTGTACTAAGTTGGAATACTGCTTGTGCATCCAAACTCCATAAACCCCAAAGTTATTCCATATGAGTCCACCATACCTCCCTATATGCGGTATTTACCTATCGTTCCAAGTAAATTTGTATGTGCCAAACTCCAAACCTTCAAATGAAATTCTATTTTGTATGCTCGAGTAGCTCATGTTTCAACTAGGGTTGTCTGTATCTTCCATGCTATGTGGGTTATTCTCAAGGGGAGTGGACTCCGCTCCTCATTCACGAGAAAATGGCTGGTAACCGGGATGCCCAGTCCCATGATAAAAAAGATCAAAGCAAATTGAAATAATTAAACAAAACTCCCCCAGGGCTATTGCTAGTTGGAGGCACTCGTTGTTTCGAGCAAGCCATGGATTGATGCTTGTTGGTGGTGGGGGAGTATAAACTTTACCATTCTGTTTGGGAACCGCCTGTAATGTATGTAGCATGGAAGATATCGAGATCTCATAGTTGTTGCGTTGACAGTGAAAGTATACTGCTCAAAATGTTATTAATCTCTATTTTAAAATCGAGCTCTGGCACCTCTACAAATCCCTGCTTCCCTCTGCGAAGGGCCTGTCTATTTACTTTTATGTTGAGTCAGCACCTTCTTATTAAAAAGCACCCGCTGGAGAGCACACTGTCATTTGCATGCATTGCTATTAGTTCATATTGGGTATGACTTGACTGGATCTCTTTTACCAGGAATTACAATGTTTAGTCAGTCCTTGGTCTTTAAAGATGTTCTGCATTTATGTTTTCCGGTCTCAGAAAGGGCTAGCGAGATACCATCTTGTTATATCATATTATGATTGTTTTGAGAAAGTGTTGTCATCCGAGTTTTATTATTATTGCTCGCTAGTTGATTATGCCATTGATATGAGTAAACATCAGACCTAAGTGTGATCGTGAATATGGTTAGTTCATAATCTTTGCTGAAAACTTGAATGCTGGCTTTACATATTTACAACAACAAGAGCAAACGGAGTTTGTAAAAGTTTTTCTTTATCACTTTCAGTTTATCAACTGAATTGCTTGAGGACAAGCAAAGGTTTAAGCTTGGGGGTGTTGATACATCTCCAACGTATCTACTTTTCCAAACACTTTTGCCCTTGTTTTGGACTCTAACTTGCATGATTTGAATGAAACTAACCCGGACTGACGCTGTTTTCAGCAGAACTGCCTTGGTGTTATTTATTGTGCAGAAAACAAAAGTTCTCGGAATGACCTGAAAATCCACGGAGATAACTTTTGGAAAATATAAAAAAATACTGGCGAAAGAATCAAGGCCAGGGGGCCCACACCCAGTCCACGAGGGTGGGGGGCGCCCCCTCCCCCTGGGCGCGCCCCCTGTCTCGTGGGCCCCCTGCTGCTCCCCTGATCTCAACTCCAACTCTATATACTCCGTTTTGCCGAGAAAAAATTCAGGGAGAAAGTTTCATTGCGTTTTACGATACAGAGCCGCCGCCAAGACCTAATCTCTCTTAGGAGGGCTGATATGGAGTCCGTTCGGGGCTCCGGAGAGGAGGATTCATCGCCGTCGTCATCATCAACCATCCTCCATCACCAGTTTCATGATGCTCACCATCGTGCGTGAGTAATTCCATCGTAGACTTGCTAGAAGGTGATGGGTTGGATGAGATTTACCACGTAATCAAGTTAGTTTTTTTAGGGTTTGGTCCCTAGTATCCACTATGTTCTGAGATTGATGTTGCTATGACTTTGCTATGCTTAATGCTTGTCACTAGGGCCCGAGTGCTATGATTGCAGATCCGAACCTATTATGTTTTCATGAATATATGTGAGTTCTTGATCCTCTCTTGCAAGTCTATAGTCACCTATTATGTGTTATGATCCAACAACCCCGAAGTGGCAATAATCGGGATACTTCTCGATGATGACCATAGTTTGAGGAGTTCATGTATTCACTATGTGTTAACGCTTTGGTTCAGTTCTCTATTAAAAGGAGGCTTTAATATCCCTTAGTTTACATTAGGACCCCGCTGCCACGGGAGGGTTGGGCAAAAGATGTCATGCAAGTTCTTTTCCATAAGCACGTATGGCTATATTCAGAATACATGCCTACATTACATTGATGAATTGGAGCTAGTTCTGTGTCACCCTATGTTATAACTATTACATGAGGAATCGCATCCGACATAATTATCCATCACTGACCCAATGCCTACGAGCTTTTCACATATTGTGCTTTGCTTATTTACTTTTCCGTTGCTAGTGTTACAATTGCTACAAAACTGCTATCTTTACTTTTGCCACTGTTACCATTACTATCATACTACTTTGCTACTAAATACTTTGCTGCAAATACTAACTTATCTAGGTGTGGTTGAATTGACAACTCAACTGCTAATACTTGAGAATATTCTTTAGCTCCCCTTGTGTCGAATCAATAAATTTGGGTTGAATACTTTACCCTCGAAAACGGTTGTGATCCCCTATACTTGTGGGTTATCAACTTACTAGTGGTAATATTAGTTTGAACCTCTCTGATATCTATGATCAGTGGATCAGCGCGAGCGTTTGCAGCTGATGAGCTGAATTTCATTTCTAATATCAGTTTGAACCTTGTAATCTTCAAATTTGAGCCATATAACTCTGGAATTTGAACCTTGTAATTTTTGAGCTTTTGTGGTACAATTGTTGAAATGGCATCTTATGAGACTCGTATATTGGCAGCACTATTTTGACCTTAATATGCAATGGACTTAGATTTTATTAACCATTCGCGAATCTTTTTACCTTGTTGATCTCATAGCACATGATCTGTATAGATAACTCAACTGTGATCTTCGACATTATTGCACACAGTTGGTTTCTTCAACCGTGTGCCCTGTAGAGCGCAGAATTAATTATCGCACTCTAGTGTCCATCATCACCCTTCTGTGTAACTTTGACCTCATCACCCACTGGTAAACTTATGACCGTAGTCATTCCACGCCCTTCATTTTTACAAAGCCTTTTGCCAATAAACGCCCACGATTTGTCCCTCTTCTAGCCGACGGATGGCCAAACTAGCCGGGCATGAAGCTTGCACGGTAAACTGCGCGTTAGCGCGGGAACAGGCTCGCTGACAATACATTTGGTGCCTCTTCAAGCCCACACATAGTCAAAGGAAACGCGTGCGGTGCGGTGTTGTCATGCGTGCACGGGAATCCTCGGCTATGAATGCAGTAACAAGACATGACGATTACAGGTCGGCCGGCCTCCATTTCTTACAGCAGCCATTTAACCCTTGTGTCTCTTCAACCTTTCTATCGCGCCCCACCATTTCAAGAAGCACATCCATCATGACAAATTCCTAGAGGGTAATCTGCACGGCTCCAATGGCACTCCGAGCGGCTGCCGTCGACGAGCAGCAGTTCACCATGCAAGCCGTGGTGGACACCCACATAAGGTTCATGGAGCTCTCGGTGGTGTACACCAACAAACCAGTCTGGGTGGAGCACCCCATCCACATCATGGAGCTGTTGCTTGCTGAGGAAAAGTACAAGGTGGTCGGGTTCGACCTCGAATACACCCGCACTCATGCTGGGTCTTGTCCCAAGGTTGTCGTTCCCCTGGTGTGCATGCACGATCACGTCCTCATCTCCCACTACTTCCTGTCCACAAGGCCTTGTGAGCGTTTCGCCAGGTTTGTCAATAGCCGCCACTACATGTTGACTACGGTGGACATCACCAACGATGTAAAGGTGCTCAAGAATTCGGGCATCGCCTGTCAGAATCTTGTCGACATCCAGGGCCAATACAAGATCTACGGAAGCAATGAGCATGAGAAGGACTCACTGGTTCACCTTGCCGATGCCATCATCAATCCCTGCTACAGAGACATGAAGGATTCCTGCAACAAGGACAAGCGTGCCTAGCACTCGGCCTATGTGGAGAAACTCAACAAAGCTCACATCGTGTACGCGGCCAAGGAGGCGTACACGAGCTACGATATGTACAGGCGGATCGTTGACATGAGAAAGTGCCTCCTTCCCCAAAACGGCAAGGGATCCAGCTGGAAGCAGAGCAATGGCAAGCGTCATCACAACAAGAAGTAGATGATTAGATGCTCGTTTCTCCTAGTTTAGTATGCATGTAATTGCTTACTTTGGTGTGTGGAAATGTTATGTGTGTAGTCACTTGTGTAATTGTATGCTTAATTTGGTTTTGCAATGTTGTCTTTTTAAGTATATATGTTGATGCTTTGTACACAGAGTGTAGATGTTGTGCGGATAGAGCAAATCACATCGCACACGGACTAAACAATTGAACCCGTCGGTGATGATTTCATCAATCACTAACAATTGTATACCAGCAATCATTTCCTCACAACACACATGGCTTGTTAATAGGAATCATCTGTGTTGTTATCGGTCTTCCCACACATTTCCGATTACAGAGATGTTTGCCATGTATAACACACATCTTGTTAAGTTGAACCGTTTTTGTTCTCTTCCCTAAACGAAAACAGTTCATTCGAGTGAACTGTATGCCGTATATCACACACACCTTGATTTGGCTGTCTATTTATGTTGCTTTCCCTAGTAGCAAACAGTTCATTAGAGCGAACTGTATACCGTATATCGCACACACACTGATATGGTTGCCCGTTTCTGTTGTTCTATCTAATCGCAAATAGGTCGTATGGATCAACCGTATGCCCAGCATCGCACACGCAACTAAAATCTGAACCGTGTTTGATGTATCCACCATCGCAAACTTTTTGCATCTTTTTTGACGGTTTTTTTACATCACCGTTTGTGATTAATGCATCGCACACAGTTTCGTCAAAGGGTCTTTTATCGTAGTGTCGCGTTAGCAGCATCCTGTAGTAGTGCTTGCTTCAAACCTATCACTACTAGGAAAAGGGCTATAGATAGGATTGATACTAATGGCGCACCAGGTAAGTAGTGCGCCACTACTGTATACTAATGGCGCACCGGTTGGAGGTGCGCCATTAGTGTGGAAGACACTAATGGCGCACCAGACACACGGTGCGCCACTAGTATTGATTTTTTTCCATTTTTCCATACATACTAATGGCGCATGATGTCAAAGTGCACCATTATTAGTTCTAACTAGTAATGGCGCACCTTATAGACAGTGATTAGTATATATTTTTTTTACTTTTTTGCAAAACTACTAATGGCGCACTTTTCCACAGTGCGCCATTAGTATATTTTTTTACTATTCTGCAAAAACTACTAATGGCGCACTTTTTGAGCTCGATCTCGATCCCACCCGCACCCTCCCCCGCTAGCTCCACCGCCGCCAACGACCCAGCGCAACCCTCCCCCGCTAGCTCTACCGCCAGCGACGACGCACCGCAACCCTCCCCTACTCCACTGCCGCCGACGCGCACCCTCCCCCGCTCCACCACCGCCGACGAGCACCCCCCGCACCCTCCCCCGCTCCACCACCGCCGACGAGCACCCCCCGCACCCTCCCCCGCTCCACCGCCGCCGACGAGCACCCCCTGTTAATTTCATATTCATATTCATTTTTTTAAAAAAATAATAATAAAGTGTAGACTACAATTGTTGTTAAACAACAATTATTACTGTTTTTATAAAAAATATTACTGTTTCATATTCATATTCATTTTCTAAAAAATTATTACATGCAACAAAAAATAAAAATAAATTACTTATGGCGCACCTCTGGCTGGTGCGCCATTGCTATATATATAAAAAATTACTAATGGCGCACCGACCGCGGGTGCGCCATTAGTAAGATTCCCCCCTAGCTAATTCCCTCCCTCTCGCCAGATCCCCTTCGTCCCTCTCCCTCGCCAGACCCACGCCGCCGCCGCCCCCGCGCCTCCGTCTCCATCGCCGCCCCCAGTCAGCCCCTATCCTGCCCCCCATCGTCGTCCGCTCCCAATCCACCCCTCCCTCGCCTTCACCGCACCCACCCACCCCCTCCCTCGCCTTCCCAGCCCTCGAAACCCTAGAAACCCATGACGCTCCACCGTGCCTTCTCCGCTCGAGCTCCACCATGCGAGGCGACAGGCAAGGCGGCGGGCAGAATCTGCTTCAACATCGGGCCGGCGAGCCGTGGAACCAAGGCGCGACGGCGCTCGACCCCTCCACCCCCCCTCCACCTCTTCTTCCTCGGGTCGCCGCTGTCTTCCTCAACTCCGGCCACCTCTGTTGCTACTAAGCTGTCGCAGGGCCTCCTTGCGCCTCCCCGGTGAGCTCCGCCTCCTCTCCCCTCTTCATTCTCGCAAACACTCTGTTTGTCCAGCAAATCGGCGATGGACAGAAGCAGCGGTGGTGCCGAAGTTGAGTTCAGTTAGTAGAACTAGCGCTAGTTCCTTCCGTGATCCTGTAGGCCGAGAGGTGGGTCTCTGGTGAAGATGGAATTGCAGAAGCTTTCACCCGTGTTAGCCTGAATGTGATGTGGTCGATGTTGAGATGTCTCCTCTATGTAGTCTGTAGGTTGTTCTACTTTTAGGTACCGTGGGCTGTGAAGTGAACTTTCCGGGTTTAACCATCTTACCTCTTATGTATATATTAGTATCTAAGATCAGCAGACATTAGTCAATTTGTGTGCCTGGTTAGTGACTTGTGGAGTTGGCCCGGTTAATGCTTTGCTCTGTGATGCAAGATGTTAGGCTCTAGCACTTTACAGAGTTTCTTTGTGAAATCCCTAACTGTGTGTCTTGCTAGTGATCTAATTGTGATAATCCTGCTGTCGGTGTACTAAAGTAGGGGTACCTTAGTATCCCGAACTTGTGCACGGGCAGTCGCAGCGTCCCGCCGGCAAGGCTTGCCGGGTGCCCGCCAAGGTCCTCCGTGGTTCCTTTTGGAGCCATTCAAGAACAAAGTTTTTAAACCAAGAAGACAAGGCCCCGGCAAGAGGAGCTTGCCGGGAAGGTCAAGGCCCCGGCAAGAGGAGCTTGCCGGGAAGGACAACCAAGGCATTTCAAGCAACTTGTCATGACGCGTCAAGACGTCCGACAAGACCGGCGAGCGACAAGCTTCCGGCGCGACAAGACTACGATCAAGGCAAGGCGCTTGCGCGCAAGGCTACCACTTTGTGCTCTGCGGCTCCAGACATCCGCCACGTGTCGTCTTTGAGACTTTCCCAGGCGTGCGTGGCAAGAGGCTGTGCAGCTAAGCGGTGCGAGGTGGCAAGCGGAGATGACGAGAAGACCATCGTGGCAAGCGGTGGCGCCCCTAACGGTCGCTTTTCTGCACTGTTTGGGCGACGTAGACAGGCATTTAATGCCTTTGTCCCCTACCGTCAAAGTTAGGTAGGATCCACTGTAGAAGCAGTTGTACCAACCACACCTTTTACACTTTTACCCCTGCATGCGTTGCCACATGTCGGTGACCCCTTGAGCCTATAAAAGGAGGCCCATGCGCAACGTAGAAGGGGTTCGACTCATTCGAAACCAGAACACTTCCACGCTCTCAAGCAAGAACGCAATACAACCACAAAGTAGCAGTAGGAGTTTTATCTCTCCGGAGAGCTCCGAAGCTGGGTAAAGTCGCTCGCGTGCTTCGCCTCGATCCGCTCTTCGTGCGATCCCCGCTCCCTGCCGGACCGAAAAGGGGCCCTGCCCCATAGGTGTTCGTTCCCACGACATCTTTGGCGCGCCAGGTAGGGGGCGTCGAGGTTGTGTGAACCCGATCCGGCGTTCATGCGAGCCATATCTTCATCTGTGTCATCATCTTCATCGACATGCCACCGAAGAAGAAGGCTTCGGAGGTGGCAGCTCCATCCACGTCGATCCCACCACCACTGGAGCAAACGGGCGGTGGGGTAGACGCTGGCGGAGGAACGGGCGCCGACGAGGGAGCTCACGCCGCCGTCAGGTCCAAGGACAAGGCCGCGCAAACCTCGGCGCCCGTGCATGCACCGCGCCCGTCTCAGGAGGTGCGGGGCCAACAGCGTCATGGTACTCGCGGTACCATACGCTCGTTGGACCAAAATCGAGCTGGCGGATCTCGAGATGCTCAAGACCAGCATGCACGTCAACCTGCTGGCACGAGCAAAACACGGTCGCCCAGATGGGATCCTGCTCCTTCTAACATAGTTAGAAGTCCGAGCATATCCCGCTCCTCACACCGTTCGCCACCGCCACCGAAGACTCCAGAAGAAGCGTTGGCCCGAGCCCAACTGCTCCTGGACTACCCTCCAACGGCGGACAAGATCGACGATTGGAGGGCCACCATCCAGAGCCTCATCGGCTTCGCCAACAGCGACACTCCACGGCAGCCGAATGTGTCGCAGCCGCGGCAAGATTGCCGGACGTGAGCCGATGGCGACAAGACCGGCGGGGGTGCTACCACCGTGCACTCCCCGCCCCGAAGGCCAAGATCGCCGACTCTTCGGGTCAACCTCGACACTGACTCCACAGCATCATCAGATCCACGAGTTCGTCGCGATCAGCGCCAAGTTCTTCAAGAACGACAGCAAGAGGACGCTCGTACACGCATCGAGCGCCGGAGAGAAGCGCGGCGGCAATCAGACCAGCGCGCTGGGCCCACTGTCGATATGCATGCACCAAGGGAACCAGGCGACTTGTCGTACGTGGTAGGTTGCCCTGCGTTCACTCGTGAGCTGCGGCAAGTCCAGTGGCCCAATACCAAGAACTTCAAGCCGGATGTACCAGAGAAGTATGATGGCAGGTTGCATCCGTCGGAGTTCCTTAGCATCTACACCATCGCGGTGCAAGCTGCCGGGGGGCGCGACGAGAAGATCCTTGCCAACTACTTCCCACTGGTGCTCAAGCCCAACGTCAGATCCTGGCTCATGCACTTGCCGGACAACTCCATCTCCTAATGGGCAGATCTGTGCCATCAGTTTGTTGGCGCCTTCACAGTGACCACAAGCCCCATGGCGAGAGAGCGATCTTCATCTCGCCGCCCGTAAGGAAGGAGAGCCCTAACGCAAGTACATTCAGAGATTCAGCCAAGTGCAGCGCAACATCCCAGATGTCCACCCGCCATGTCATCGGCTGTTCCATCGTAACGTCGCGTAATCGTAGGATGCGGGAGGAGATGGCGATGTGCAAGATTAGAGACATTAGTGAGCTATATGCCCTGGCCGACAAGTGCGCACGTGCTGAAGAAGGGAGGAAACTCCCCGGAGAGAACACAGGAGCAGGAGGATCTGACAGTGATGATCCTGCCCCGGCAAAAACCGGCGGCGGAACAATAGAAGAAGGAAAGGCAAAGATGTTGTAGCTGTTGAGCAGTCCGGCAATGGAGGTGGCGTTAAGGAAGCCGAACCTGTGGCGGCCGCCGACAAGCAGGGCGGCTCCGACAAGCAATATTGCAAGATCCACCGCACTAAGGGCCATGATCTCCAGAGTTGCAAGAAGGTCGAGCAGCTCGTTGAGCTGCAAAAGGCTGAGTACGAGCGACGCGACAAGGAGAAGGCCCAGGAAGGTACTGGTGGATCCGGCAAGAAGCGCCCCGGCCGGGGAGGACGCCGCGGCAAGGCCAAGCAGCGGCAACGAGACAGGCCTCCCCGCGGCCGCGACAAGGATGAAGATGAAGACGACGATGAAGAGATGGATGATGATGAGGACGACGAGCAGGAGTTTCAGAAAGCAACAGAGGTTACGTAATCGACGGTGGTGCTTCTCTACATACTTCGCACCGCCAGCTCAAGCGATGGGTGTGGGAAGTTAATGCAGCGAACCACCGGTTGAGTCATGCAAGCCTCGAAGTGGTCCAAGACGCCTATCATCTTTGACATTGAGGACCACCCTGATCGCATAACTGCGGTCGGGTGCTTGCCGATGTTGGTTTCACCAACTATCCGCAACCTCAAGGTCACAATGATGCTGGTTGACGGCGGGGCCGGCATGAATCTGATCTCCTCCGCGGTGCTCAAGAAGCTCCAGATCCCCGACAGCAAGCTCGAAGAGACCGGCACATTCCAAGGAATCAATCCGGGAAGGAGCAAGCCGAAGGGGAAGATCACGTTGCCAGTGACATTTGGCAGCGAGCTGAACTTCAGAACAGAGAAAGTCACTTTTGACGTTGCTGATTTCCCATTGCCCTACAATGGGATACTCGGCCGTCCAGCGCTCGCCAAGTTCATGGCAGCTTCTCACTATGCCTACAACATGCTCAAGATGCCAGGTCCGATAAGTGTCATCTATGTCCCTGGCGACAAGAAAGATGCCCTTATCTGCACCGACAAGATCTACCGGGAAGCAGCAGCCGCAGCCGATCGCAAGACACTTGCCGCTGAAGCTCCCGGGGGGGGGGGGGAAGAAGAAGAACAAGTCCGGCAAGAGCTCTGATGCCCACTCCGGCAAGCGCACCTCTTCGGAGTGCTGCGCTACCGTTGAGGACGCACCATTGAGCTCCACCGGGAAGTGTAAGAAGGCAAAGGCAGCTCCGCCAGAAACCAAGAAGGTGTCCGCCAAGGAGGACGGCACTGGTGGTACCTTCACCATCAGTGCCACGCTTGACCCTAAATAGGAAAGCGCTCGTTGCTCTGCGGGCGAATGTCGATGTGTTTGCATGGCAACCGTCGACATCCCGGTGTTCCTGTGAGTAATTGAGCACCACCTTGCCGTCTGTCCTCACGCGGCGGCCGTCAAGCGAAAGTCGAAAAGCAAGCGGTGGGCGCCAAGAATTCATCGCAGAAGAGATCAAGAAGTTGGAAGCAGCAAGCCTTGTCAGAGGAGTGCTCCATCCTACATGGTTGGCCAATCCTGTAGTCGTGCGCAAGGTGAACGGTAAATGGAGGCTTTGTATTGACTTTACTGATGTTAATAAAGCTTGTCCCAAAGATCCATTTCCCTTGCCGCGCATTGACCAGATTGTTGACTCCACGGCCGGATGTGATCTGCTGTCATTTCTTGATGCAGATTCAGGATACCATCAGATCTTCATGGCAGAAGAAGATGAAGAGAAGACCGCATTCATCACCCCGTGTGGCACGTACTGTTTCGTACGGATGCCCTTCAGTTTGAAGAATGCAGGTTCAACATTTGCAAGAGTAGTCAGTCATGCTTTTGAGCCACAATTGCACAAAAATGTAGAAGCTTACATGGACGACATAGTGGTCAAGATTTAGAAGAGACCTTTGCAACCCTAGTTCAAGATTTAGAAGAGACCTTTGCAAATTTGCGCAAGATCAACCTCAAGCTTAACCCCGAGAAGTGCGTGTTTGGAGTCCCTTCCGGCAAGCTTCTCGGGTTCTTTGTGTCTCAGCTGGGAATTGAAGCCAACCCCGACAAGATCAAGGCCATCGAGCAAATCGAAGCACCGAAGCGCGTCAAGGATGTACGAAGACTTGCCGGCTGCGTCGCTGCTCTCAGCAGGTTTATCTCTCAGTCCGCTGAGCGCGCCCTGCCATTTTTCAAAATTTTGAAAAAGGCAGGTCCAATGAAATGGACTACAGAAGCGGAGGCTGCGCTGCAGGACCGAAGAGATACCTGTCCTCCACTCCAATACTTGTCGCACCTAAGCCACAAGAGAAGTTGCTGCTATATCAAGCGGCAACCAATCAAGTGGTTAGTGCTGTGTTAGTAGCGGAAAGGGAGGCGGATGATGAGCCAGCGACCATGGCAAGCGCGTCCAGTGACGAACAGGGGGCTTCCCCGACAAGCTCTGGTCCCGACAAGGATGGATCTGTGCAGTCACAAGAAGAGAAGCAGAAGAATATGGTGCAGCGCCCAGTTTACTTTTGTCGGTTCCCTTCGCAGGGGCTAGGTCAAGGTACTACGGTGTGCGAAGTTGCTTTCGGCCTTCTCATGGCCTCGAGAAAGCTGCGCCATTACTTTCAAGCACATGAGATCACAGTTGTCACTCGCTTTCTGTTGGGGATATTACCACTAGGTGTAAACCGGCCAAGCTTGGGCGGGTTAGCTCTGCTAGTGGTGTAATCATGGAAAGGCCCAAGGCACATGGTTGGTTTAGAACTTGTGGCGTAAACCGGCCGATGTATGACTTGTATTGTAAGTTAGGGATAGAGAGATACCAACCGGATATGAATATGAACGGTTGGGACTCTACAAACCGACAGGCGTCACTGTGTATATAAAGGGCGACCGGCGGCGGTTCAAGACGACAACCACAACTCGAGCCTAAGCGAAGCTTGTTTGCTCCTAGCCTTGAGACTACATCAATTCCATCACAACTAGGCGTAGGCTTTTACCTTCATCGAAGGGGCGAACTAGTATAAACCCTTGTGTCTTTGTGTCGCTTTAACCCCCGCAAGTAAGCTCGTAGCGATGGCTCCACGACTAAGTCCTTACGCTAGGACATCCGCCGTGACAAATCCATCGACGGTTGGCGCCCACCGTGGGGCTATCGCCGCGATGGTTTGGCGATCTTGGAGGGCAAGCTCAAAGGACTCGAAGGCTACATCGTGGGCGGATGACCAAGAGTCGTCGCGGCGGATCTATCGGCGATCTTTGGATGGGGTCCGAGGCCGATTCAATCGAGTATGGATATCGGGTCCCCTTGGCGGCATACACGTTTTCATCGGCGGGATCGGAGGGCTGGGCTGAGCGGACATCTGCACCGACCCCATCGAGGCGGCTCGGCGGCGCGACCAGCCCGGCTAAACCGGCCATGAAGCATGTCTTCGTTGGAGTCACCCATGGAGAATCGACGCCGGTTGAGCTGCATGGCGAGACCGTCGTTTACTCGGCGATGAATCTTGAGCGGGAGAGACCGAGTCATTGTACCGTTGCGAGGATGATATGATCGGGGCTGTTCCGACGGTGACAATATTCGGACCCCCAAGCCAGCTAAACCGGTTGGAGTGTTCATGGCGATGCATAGCGCAAACCTCTCTTCAACCGCAGCAGCAAGGCTTTCCGGTTCAGCGGCGGCAGCGAGGGCGAGAGGCCGGTCGACCGCCGATTCAAGTTCTGTCGGATCTGTTTGATGCACTAGCGGCGCTCATGGCGGAGGACAATCCAGCGGATCAGAGGCTCCTAACGCGAAATTGCGAAGGTGAAGGAGCAGATCACGCAAGCTAAAGCGGATCTAGCGGCGAGAGAAGGAGCGTATGGCTGCGGGCGGGCCTCTTTGGATGCACGAGCTTACAAACTCATGCTTGACCGAGCGCGTCACGAGAGGTGTTAAAGCGGAAATACAGATCGCGCTTTGCCATCCGGATTTGACCCTAGAAACCTCTTCGACACACGGGCGGACCCGATAACCCGCCCAAAGACAGGAGGTAAGCCGGATTGAGGCACCAGAGGCGGGGCGACGGTCCAACAGCGCTGATGGAGCCCCGCTTGGCGAACACGGTGATTCCTCCGCTGATCTGAGCGCCCGGGCCATTACTCTAACCCTATGGACAACCTTGTTGCGGCTTGCCGCACGATTGAGGCGATCGGTTGAAGGAGATTCCCATAGCGGTTGAGACACGCCGGGTTAAGGAGCTTCTTGGACTGCACCGATCCAGCGAGCGTATTCATACTGCCGCGATCGGATTCACTCGCCCGTCAAGCGAACTCAAAGGCGCATGGATGAACCGCCCTATCAAGTAGCGCTGGACCGTGAAGCGGCCGAGGCAATCACCGATAGGTGGCGTTCGTGATGCTCGGGAGGTGGTGGATCGGGCCGAACACGCAGAGAGCTGAGTTAGCGGCGCAGATGATGCGGATCAACACACACACCAGTTCGCCCTACCACCTTCGCGGACCAGAGTCACATCCGCTTTGGGAGTGCCTGTTTAATCCCGCTTTACGCAATGTGCGTCTACCTAAGGATTTTAAAGGCCAGCGCAAGGTGCGAATTACACTGCAGATCTATCCCTGGCGCGGGTTGAGAGTTATGAGATGGCCATGGAGATGCTAGATGTTGATGAAGCCGCGTGTGCAAAGTATTTCACTATGATGATGGAGGGCACATCACGTACTTGGTTGAAAAGCTTGCCGCCCAATTCTATCAGTTCATGGGGTCAGTTACGGGCCCGGTTTATCCAGAATTTCAAGGACACATGTAAGCAGCCCAAATCCATAGTAGACCTGGAGGCTTGCGTTCAGGAAGAAGGGGAGTCAACAACCCGTTGGGTACGCCGTGTATCTAAAATTTTGCACTCTTCGGACCGGATCAATCTTGACTCGGCGATCATAACATTGGAAAGCAAGCGCGGTTTGAGCCCTTGAAATTTAAGCCGGGGCGTATGAAGCGGTTACGCAATGATATGGGAACCCTCATGGCGCTTTGGTAAAATATGCCGATTGAGGCGGTACCAAGGATCTGAAGCGTATGATGAAGAAGCGGGAAGGGAAGAAGAACGGCAACTCAAGCAGCAGATTTCAAACCGGCGGGTCATGGAAGCGGGGGGCAAGCGCAAAGGCTGATGGTAATCCAGTTTCGTAGCCAACACTAATGCACAGGATGAGGCCCATGGCGCAGAGGCAAAAGCGAGTCGGGTCCGAATGCTAGTGCAAACCGTTTGAATTACTTGTTGAATCAGCCTTGTCCCAAGCATGGAACAAAGGAATCCCCATCGAATCATCTTTGGAAAGACTGTTATATTATGCAGGGGAGTTCAAAATTCGATGCTTTCGATATGACCGAAGTCGGTGGCGGTTCAGATCCGGTTTCCATGGGCGGGTCGGACGGAGCTTCAGTTCGAGGCATAACCAGGCAATCTCAATAATCGAGTAATCAAGGTGGCGGCGATGGCAAGAATCGAGCTATCGAGCCAACCAAGCGATTGAATGGCGGGCGATATCATGTTTTCACAACCAGTTGGACAAGCGGGATCGGAAGCTTCACAAGCAGGCGATAAACTCTGTTGAACCGGCTTTGCCACGGTATTTGCACTGGTCGAGCAGCCTATCATATGGAGCGAGAGGACCATCCCCGGGTTGATAATCCGGGTCACCGGCTTTGGTGGTAGATCCTCGGGTTGGGGGCTATAAGTTTACTAAGGTACTTATGGATGGAGGAAGCGGATCAATATATTGTATTATGACACTTTCCGTCGCATGGGTCTCACGGATAAAGATCTCGAATCCGTCAATACGGTGTTCCATGGTGTAGTGCCGTGCAAATCTGCTTATCCCATTGGTAAGATAGCCCTGGATGTGGCCTTTGGAGATGAACATGATTCGATGCGAAAAGCTAACTTTTGAAGTGGTGAAAATCCGAGTCCATATCATGCCTTGTTGGACGGCCAGCTTATGCTAAGTTCATGGCACGACCTGTTATATTTACTTGCAGCTCAAAATGCGGGTTACAAAGGAACGATAACGGTGCATGGAAGCCGCCGAGTCGCTTTGGAATGTGAGGAAGGAGATGTAGCTTATGCGAGGCGATCCGTGCCCGCGGAGGAGTTGAAATTTTATAAGGACAATGTTGATCCGGCAGATATGACCCTTTGAAGAAGCCCACTACTGAGCATGAATCGGATCTGAAGTTTAAATCGGCGGTGAGACCAAGCTTGTTGACTTTGTGCGGCGATTCGTCCAAGGAGTTCACTGTCAGTGCCAACCTGGATCCCAAATAGGAAGGCGCGCTCATCGAGTTCATCCGTGAGAACCGGGACATCTTTGCATGGAAACCATCTGACATGCGGTGTCCGAGAGAACTCGTGAGCACACACTTAATGTGGATCCTAAGTATAAACCGGTGAAACAGTTTCTCCGCCGGTTTAATGAAGAAAGCGCAAGGCCATTGGGAAGAAGTAGCGAGGCTCTGGCGGTGGCTTTATCATTGAGGTGTTTCATCGGAGTGGCTTGCTAATCCGGTGCTGGTCCTTAAGAAAACGGCACTGGCGTATGTGTGTGGACTACAGATCTCAACAAGGCTTGCCAGCAGATCCTTTGCTCTCCCCGCATCGATCAGATTATTGATGCCACGGCGGGATGTGGCGTTTAAGTTTTTGGGCGCATACTGGGATATCATCGAGATCAAAATGGCGGTTAAGGACCAGGAGAAGACGGCGTTTATAACTCCTTTGGAGCCTTCGCTATGTATCTATGCCTTTTGGGCTCAAGAGTGCCAGCTACTTATCGAGGTGTGTGCGAAATTGCTTGCATCACAGATTGGCCGCAATGTGCATGCTTATGTAGATGACATTGTGGTGAAGTCAAGACAAAAGGAGACACTGGTGGAAGATTTGAAGGAGACCTTCGACAACTTGCGCATTTATAAGATGATGCTTAATCCGGCCAAGTGCATTTTTGGTGTTCCGGCTGGCAAGTTATTGGGGTTCCTGGTGTCTAACAGAGGAATCGAGGCTAATCCCGAGAAAATTAAAGCCATCACTTCCTTGGCTAAACGAAGTGTATCAACGATGTTCAGCGTCTGGCGGGCGGATTGCTGCGTTGAGCGGTTTATCGGCCGCCTCGGGAGAAGGCCATCCCTTATACCGAATCTTTGAGGAAGGCGGATAATTTTATGCAGAGTCCAGCTGCTGATAAAGCCTTTGAGGATTTAAAGCGGCAATTGGCCAACCCGCTTGTTCTTGCGGCTCCGGTTGACAAGGAACCGCTGTTGTTATATGTGGCAGCCAATGCTCGGCGATGGCGTAGCCATTGTGGTAGAACGCATAAGGAGGCGAGAAAGGAATATCCGGTTCAACGGCGGTTTATTATATCGATGAGGTGCTTATTGAGTCCAGCAGAGATATCCGCATTGGCGAAGCTAGTCTATGGTGTTTTTATGGCCACCGGAAGCTGAAACAATATTTCCAAGGGCATCCTATTACGATGGTTAGTTCAGCTCCTTTGGGTGATATCATACAAAACCGGAGGCGATCGCGGATTGCAAAATGGGCCATCGAGCTTGGGCCACATGGGCTAAAGTATATACCGCGCCTGACAGTAAAGTCACAAGCCCTTGTTGATTTCATTAATGGTAGACAGAGTTACAAGCACCGAGGAGAAGCGGATCACACATCTTGGACTATTCATTTTGACGGATCGAGACAATTGGAAGGCTCGGGGCTGGAGTCGTTTTAACTTCCCCACGAGGTGATAAGTTTTATTCGTTCTCCGTCTAATGTTCCTTGTACTAATAATGCAGCTGAGTATGAAGCCTTGCTCCATGGTCTCCGCATGGCTAAGGAGATGAACTTAACCGGGTTAAGTGCTTTGGTGACTTCGGACACGGTGGCTCGGCAAGTATCTCGGCACTTGGGATTCTAAGGACCCCTCATGGCGCATATCGTCGAGAAGTGGATAATATTGCAGGTGGCTTCAAGGGCTATCAAGTGGATCATGTGGATCGCCGGAAGAACGAAGCGGCAGACGCTTTAAGCCGTTTGGGCTCTCAGCGTAAACCGGTTCCACCTAATGTCTTTCTGGACGTCTTGCACAACCCGTCAGTTCAGCTCCCTGGTGAAGCGGATTTGGCAATTCCTGATCCGGAGGCTCAGTTGGTAGCGGCGTTACATGCTATTCCGGATTGGACGGTTCCTTACCTTACGTATATGACTCGAGGAGAGTTGCCAGACGATGAGGTTCTGGCCAGACAGATAATCCGGCGCTCCAAATCTATGACGATTATTAATGGTGAGTTGCATCATTGCAGTGTTTCAGGGGCGTTTCAACGCTGTGTTTCCCCTAAGGAAGGCTGTGAAATTTTAAAAGAAATCCATGAAGGGGATTGCAGGCATCACGCCGGTTCAAAGTCCCTGGTGGCAAAGGCATTTCGTCATGGATTTTACTGGTTAACTGCTCATGCGGATCACGGAGGACTTGGTCAGCGGTGCGATGGATGTCGAAATTCTCGAGCGTGCTCATGTACAACACAGAATTGCGGATGATCCCAATAACGTGGCCATTCGCGACCTGGGGGCTGGATATGGTTGGGCCCTTTAAGCGATCCAAAGATAAGAAGACCCACCTGTTGGTGGCAGTTGACAAGTTCACCAAGTGGGTTGAAGCGGAACTGTCGATAAGTGTGATGCGGCAACAGCGGTGCGATTCATCAAAAAGTGATTTTCGGTTTGGCTTTCCACGGTATCATTCTCGACAATGGCACTAATCTGTCCAAGGGAGCTATGAAAGAATTACGTGAGCGTGAGCATATCCGGCAGCGTATCATCGATGGCGCACCCCAGTCCCAATGGGCAGCGAGCGTGCTAATCGAAATCTTGCGAGGCATCAAACCCGACTTCGGTTCCATTACGAGAGAACACCGAGTGCTGGGTTGAAGAGCTCCCATCGGTACTATGGAGTATCAATACTCGCCAAACCGGTCCACGGGTACACCCCTTCTTCATGGTTTACGGGCGAGGCGCTTCTCCCCGGTGACATCGAGCACGATTCGCCCGTGTAGCGGCTTATGTTGAAGCGGACAACGAGGTGGCACGACAGGGCGCTTTGGACCTATTGGATGAGGGCGTGATATGGCAGCCGCTCGTTCGGCGATTTACCGGCAAGATCTTCGTCGGTATCACAACCGCGGGTTAAGACGAGCCTTTTTCGGAAGGAGATTTGGTGCCGTCTCATCAAGACCGAACAGATATGCACAAGTTATCCCGCCTTGGGAAGGACCCTTTGTGGTCGACAGAATCTACACAAGCGGTTCCTACTATCTGGTTGATATTCGAGGCGTAAAGACTCACGTACATCGAGAGGAGGAGACCAATAGGCCGTGGAATATAGCTCATCTTGACCTTACTACACTTGAGTCATCGGCTCGGTTTATGTACATAGCATAACAATGTATATATTATCTTGATATAATAAAAATCGGGGCCTCGGCTAAAGCGGGGTCTCTGTCTTCCTTATCATGTGTGGTTACATGGAGTGTTTACATTTTTAAAAGCGGCCTCGGTTTACCCCATGACGATTATATTTATCACTTGGGGCTTGGTGGTGTCGAACCAATGCAACACCTCTTGATAGGCGAAAGCCACCGGATCATTTGGGGACACGGTCACGTCTGAACCGGTCACACCTCTTGGTCGACCAATAGGGCGGCGTCACTTGGGGCTTGGTCGAACCCGAACCAATGTCATGCCACTTGGCGGCGTACTCGCCAAGAGTCTTTTAGGGACTGGCGATTAGCACCATCGCTCGCCTTGAGGGCTTGGTTGCGTCGACCATGGTAATGCCATCGACCAGCTCCATGAAGCTTTCCTTTTGCAAAGAGTTATTGCCTTTGTTGCCATATTTGGTATTCGATTTTTGTTGCGTTTTCAACCCGGCGAATATTTTTATCCGGTTTAGCTATCGATAACAAATTGACGGACACGGTTTAGTATTGCACGAAGTTTTTTATCTCTGCCGGTTTACCTTCTTCGGTTCATCTTTATGTAGTATACACGGGGCTTATCTTGTTTCAAAGCGCCTATGTGGGAGTTATTGTCTCCCAGACGGTCATTGGTTTTAAAGGCCTCGCTTCAAGATTAGCTACGCCACTTTATGCCAGATCTGGCGGTATTTGTATCGCATATTAATTGATTTTTGATACACAAAATATATTGGATGCCATAAACCGGTTGGCGGTGTCACCGCCGCCGAGGTTCAATTTTTTGATTGCAGAGAGTATGAATCAATGCACGAAGGCATACCCAGGCAGCAAGTTTCGACTAAGGCTATTACAAGGCAACACAGTGCCCAAATGAGATCATTGTTCTTTGGGTTAAACCGGCTACCGGTTCAAGACTGTTCTTCATCGCCCGCCGCTTCAGCATCTTCATCCCTACCCATCGGCTGGAAATCCACAGTGGTCCAGTCGATTCCCATTAGCGCTTGGAAAACAGCCTCTTCGTGAATCGAGACGCGGTTCAATGTCGAGGGCGTAAGTGTGCTTCACGGATTGGAGGGATCAAGTTTTCCGTTCAAAGGTTGGAGCGGGCACACGCTTGTTCTGCTCATTATATTGGGCTTGATAGTGCTCCAAATCGGCTTCTTCCGCCAATTGACAAGCCAGCGGGCGTACCGCACGGTTTATCGCCCGCAAGTCCTCTTCATTGAAGTCCGAACCGTCCTCCTTCACACTGGGATAGCCTTGAGCTGCTTCCATGGGGTCAAAATCCGGTACCCAGGCTTTGGCTCGGATCAAGGCGTTGATGGCTCCGGTTCGTGCAGCAGATTTCTTCACCTCTTCAATCCGGGAAGGAAGGATGGATAGCCGGTTCAGGGTATCTTGGATCAGGGACGGCGCTGGATTGTTATGTGACATTGTGGTAATAACGCCGCTGGGCTCCGGTATAACTGCTCCACTAAAGTGTAGACAGCCTTGATTTCTTCCGCACGTCATTTCCCAAGTGCCCAGCGCGTGTGCTCGCATATGATAAATGAATAGTTTTAAACCGGAATAATGGTGCAGCAGAAAAGCATATTACACTTATTCACGAGGAACTTACGAAGATGGCTGCCGTCATAGAATGCACTTGCCGCTTCACGGTGTCGGATCATCCACCACGGTTTAAGGGCAGCTTCAGGCATTCTCGGCCCGTTTAAGCAAGTTGACCTTTTCGGTGGCCCGATCGCTGTTCTTTCTTCATGTTTTCCTTCACTGTTCAGCGCGACAAAGGCCTTCGTTAGCTCCTTCTTGGCTTTTTCTCGTCTCGGCTTTCTGGGTTTTCAAAGCTGCTGTAAATCGGCAATCCGATCATCCTTGATCTTCACCTCCTTTGCACATTGATAGTATGATCAGCCAACAATTCAAGTTAAAGTCTCAACCATACAACACAGTTATATGCTTGCCACTTGGGGGCTAATGTACCTTCAATCTTTCTCTGCTAATACATGGCAAAGTCCCAAGTTGAATCGAGTATTCAACTCGGCACTGAGGGGCTAATGGCTATTTGATTCTATTACGGTGTTGTCGGGAAATTTTTGGAGTACGGTTTAAGTATGCATCGCTAAACCGCCCCGGTGGCTATGAGGAAGATTGCAAAATCTATCAAAGAAATTTATCAAGTCGGTTTGATCAAAGATTGCAAACCAGCCCTTGGGGGCTACAAGGACTATTATCTTGATAATAAGGAAAGGAGTGTTACCTCAAACTTGTCTCTCATTAGTTTCACCAAGCCGCCTTCATAATCACGGCTACTATAAAGCGGTTCAGGTATCCAGAATGAAGATCTTGGGCGCTTAAAGCGGCATATGTTTCCAGCTCGGCAGCCCACTTTCCTTTCTTCAAAGTTGAAGAATCCTCCTTCACAGTATGCCGGGTTAGAGTTGCAGCGTTCCCCGGTTCAGAGTGGCCTATTCCAGTAATCACAACGTCGTCATCTTTCGATTCGACGGATCGTGTAAACACGGCCGTTTGATGGGGCTGTGAGGCTTTTCAGACCGGACAAGATCTTGGCGGGCGGATCAGCGACATTGAAACATTCACAGGCCTCTCCTCGGAATAACATCTTCTTGAACCGGAGGGTCATTTGGAATATCTTGAGGCAACATTTTGAGATCTGGCGCCCGCTCATGATCTGAAGCGGCAACCTCTTCAGCTATTTTGTCCAGCGAGCCTTCTTGCTGGGTTTCGTTTGGTTACGAAGAAACAAAGATTCAGGAGCAAAGGCGAATACATTCTGAAGAAATCGAAAAGCATATGGCTGTATGAACTTACCCGCGGCTATCTTCAATGGTGGTAGCTGAGTGGCGGACGATTCGCCAGAGGATGAATGGGAGGTGACACGATAATCGGTCGGACGGATTAAGAGGTTGTGGAACAAACCCGCTTTGGAATTTAAGGCAATAAAAGGTTGGAAACCTCGGTGCGGCGCTTTCGAGCGGGCTATTTAGTAAACCGGCGAGAGGTAACTACCGTCCGCTTGTCTTAGGTTGTGCGACGAGCCTCATGTTGCTGTGTCTTCATAAGAGTTTGGGATCCAAGTAAGCAAGGGGTGAGAAAAGTTAACTTTCGGTTTGCGGCGAAATTTTAGTGAAGGCAAATTTGTTGAATCGGAAGAGAGAATAGTTACCTCGGCAAATCCTGCGTTCTTGGCTTCAGCGTCATCGACAAGCATCGTCATCAATAAGGCGTGTAAAAACAAGCCAAGAGAATCAAGTTCGGATTACCCACATCATCATCAATGGCGGATCGAGGACGAGCGATAGTCTTCCTCTTGTGGTAGTTTCTTGACAACTTTTGTTTTGGGCCGAGTTGGCCGCCCAGCTTTATCCGCTTTGTCTTGGGAGAGTTTTTTGCTCCAAAACGGATTGTCGCCCTGGATCAGAAATAATTGAGAGTTGGATATATGAAAATAACAACGGGTTTTTATAATGACAAAGTCAGAAACTTACCGCAGGTGGTGCGTTGGTGGTGCAGTAAGGAGCTAAGCCGGTTTGAGCGCAGAGGTGCTCCGGTTCATTCAGCATTTTCCTTACTGAATCCGTAACTTCATCTTCAGACAGTTCCAGTTTGGTGTGTCGGAGTGGGTCATCGACGCTGCCGGTATACTGGCACATCAAACCGGAACGCCGGCTCAAAGGTAATATGCCCCAAGATAACCAGCAGCGTGCCAGATCGATCCGAGTCAAACCGTTGGCCATGAAGGCTCGAAGCTTGGACAGTTGTGGGGCATACTTGCTTCTCTCTTTGGCAGTCAATCGTTGCGGAAAGGGATGAGTGTTGCTTAGCCGCTCTGGACGAAAGCCAGGTAAAGGATTTTCACCTTCAGGGGAAGTGTCTTTGCAGTAGAACCAAGTCGCGTTCCACTCTTTGGGGTGAGTGTGGAGTTTGACGTGAGGATAAGTGATCTCCTTCCTCTTACGGATAGCCATACCGCCTAATTACGTATTAGGGCCGTCGGTGAATTCAAGTCGACGGTTTAGGTGGAAAGATCCTGAACAGTTCAACGAAGGTTCCTCTTGCAGATATGCTTGGACAGATGCTTGAAAGTGGCAAAGGTTAGTAGCGGAGTTGGGGCCGATGTCTTGGGGCCGAGCTGAAAATTGGCCATCACGTCCGGTAAAATTTGACCAGGCGGTTTGAAACCCCGGGCGGGTGATCCGCGAAAACTACAACTTCTCCTTCTGAGGTGTGGGAGGACATTCCTCTCCGGGAACCCTCAATGGATTGTATTTTGATCATCTAAAGCGCCGATCGATACCAGCTCTTTCAAGCTGTGTCTCGGAGGCGGGAAGGAACCGATTGCATTCATACACTGTTTGGCCATCATGAGATCTACAAGGAGAAGGATCCGGTTTAAGAAAGTGCTTATTACGAGTGATTGATCTAAGTTATGATAAACGGAGGTGGTTCCTATAAATCAGTTAGCCATGAGATGATGTCGGTACATTACTGGCGGTTCAACAAGGGGACTAATGGTGTCTGCGATGCTGGTTTAGCAACTTTTACTATGGTGAGTTAAACCGCCTAATCTTGGCTTCAAGGTAATTGAAGTCATGGATGAAACAGGTTTCACACAATTTCATGTTTACTACGGATCAAGCGGGTTTTGAGAAAAGCGAAATCGCCATGAAGTAAAGAAAAAGCGGAAGTGGGCTATAAAGGCGTATATGTATATCACGAAGATCCATGAGATTAAGATAAGCAAGTACAGCGGATCTGCAGGAGTCGTCATTGGTGCGAATGGGATTCATAGCATGGTTCAAGACTAAAAAGATGAAAATGCACGAAGAACGGGGCATGAAGCTCGAACCCTAGAAACAGATTTAAAATGAAGGAACAGTGAAGAAGGGCAAAAAGCTTACGGAAACGGAGGAGATGCGAGAAAGGCGCGGTGTTCAGTGCGTATAGGTTGATCAGCGGCCTAGGTCGAAGCGAAGTTGATGGCGACGGCGGAGCTCAAAAGGCAGCGGCGAGGAAGAAGAAGAAGAAGCGAAGGAGGAAAAGAATGACCCTTCGGTCCTATTTATAAAGCGATAAAAGCTAGGTCAAGCGCGAATCCGAGGACTATCATTAAGGAAGGCGTTATAAAGGATAAACTTTAAGATAGCGTCATGCGGTTTACGATGACGAAGCAACGATGTCATGCCGTTTGATGACGAAAGCAACGATGTCATGCGGTTTGATAATGACGAAGCAACGATGTCATGCGGTTCTGATGGATCGAAGCAATGACGACGTGGCGGTTTATTAAACAAAGAAGATGTCAAGATGCAGGTTACGTGAAGGATTGACATGAACCAGTTCAAATCAATCTGGGGCCTAATGTTGGGGATATTACCACTAGGTGTAAACCGCCAAGCTTGGGCCGGGTTAGCTCTGCTAGTGGTGTAATCATGGAAAGGCCCAAGGCACATAGTTGGTTTAGAACTTGTGGCGTAAACCGCCTGATGTATGACTTGTATTGTAAGTTAGGATAGAGAGATACCAACCGGACACGAATATGAACCGTTGGGACTCTCGCAAACCAACCAGGCGTCACTTTCGTGTATATAAGGGGCGACCGGCGGCGGTTCAAGGACGATAACCACAACTCGAGCCTAAGGCGAAGCTTGTTTGCTCCCTAGCCTTCGAGACTACATCAATTCCATCACAACTAGGCGTGAGGATTTTACCTTCATCGAAGGGCGAACTAGTATAAACCCTTGTGTCTTTGTGTCCGCTTTAACCCCTGCAAGTAAGCCCGTAGCGATGGCTCCACGACTAAGTCCTTACGCTAGGACATCTGCCGTGACAAATCCACGACACTTTCCGTTGAAGAGGATATTGCAGAATCCAGAAGCAACAGGCAGGATTGTCGAGTGGGCACTAGAACAGTCAAGCTTTGGCCTCAAGTTTGAGAGTACTTCAACTATCCAGGGCCGAGCATTGGCAGAATTCATAGCAGAATGGACGCCAACACCTGATGAAGAAATTCCGAAGCGAGCATCCCGTCCAAGGAAGCAAGCAAAGAATGGATCATGTACTTTGGTGGTGCCTTTCAAGGCAAGGGGCGGTGCGTGGGCGTGTTACTTGTCGCACTCAACCGGAGAGCACCTCAAGCACGTGGTCCGTATGCACTTTCCCAAGGAGCAAGCGACAAACAATACTGCAGAGTATGAAGGTTTGCTTGCCGGACTCAGGATCGCGGCAGACCTTGGGATCAAAAAGCTTATTGTTAGGGGTGACTCGCAGCTTGTCATCCGCCAAGTAAACAAAGATTATTAGAGTCCGTTGATGGAAGCTTACATTGATGAAGTGAGAAAGTTGGAAGAGCATTTTGACGGCCTGCAGATGGAGCATGTTCCGAGAGCCCAGAACGATGTTGCCGATGGCCTGTCAAAATGCGCTGCATTAAAGTTACCTGTGGAACCAGGGATCTTTGTGCTCAGTTGACTCAACCATCTGTAACACCATCAACTGGACAGAGCAAGAACAGGAAGTTGATTTCCGATGACTACTTTCCGGCAGAGCTCCCCAAAGCCACCGCCAAGAAGGTCCCCAAGATCAACACCAAGAGTGCTGAGGAGCAGTCTGCTCCGATGAGCCCTAAGGTTTGTCCCGGTGAAGCAGATGCTCCCGACAAGTTTTGCTCCGGCGAGCTTGCCGGGGAACATCAAGCTCCGGCTGAGCCGCAGGTTCTTGCCGTAGAAGCGGATGTTCCCGCAGCAGCGTACGTGCCCTTAGTCCTTGTTGTCAAGCCGCAAGCTCCAGCATGGGCACAACAGATTGTCCATTTCCTTCAAACAGGAGAACTTCCCGAAGAGCAAGAAGAAGCAGAAAGAGTAGCCCGGCAGTCAAGTATGTACCAGTTTGTCGATGACGTACTGTACAGAAGGAGACTCAACGCTGTGAAATTGAAGTGTATTTCCCGGGAAGATGGACAAGAGTTGTTGGCGGAGATACATGGAGGCATATGTGGTCACCACATTGGCGCAAGAGCAGTTGCCGGCAAGGCATTTCGGCAAGGTTTCTTTTGGCCGACAGCCCTCCAAGATGCAACTGCACAAGTAACCAAGTGTGAAGCGTGCGAGTTCCATTCCAAGCAGATACACCAGCCAGCTCAAGCTCTCCGGGCGATCCCTTTATCCCGCCATTTTCGGTCCGGGGGCTCGACATCCTCGGCCCCTCCCCGAAGTGTCGGGGCTTTGAGTACTTGCACGCTGGCGATCGACAAGTTCACAAAGTGGCCGGAAGTGGAAGCAGTGAGGAAGGTGACGACACAGTCAGCAGTCAAGTTCTTCAGGTCGATTGTTTGCCGTTTCGGGATACCCAACAGGATCATCACCGACAACGGCACGCAGTTCATGAGCTGCACCTTCATGCAATACGTCCAAGATCTTGGCGCCAAGGTCTGCTTCGCTTCTGTTGCTCACCCGAGAAGCAACAGTCAAGCGGAGAGGGCAAACGCTGAAGTGCTGCACGGGCTCAAGACCAGGACTTTCGACAGGCTACACAAGTGCGGAAAGAACTAGATTGAGGAGTTGTCGGTTGTTCTTTGGTCGATCAGGACGACGCCAAATCGAGCCACTGGCCAGACGCCTTTCGCTCTAATCTATGGAGCAGAGGCAGTTCTCCCCACGGAACTCATATACGGATCGCCTCGAGTGCTCGCTTATGATGAGCTTGAGCAAGAGCAGCTGCGACAAGATGACGCGCTACTCCTTGAGGAAGATCTTCTTCAGGCTGCTGTACGAGCTGCTCGATACCAGCAAGCTTTGCGCCGCTACCATAGCCGCAAAGTTAATGCCAGAAGTCTCGAGGAAGGCGACCTTGTTCTTCAAATAAGGTTCAATCCGCCAAGAATTCCAACAAGTTGACGCCAAAGTGGAAGGCCCTTATCGGGTGAAGCGAGTCACTAGGCTCGTGCGCCGTCATTTGAGACCAAGATGGCTCTCCGGTGAGCAATTCTGGAACATTGAGCATCTTCGTAAGTTTACCCATAAGGCGCGGTTGCCGAACCTGCTCAAGCAACCACCTTTTGCACAAGCCTTGCCGCTGTTGCATGTAACCCTTTGTACAAAGCCGGGCACAGATCCCATGCATAAATAAAGCTCATGTGCTCCCCACATCTTGTCAAATTTCATGCTTTTTCATTTTTTACATGTATAAATCTGACACTTTCTGCAGCACTTGCCCCCGGTAAGCAATAACGAGCCTTAAGGCTCCATATCTTTATTTTCTCTTCTTTCTTTTTCTCAAGGAAAGGGAAGGTTCCCTCACCCACAAGTTCACCGGGGGGGAAGGAGAAGATAATGGTGTGGACCAGGCGTCGTTCAAGAAAGTATCGCCCTGCCGGGACGCAAACAACAGAAAAGCTAAGTTGCCAAAGTTTGAGCATAACCAGTTTTAAAAATTTATTTTTTTAAGTTATCTTCCTTGAACGACCATGCTTTGTATGGAAAACCTATGCGTGGAGGAACCAACTCGTAGCTAGTTGCGCCCTCACTTTGTTTCAAGTCCGCTCAAGAACTTAAGTGTGCTGCGACTAGTTGCGACAAGGTTTCTTGCCGGAAGTAGCACCGCCAGCAGGCTACTGATGTTCCGCACTCAGCGCTCGCGGCAAGGGTGCCTACGCCGGCAAGTTCCCTAAAAGCGTAGGGTAAAAGCATACAAAGGAAGGAATCAAGTAAAGGAAGTAACATAACAAATACTGCCCAAGATAAAGTTATATTACAAAGCTAACTTGCCGCGCTCTAATAGATTGTTTCCATAACATGTCTAGCAGCGGAAAGGAAAGGAAGAAACGGGCGGTCTAGTCTACGCGGCCGCCATCAACCCTCCTAACTTCATTCACCTTGTCCACAATGGGTGCGACAAGGGCCTTGAGCTCTTCAAGATCAGCACCCGCCGGCAGCTTCTTGAGGACGTTGGTGAGATTGAGGCCTGGGTTATGGAAGACCACCTTCACCAACACCTTCTCCAGAACTCTGGCACAGATCATGCGTGACTCGTCGGCCAGTTGCTTTGGGATCCTTTCCCGGAGTTGCTAGAGGGCCGTCGCCACGCCCTTGAAGAACAGAGTGAGCTTGGCGCTGGGCTGGAGGTTCTCGCCGGAGGAGTACCAAGCCCTCCATTTCTAGTTCGCGCCAGCCTCGTCAATGACCCGCGGCAATGTTCACGAGGCCCTCCGTCCCAGCTCCACAAGATCCCTCAAGGTGTTCTGGTTTCGGCTGCCCTCGTCGCCAGCGCCTCGCTGGCCTTGATTTCTCCTTCAAGTCCTCCTCCCGCTTCTTGGCGCCGCCCAGCCCTCTCGCCAACGTGAGCCAGCTTCAGCTCGATATCGGCATTGGAGTCCTTGGCGGCGCTCAGCTCTTTGCCTCTCTCGAGGAGATGACCCTGCAGCTCGCCGTGGGCGAGGGCATCCTTCTCGCGCTCGCGCTAGAGCGCGGCAAGCTCTTCATTCTTCGTCTCCTTCTTGGCGGCCTCGGCAGCTGTAGCAGCATCCTTCGCTTCCTTGAGGGCCCCGCCAAGTGTCTCCTCGCGTGCGGCAAGCTCCTCCTCATAGCTATCCAGATTGACCTTGCGCTGCATCAACTCGCCTTCCCGCACGGATAGCTCCTCGGCGGCAAGCCGCTGTTGCTCTTTGGCTTCTGCTTTCTCGAGGAGGAAGGCTTTCCGCGCCTCGGCAAGCTGCGCCCTCTCCTCTGCAATGGACCGGAGGGCCTCTTGGTTGCGGCTCTGGAGCTCTTCCGCATGATTCTCAATGTCTACTCCCACCTGCGCGACAAGCGCTTCCCGGGACTCCAGTTTGGCTTGTCGGGCACGGTAGAGTGATAGCAGCCTCAAGCACAGCCTGTTCCTCCTCGGGCTCGCGCCGCCGCTTGCTTGCCGTCGACCATTGTCAATCCAGCGGAGGCAAGCACTTCTCCATCAAAACTTCTCCTTCGACCGCGCCTCGAGCTCGGCCCGTGGAGCTTGATGAAGATACCGCCGCCGCCTTCAAGTAGGAGCGGGCTGGGGCTCTTGTTCGGCGCTGCGTCGGCAGCAGAGGGATCGGCGGTCGGCGAAGCGCCTTGCGCCCCTCTGGCCAGTGGTCGCCATGCGATCGCCGGATCCTCGCCAGCTCAAGCGCCAACTGCCTTATGGCGGCCTTCTTCGCCCGGCAGGATCATCAGCACTGCCCCTTTCTCGGGTGGCGGCGGCGGCCATCGTTGTTGCGCGTCGTCCTCCTCGCCGGTGGCCTCGGCCCCATCGGCTCCGTGGAAGGTGGATCTGAAGACAGGAAGAGGGAGAAAAAGTCAAGCAAATATCCAAAAAGAAGATCAGAAGAAGAAGAACCCAAGGGAAGTTTTCCGACAATAAGGATTACCTGTGCTGGGCCCTGTAGTCATGGGCTCCACCACCGGGGGATCGCTGGTCCCGTCCCTTGCCGGAGAACTACCCCTTGCCGGGGACCTCTCCCTTGCCGGAGAGCGCTCCCTTGCCGGGGAATCCTCCCTTGGCGGCGTAGTTGAAGCAGATAGCACCTCAGGAGCGGCTTTCGGTTCTCCTGGTGAGCCTGTTCTGCTCCTACACAAGCAAACCAACGGACAAGATATCAGCAAAGAAAGAACACCTATGCGCACCCAACAGCGGGAAGTAAGACTATGTACTTACGCTGGGGGCTGCGCTGGGGGCTGCTTCGAGGAGTGGTTGCCGGGTCCGACAAGGTGGTCTCGGACGCGCCCTCTGTCGTCACGACGGGATCGTCCTCGACGACAACCACGGGGTCCTTGGCTCTCTTTGCCGCTCTCTGGGCCAGAGTCCTGAAAAGGAACAAGGTTCGGAAGAAAATAGATCAGATACAAGACAAGAAACAGCAAGAATTGAAGAAATACAAACACAACAGAGAAACTTACTCCTCTTTTCCTCCTCGTCGGAGCTGAGTGCGGAGAGGTCGAAGTCCGGTACTCTTTCGGCGCGACGAGGCGGAGGAGTAGGCTCCCTTGACCGCTTGGCGGGAGCTGCAGCAGGATCAGAAGCGATGGCCCGAGAGGACCCGCTCAGCTTACCAAGAGCGGGCGTGAGACGCTCCCGCGGCAACGGTGCTTGTCGCGGTGGAGCGTGTCCCGCGGTGCGGCAGCTGTTGACCCGTCTGCCGCCCTGCTATGTCCCCGGTGCTGCGGAGGCACCTTCTTGTTGGAGCTGGGGGCTGCACTGGGAGCTCCGCTTGCGGCAAGTTGCTTGAAGACGGCTAGCCACTTGCATGCTCGGCGGGCTCGCTCGATTCGGCTTCGGGCCCTCCCTCGCTGACGATCTCCCTGACAAGCTCGTCTCAATCGGCAAGGCTTGCCGCCTCGGCTGCCTCTGCCTCCTCCACAAGAAAGCCCAAACTCGCCCATGGGCCCGCCGCCTTCTTCTCCGCTTCAAGGCGGCGATGCGCCGCATCTCGTCTTCAGTGGTGTCGCGGGTGAGGCTCCTCTGCTTGTCGGCGCGGACCGCCACCTCCACCAAGCTATCGAAGAATTGCTGCATGACGTCGGCGGCGGGCTCCTGCCAGGTTGGAATGATTCCATGCGAGTCGCACTCTGGCATCATTGCGCGGATGCGATCGAGTGAAGAATTATTGCACAACGGGACGACGCCCTGCAGCAGCTGAACCACTCGGGATGATTGGGGTCGCGGCTTGAACAGCCCTTGAGCATCGCATCCAACTCCAAGACAGTGAAATTGAAGTTGAGGCCCGGACGCAGCCTCATTATGTCCGCGGACCCCCAAACAGCCAGTGGGCCTCCCCTCCCTGCAGAGAGGCGCGGCGGCAAAAGAAAGTCTGCGCCAACAAAGACCTCTGAGAAGCCCGCAAGCCCGAAGTCGCAAGATCCGGGTGGTGGCGATCTTCAGCCTAGCATCGTCCGCCACCAGAGCGCTCCAATCATTGCCACGCACTGCTGGGGTTTGGCGCAGGGCAGTGAATGGCTGCGGGTTCTCCTCAACGATCCAGCACCACTCTGCTCTCCACTCATCCCATTTGCTGCGGAGCTCCCCCTCCAGATACGTTTCCTTCTTGCCGGTTCTCGAGATCCAGGCGATCCCGCCAGCTAAGGGCTCTCCTCTCTCGGCCCGGGGCATGAAGTAGTGGCGGAAGAGGGCTACGTTTGGATGGATTCCATGGTCAGGACAGCATTGGGGGTGAAGTCAAGGAGATGAAACCCGTAGGTGTTCATGATGTCACAGAAGAATTCAGAGAAGGGCGGGCAGAGCCCGCAATAGAAGAACAACGCGAAGAAGGGGTATCCGTTGGAGCCCGTTTTGAAGCAGAAGCGGCGGCGGAAAGTACCTGCGTGCGTGGATGCGCTCGCGTCTCCGTCGACCAGAAGAGATAGAACCATTCTCTCAGCTCCTTCGCGGAGAACTCGGGGAGGAAGGTTGCCCGCTCCTTCCGCAGCGCCTCAAGCCGCAGTGCCTCGGCCGACTTCGCACCCTTCTTGGTCTTCGGAGCCATGGCGGAGGCGGTGGGGGAGATCGAGGGCGTTGGTGGTGACGGCGGCGACGGGGGGCGGAGCGCTGCTCTTTTTCGGCGTTGGAAGCGGAGGGGAGCGGCGGAGATTTCTGTGATTGGAACCGCAAGTGGCGAAGGTGGGGGAACTGCCCCTGTTTCCCCTGCTTATAAAGAGGAGGAGGCGAATGTTATGCTTTTTCCGAATAAAGAATCACCCACGATCTCTCCCACGACGCCGCATTTGACGCGTGCCGTTACGGGAGGGCGCGGTGGATACAGAGTCAGATACGGTGTGGACGCAGGCCGCGTGAGCCCGTGCCCTGTTGTCGTGGGAAACGAACACCTATGGGGCAGGGCCCCTTCTCGGTCCGGTAGGGAGCGGAGGGTGCACGAAGAGCAGATCGAGGCGAGGCACGCGAGGGATTTTACCCAGCTTCGGAGCTCTCCGGAGAGATAAAACTCCTACTGCTGCTTTGTGTTTATATTGTGTCCTTGCTCAAGAGCGTGTGCATTCTGTGGTTTCGAATGAGTCCAACCCCCCTCTACGTTGTGCATGGGCCTCCTTTTATAGGCTAAAGGGGTCACCGACAGGTGGCAACGCAGACAGGGGTAGAAATGTAAAAAGAGGGGTTGGTACAACTGTTATGCACAGTGCACCCTACCTAACTCTGACGGCAGGGGACAATGGCATTTAATGCCCATCCGGTCGCCCAAACAGTGCAGAAAACGACCGTTTGGGGCGCCACCGCTTGCCACGATGGCCTTCTTGTCATCTCCACTTGCCACCTCGCACGCTATGGCAAATGCCTTCCGCCACGTCATACGCTCGAACTGTCTGCGGGCGACACGCCGACGGATGCGCCGGAGCGTAGGCATAGAGTGGTGAAGCCGCCATGCAAGCACCTTGCCGCGTCGTTGTCTTGCCGCATCCGAGAGTTTGTCGCTGTCGGGTCTTGCCGGACGCTTGGCGCCGTCAGCAGGCAAGTTTCTTGGTTTGCCTTCCCAAAGAAGCTCCTCTTGCGGTGCCTTGTCCTTCCCGGCAAGCTCCTCTTTCCGGGGCCTTGACTTCTCAGTTAACACACTTTGTTCTTGAATGGCATCAATAGCAGCCATGGAGGATCTTGGCGGACGCCCGGCAAGCCCTGCCGCGGGGCGCTGCGACTGCCCGTGCACAAGTTCGGGATACTAAGGTACCCCTACTTTAGTACACCGACAGGAGCCCCCGGGCCTAGGCCACACACGGTGCCGTGCGCTGTTGGGCCAGGCCCAAAACAGGGCACGGGCACACGCGGCCTGGGTCCATACCAAATCTAACTCCGTATCCACCACGCTCTCCCGTAATGGCACGCGTCGAATGCGGCATCGTGGGAGAGATCGTGGGCGATTCTTTAATTGAAAAAGGCGTAACGTTCGCCTCTCCTCTTTATAAGCAGAGGAAACGGGGGCCGTTCTCCCACCTTCGCCACTTGCGGTTCCTTCCTCAAAAAGCTCCGCCGCTCCCCTCCGCTTCCCAAGCCGAAAGAGAGCAGCGTTCCGCCGCCCGTCGCCGCCGCCCGTTGCCGCCGCTCTCCTCCACCGCTTCCGCCATGGCTCCGAAGACCGGAAAGAGTGTGAAGTCGGCCGAGGCGCTGCGGCTTGAGGCGCTGCGCAAGGAGCGAAGACTCCCCGAGCTCACCCCAAGGCGCCATGGAGGAGTTCTATCTCTTCGTCGACGGAGACGCGGCGCATCCGCGCACGCAAACACTCTCCGCCGAAGCTTCTACTTCGAAGCGGTGCCCAAAAGGGTACTACTTCTTCCCACTATTCTTCTATTGTGGGCCCTGCCCGCCTTTTTCCGATTTCTTCTGCGACGTCATGAACACATACGGGCTCCATCTCCTTGATTTCACCCCCAACGCCGCTCGACAATGGCGGTTTCACAAGATCTTTGTGAGAACTTCGGCCTGAATCCACCCCAACGCTGCTCTTTTCCGCCACTATTTCATGCCCCGGTCGAGAAAGGAGAGCCTTGTTCCGCGGGATCGCCTGGATCTCGAGGGTCGGCAAGAAGGAGGTCTATCTCGAGGGGAGCTCCGCAGAAATGGGATGAGTGGAGGGCTGAATGGTGTTGATTGTCGACGCAGATCCGCAGCCATTCACCAATTTGGCGCCAAACCCGGTAGCGCGCGCGGCGATCGAGCGCTTCGGGCGGCGGACGATGCTAAGTCAAGATCGCCACCACCCGGATTCTGCGGCTCAAAGCTTGCTGGCTCACATCAGAGGGGCTGCTGGCGACTTTCTTTCGCCGCCAGACGCTCTCGCAGAGAGCGGGAGGCCCGCCTCGCTGTTCGGGGCCCGTGGATACTCATGAGGCTGCGCCCATGCCTCAATTTTAACTTCACTGTTCTGGAGTTGGACGGGATGCTCAAAGAGCTGTTCAAGCACGACCCCAACCACCCGGAATGGTTCAGCGCCGCAGGCGCCATCCCATCAGGTAACAACTCCCAGCTTGATCGCATCCGTGCAATGATGCCGGAGTGCGACTCGCACGGGATTATCCCAACTTGGCAGGAGCCCGCCGACGACGTCACGCGGCAATTCTTCGATAGCTTGGTGGAGGTAGCAGTCCGTGCCGACGAGCAGAGGCTCCCCACCCGCGACATCACTGATGACGAGATGCGGTACATCACCACCAGGGCCGAAGAGGCGGCGGCAGCCGCCGCCGCGGGCGAGTTTGGTTTCACGTTGGAGGAGCCAGAGGCGGCCAAGGCGGCAAGCCTTGCCGATCGAGAGGACCTTGCCGGGGAGGTCGTTGGCGAAGGAGAGCCCGGCCAAGCGAAGCGAGATCGCCGGGCGCAAGCGCCAGCCGCCTTCGAGCAGCTTGCCGCAGTGGAGCCCCCAAAGGCAGCCCCCGGCTCAACAAAGAAGGCGCCCGAGGACTGGAGACACAACAGGCGGCAGCAGGCCAGCACCAGCGCAGCCGCTGGGACACGCCCACCGCAAGCACCGCTGCCGCTGGAGGATCTCAGCCGCTACCAAGAACTCGGGCGGGTCTTCTCGAGTCGCCACTTCCGATCCTGCCAGCACCTCCCGCTAAGCGCCCAAGGAGCCTACTTCTTCTGCCTCATCGCCGAAAGAGTACTCAGATTGACCTCTCCGCTACTGAGTCTGGAAGGGGAGGAAGAAGAGGAGGAGGAGTAAGACTTTCTTCTTGTTGTATTTATACTTCTTCGTTTCTTGCTGTTTCTTGTCTTGTATCTGATCTGCTTCCCTCTGAACCTCATTCCTTTTCAGGACTCGCCGAGAGCGCGGCAAAGAGGGCCAAGGTCCCGTGGTAGTCATCGAGGATGATCCCGCCATGACAACAGAGGACGATCCGAGACCACCTTGACGGACCTGCTAACCTTCTCCGCAGCAGCCCCTCAAAGGCAGCCCCCAGCCAGAAGTACTTGTTCACTTCTTGTTGTGGGGCGCAGATGGGTGCTCCTTCCTTGCTGATATCTTGATTGTTGGTTTGCTTGTGTAGGAGCAGAACAGGCCCATCAGGAACAACCAGAAGTTGCTCCTGAGGTGCTATCTGTTCGACTACGCCACCAAGGGGCGATTCTCCGACAAGGGAGCGCTCTTCGGTAAGGGAGAGGTCCCCGGCAAGGGACAGTTCTCTGGCAAGGGGTGGAACTGGCAATCCTCCGGAGGTGGAGCCCATGGTCACAGAGCCCAGCACAGGTAACCCTTCTTGCCAGAAAATTTTCCCTTGGGTTCTTCTTCTTCTGATCTTCTTTTTGGGTATTCGCTTGACTTTTTCTTCCTCTTCCTGTCTTCAGATCCCCCTTCCACAGATCCGATGGAGACTGAGGCCACCGGCGAGGAGGATGCACGCGGCAACACTGAAGATGTCGCCACCACCGAGGAAGAGGCCGGCGCTGACGATCCCGCCGGCAAAGAGGCCGCCAAGGCTGCTGGCGCAGGAGCCGGCGAGGGGTCTGGTGATTGCACTGACGACCCCGAGGGCGCAGGAGCGCAAGGCGCTACACCGATCACCGACCCTCCCGCCACTGATGCAAAGACTGGCCCCGAGGAGCTCCAGCCCGGCGCCTACTTGAAGGCCGGCGAGGGTGTCTTCATCAAGCTTCCTCAAGCGCCGAGCCCAGGCGCCGTATTGAAGGAGAGGAATTTGACGGAAGTGCTTCCTCACTGGGCTGATGTGGTCGACGCACCAGCAAAGCAGCAGCCGGCGATTCCGAGGAGGAGCAAATGCCCGGTTGGTGTCGCTTACCGCCCTCGGCAAGCTTAAGCCGGAGTCCCGGAAGCGCTTATCACAGCGGAGTTGACATAGAGAAGCATGCGGAGGAGCTCCAGAGTCAAGAACCAAGAGGCCCTCCGGTCTATTAAGGAGGAGAGGGCGAACTTGTTGAGGCGCTGAAGGCTTTTTTCCTCGAGAAGGCGGAGGCCGAGGAGCAACAGAGGCTTGCTGGCCAAGAGCTGTCCACCCGGAAGGTGAACCGACGCAGCGGAAAGTCAACTGACAGCTATGAGGAGGAGCTCACGACGCTAACAATCACTTGGCGGAGCGCTCAAGGAAGCGAAGGATGCTGCCGCAGCTGCCGAGGCCGCCAAGAAGGAACTGGAGGTGAAGATGACGCAGCTGGAGGCTGACCTGAAAGAAAAGGACGAGGAGGTTGCCGCGCTCCAGCGCGAACGCGAGAAGGATGCCCTTGCTCATGGCGATCTGCAAGTTCAACTTGCCGATAAGGTCAAGGAACTGAACGCCGCCAAGGACTCAAATGCTGATCTGGAGCTGAAGCTGGTCACGCTGACTGAGACGCTGGACGGCGCCAAGAAGCGAGAGGATGACTTGAAGAAAGAGATCAAGGACAACGAGGAGCTGCTGACGAGGGCCGCCGAGACTCAAAACACCTTCAGGGCTACGGTGGAGCTCTAGACGGAGGGCCTCGTCAACATTGCTGCAACCATCGACGAGGAGCTGGCGCAACTAGACTTGGCGGGCTTCGGTACTCTTCCGACGAGAACTCGCAGCCCAGCCAAGCTTACTCGTTTTTCAAGGGCGTAGTGACGGCTCTCCAAAGAACTCCGGGAAAGGATCCCAAAGTAGCTGGTCGACGAAGTCGCTACCATCTGTGCCGAGTCTTGGAGAAGGTGTTGGTGAAGGTGCTCTTCCGCAATCCGAACCTCAACCTCACCAACGTTCTCAAGAAGCTGCAAGCGGGTGCTGATCTTGCAGAGCTCAAAGCCCTTGTCGCACCCATTGTGGACAAGGTGAATGAAGTCAGAACGGTCGACGGCGATCGTGTAGATTAGGCCGCCCTTTTCCTCCTTTTTCTTGCCGCTGCCAGACATGTCATAGGAACAATCCATTAGTGCGCGGCAAGTTTTGTAATATAACTTTATTCTGGGTAGTATTTGCTACGTTATTTCCTTTACTTGATTCCATCCCTTGTATGTTTTTACCCTACGCTTTTAGGGAACTTGCCGGCGCAGGCACCCTTGCCGCGAGCGCTGAGTACGGAACATCAGCAGCCTGCTGGCGGTGTTGCCTCCGGCAAGAAACCTTGTCGGAACTAGTTGCAGCACACTTACGTTGTTGAGCGGACTTGAAACAAATTAAGGGCGCAACTAGCCACGAGTTGGTTCCTCCGCGCACAGGTTTTCCATACAAAGCACGGTCGTTCAAGGAAGATAACTTAAAACATTTAAAATTGATTGTGCTCAAACTTTGGCAACTTAGCTTTTCTGTCGTCTGCATCCCGGCAAGGCTATACTTCTTTGAACGACGCCTGGTCCACACCTTTATCCTCTCCTTCCCCCGGTAAACTTGTGGGCGAAGGAACCTTCTTTTTGAGAAAAAGAAAGAAGAAAAAGTAAAGATATGGAGCCTTAAGGCTCGTTACTGCTTACCGGGGGCAAGTGCTGCACAAAGTGTCAGATAATACATGCGAAAAAAGAAAAAGGCATGAAATTTGACAAGATGTGGGGAGCATATGATCTTTATTTATGCACGGGATCTATGCCCAGCTTTGTACATAGGGTTACATGCAACAGCGGCAAGGCTTGTACAAAAGGTGGTTGCCAGAACAGCTAGTTCCGGCAACCGCGCCTCATGGGTAAAACTTACGAAGATGCTCTATGTTCCAGGAGTTGCTCACCAGAAAGCCATCTTCGGTCTCAAGGCGGACAGCGTCGGGCCTAGTGACTCGCTTCACCCGATAAGGGCCTTCCCACTTCGGCGTCAACTTGTTGGAATTCTTGGCGGATTGAACGCTACCAAGAACAACGCCGCTTTCCTCGAAACTTCCGCATTAACTTTGCGGCTATGGTAGCGACGCAAAGCTTGTCGGGTAGCGAGCATCTCGTGACAAAGAAGCTCGAAGACGATCTTTCTCAAGGAGCAGCGCGTCATCTTGCCGCAGCTGCTCTTGCTCAAGCTCATCATAAGCGAGCACTCGAGGCGATCCGTGATACGAAGTTCCGTGGGGAGAATTGCCTCGCCCGTGAGACTAGAGCAAAGGTGTCCGCCGCTGGCTCGACGGCGTCGCCCCGATCGACCAAAGAACCACTCGCAGCTCCTCGATCCAATTTCTTCCGCGACTTGTGCAGCCCGTCGAAAGTTCTGGTCTTGAGCCCACGCAGCACTTCAGCCGCTTGCTCTCCGCTTGACCGTTGCTTCTCGAGTGAGCAATGAAGCGAAGCAGATCTTGGCGCCAAGATCTTGGACGATCGCATGAAGGTGCAGCTCGTGAATTGTGTGCCATTGTCGGTGATGATCCCGTTAGGGACTCAAACGCGCATAATCGACCAAGAACTTGATCGCCGACCGTGCTATCACCTTCCTCATCGCTTCCACTTCTGCCACTTCGTGAACTTGTCGATTGCCACGCATAAGTACTCAAAGCCCCGACAGCTGGGGAAAGGGGCCGAGGATGTCGAGCCCCTGCATCCAAAATGGCTTCTTGGAGTGGAACCGCACGCTTGACACTTGGTTACTTGTGCAGCTTGCATCCGGAGGGTTGTCAGCCAAAAGAGACCTTGCCTAAGGCTTTGCCTTAGTGTTTTGCGCCAATGTGGTGACCACATATGCCTCCATGTATCTCCGCCAATAGCTTCTCGCCCATCTTCCCGGGAATGCACTTCAATTTCAATTGCTGAATCTTCTTTCAGACAAGATGTCATCGACAAACTGGTACATACTTGATGGCCGGGCTACTCTCTCCGCTTCTTCTTGCTCTTCGGGAAGTTCTCCTGTTTGAAGGAAACAGACGATCTGCTGTGCCCATGCCAGAGCTCGTGGTTCGACGACAAGGACTAAAGGTGCAAATGCTGCTGCGGGAACATCTGTTTCCACGGCAAGGATCTGTGGCTCAGCCGGAGCTTGATGTTCCCCGGCAAGATTGCCGGAGCAAAACTTGTCGGGGGCGCCTGGTTCAACGAAGCAAACCCTAGGGCTTGTCGGAGCAGACTGCCCCTCAGCGCTCTTTGTGTTGATTTTGGGGACCTTCTTGGTGGCGGCTTCGGGGAGCTCTGCCAGAAAGTAGTCACCAGAAATCAACTTCCTCTTCTTGCTCTGTCCAGTTGATGGTGTTACAGATGGTTGAGTCAGCTTGAGCACAAAAATTCCTGGTTCCACAGGTAACTTGAGTGCGGCGCATTTTGACAGGCCATCGGCAACATCGTTCTGAGCTCTCAGAACATGCTCCATCTGTAGGCCGTGAAAATGCTCTTCCAACTTCCTCACTTCATCAATGTTGGCTTCCATCAATGGACACTGATAATGTTTGTTCACTTGGCGGACGACAAGCTGTGAGTCACCCCTAACAATGAGCTTCTTGATCCCAAGGTCCTAGCGATCTCGAGTCCGCAAGCAAGCCTTCATACTGCAGATTGTTTGTTGCTTGCCCTTGGGAAAGTGCATTTGGACCACGTGCTTGAGGTGCTCTCTTGTGGGTGCGACAAGCAATACGCAAGCACCGGGCGCTTTGCAGCGAGAAGGCACCATCAACGCACATGATCCACTCTTTGCTTGCTTCCTTGACGGGATGCTCGCTCGAGTTTCTTCATCGTGTGTTACGCCCATTCTGCTATAAATTCTGCCAATGCTCGGCTCGATAGTTGAAGTACTTCAAACTTGAGGCCAAAGCTTGATAGCCCAAAGGCTCCACTCGACAATCCCGCCTGCCGCTTCGGATTCTGCAATATCCTCTTCAATGGAAAGCGAGTGACAACTGTGATCTCATGTGCTTGAAAATAATGGCGCAGCTTCCTCGAGGCCATGAGAAGGCCGAAAAGCAACTTCTACACCCCAGAGTATCTTGACCTAGCCCCCTGTAGAAGGGAACTGACAAAATAAACTGGGCGCTGCACCATCTTCTTTTGTTTCTCTTCCTGCGGCTGCAGAGATGCATCCTTGTCGGGACCAGAGCTTGTCGGGGAAGCCCCCTGCTTGTCACTGGACTCGCTTGCCGTGGTCGCTGGCTCATCATCCGCCTCCCTTTCCGCTACTAACGCAGCACTAACCACTTGATTGGTTGCTGCTAGATACAGCAGCAACTTCTCTTGTGGCTTAGGTGCGACAAGTATTGGAGTGGAGGATAGGTATCTCTTCAGTGTCTCGCAGCGCAGCCTCCGCTCCGAGTCCATTTTATTGACCCGCTTTTTCAAAATTTTGAAAATGGCAGGCCGCTTAGCGTACTTAGAGATGAACCTATCGAGAGCAGCAATGCAGCCGGCAAGCCTTCGCACATCCTTGACGCGCTTCGGTGCTTCGATCTGCTCAATGGCCTTGATCTTGTCGGGATTGGCTTCAATCCCCCATTGAGATACAAAGAATCTGAGAAGCTTGCCGGAAGGAACTCCAAATACGCACTTCTCGGGGTTCAACTTGAGATTGATCTTGCGCAGATTTGCAAAGGTCTCGTCCAAATCCTGGATCAAAGTTGCTTTGTCCTTGCTCTTGACCACTATGTCATCCATGTAAGCTTCTACATTTCTGTGCAACTGTGGATCAAAAGCATGACTGACTACTCTTGCAAATGTCGAACCAACATTCTTTAGTCTGAAAGGCATCCGTACAAAGTAGTACGTGCCACATGGAGTAATGAATGCGGTTTTCTCTTCATCCTCTTCTGCCATGAAGATCTGATGATATCCTGAGTATGCATCAAGAAATGAAAGCAAATCACATCCGGCAATGGAGTCGACAATCTGGTCGATGCGCGGCAAGGGAATTGGATCCTTGGGACAAGCTTTATTAACATCGGTGAAGTCAATACAAAGCCTCCACTTCTCGTCCGCCTTGCGCACGACTACAGGATTGGCTAGCCACGTGGGATGGAGTACTCCGACAAGGCCCGCCGCTTCCAACTTCTTGATCTCTTCGCAATGAACTCTGACGCCCACCGCTTGCTTCCTAACTTCGCTGACGGGCCGCGCGGAGGGCAGACGGCAAGGTGGTGCTCAATTACTTTCCGGGAACACCGGGATGTCGACGGTTGCTATGCAAACACATCGACATTCGCCGCAGGAAAGCAACGAAGCGTGTTTTCCTATTTAGGGTCGAGCGTGCAATCGATGGTGAAGGTACCACCGCCCGCCCTTCTTGGCGCCACTTTCTTGGTCTCTCGTGAAGCTGTTTTGCCTTCTTATGCTTACCGGTGGAGCTCGATGGTGCGCCTCGACGGTAGCGCAGCACTCCAAAGAGGTGCGCTTGCCGGAGTGGGCATCAGAACTGTTCTTGCCGGACTTGGTCTTCTTTCTTCCCCGGAGCTTCAGCGGCAAGTGTCTTGTAATCATCGCGGCTGCTGCTTCCCGGTAGATCTTGTCGGTATAGATAAGGGCATCTTTCTTGTTGCCGTGATGTAAATGACACTTATCGCACTGCATCTTGAGCACGCCAGGCGAGTGAGAGGCTGCCATGAACTTGGCGAAAGCCCGATTTGTCGAGTATCCCATTGTAGGGCAATGGGAAATCAGCGACGCCAAAGGTGACTTTCTCAGACAGTTCAGCTCGCCCAAATGTCATCGGCAAGGTGATCTTCCCCTTCGGCTTGCTCCTTCCCGGTTGATTCCTTGAAGGTACCAGCCTCTTCGAGCTCATTGTCAGATCCGAGCTTCTTGAGTACCACGAGGAGATCAGGTTCAAGCCGCCCCGCCAAACCAAAGATCTTTGTGACCTTGAGGTTGCGGATAGTTGGTGAAACCAACATCGGCAAGCACCCGACCGCAGCTTATGCGATCGTGGTGATCCTCAACATCAAAGATGATGGGCGTCTGGACCACTTCGTAGGCTTGCGCGACTCAACCGACGGTTCCGCTGCATTCACTTCCGCACCCATCGCTTGAGCCGGCGGCGGCATGCGAGAAGCACCGCCGACGCACAAAACCTCTCGCTGCTTCTCAAACTCCCGCTCATCGGCCTCATCCTCATCCATCTCTTCTTCCTCGCTTCGCTTTCGCCCTGTCGCGCCGGGAGGTCTGTCTCTTGCCGCCGCTTGGTTTGCCACGCCGCCTCCCCGGCGGGACGCTTTTGCCGGATCCTCCACCACCTTCTTGGCCTTTCTCCTTGTCGCGCGCCGATTAGCTTTCTGCAGCTCAACAAGCTGCTCAACCTTCTTGCAGGCTCGAGATCATGGCCCTTGGTGCGGGGGATCTTGCAAGATCGCTTGCGGAGCTGCTTCGCTTGTCGGCGGCCACCACGGCCTCGTCGGGTCACCGCTTTTAGCCTTTTCGGCGCTACCTCCGTTCTTGGACCGCTCGACGACTAGCACATCCTTTGCTTTCCTCTTTCGTTGTTCCGCCGGTTTTTTCCTTGCCGGGCGGCATCCTCACCGCCGACCCTTCGCTCCGCATTCTCTCCGGGAGTTTCTTCCTCTTCAAAGACGTGCACACTTGTCGCCAGGCATATAGCTCATCGACGTCTCTAATCTTGCACATCGCCATCTCCTCCCTCATCTCGCGGTTTCGCGACGTTTCGATGGAACGCGCCGATGACCGCGCAGGGTGGACGTCTGGGATGTTGCGCTACACTTGGCTGAATCTCAGATGTACTTGCGCAGGGTTCTCCTTCCTTCCGGGCGCAGCGATGAAGATCGCTTTCGCCATGGGGTTTGTGGCACCTGTGAAGGCGCCGACAAACCGATGGCACAGATCCGCCCATGAGGAGATGGAGTCGTCCGGCAAGTGCATGAGCCACGATCTCGACGTTGGCTTGAGCGCCACGAGAAGTAGTTGGCGAGATCTTCGTCGCGCTTCGCCGCCGCACCGCGATGGTGTAGACACTGAGGAACTCTGATGGATGTATCCTGCCATCGTACTTCTCGGGTACATCGGCTTGAAGTTCTTGGTACTGGGCCACTGGACTCGCCCCAGCTCACGGGTGAATGCAGGGCAACCTGCCGCGTACGGCAAGTCGCCTAGTTCCCCTGGCGCATGCGTGTCAACAGTGGGTCCAGCGCGCTGCTCTGATTGACGCCGCGCTTCTCTTCGACGCTCGATGCGAGTGCGAGCGTCCTCTTGCTGTCGTTCTTGAAGAACTTGGCGCTGATCACGACGAACTCATGGATCCGACGACGCCGTGGAGTCGGTGTCGAGGTTGACCCGGCGAGTCGGTGATCTTGGCCTTCGGGACGGGGAGTGCACGGTGGTGGCACCCCCACCAGTCTTGTCGCCACCGGCTTCCGCCTGGGCGTCTTGCCGGGGCTTCGACGTGCTCGGTTGCCGGGGCTTGTCGCCGTTGGCGAAGCCAATGAGGCTCTGAATGGCGGTTCTCCAATCGTCGATCTTGTCCGGCGCTGGAGGGTAGTCTAGGAGCAGTTGGGCTCGAGCTAACGCTTCTTCTGGGGTTTTCGGCGGCGGGGGCGAACGACGCGAGGAGCGGGATATGCTCAAACTTCTAGCAGTGTTAGAAGGAGCAACATCTCGTCCAGGCGACCGCACCGCGCTCGCGCCAACATGTTGGCGTGCGTGTTGGCCTTGAGCGTCCCGCGATCCGCCAGCTTGGCCTTGTTCTAACGCGAGCACGGTGCTAGGAGCACCATGGCGTTGTCGATCCCGCACCTCCTGAGAGGGGTGCGGTGCATGTACGGACGCTGAAGTTTGCGGGGCCTTGTCCTTGGATCTGGTGACAATGTGGGTTCCCCCGTCGGCGCCCGTTCCTCCGCCGGCGTCCACTCCACTGCCCGTTGGCTCCGGTGGCGGTGGAATCGACGCAGACGGACCAACCACCTCCGAAGCCTTCTTCTTCGGTGGCATGTCGATGAAGATGATGATGTAGCGCGCGCGAGCACCGGATCAGGTCCGCACAACCTCGACGCCCCCTACCTGGCGCGCCAAAGATGTCGTGGGAAACGAACATCTATGGGGCAGGGCCCTTCTCGGTCCGGCAGGGGCGGAGGCGCCTGAAGAGCGGATCGAGGCGAGGCACGCGAGGATTTTACCCAGCAGGAGCTCTCCGGAGAGATAAAACTCGTACTGCTGCTTTGTGTTTATATTGTGTCCTTGCTCAAGAGCGTGAGCATTCTGTGGTTTCGAATGAGTCCAACCCCCCTCTACGTTGCGCATGGGCCTCCTTTTATAGGCTAAAGGGGTCACCGACAGTGCTTAGCAACGCATGGGGTAAAATGTAAAAGAGGGTTGGTACAACTGCTATGCACATGCACCTACCTAACTCGACGGCGGGGACAAGGGCATTTAATGCCGTCCGGTCGCCAAGCAGTCTGAAACGACCGTTTAGGCGCCACCGCTTACCACGATGGCCTTCGTCATCTCCACTTGCCACCTCGCACCGCTTGGCTGCACAGCTTCCCGCCACGTGCGCATGGAACTGCCCTGCGGCGACACGTCGACGGATGCGCTGGAGCGTAGGCATAGAGTGGTGGCTTCGTCGCGGCAAGCACCTTGCCGCGGTCGTTGTCTTGCCGCATCCGAGAGTTTGTCGCTCGTCGGGTCTTGCTGGACGCTTGTGACGCGTCAGCGTAAGTTTTGTTGGTTTTCCTTCGGCAAGCTCCTCTTCTTAGGGCCTTGTCCTTCGGCAAGCTCCTCTTGCCGGGGCCTTGACTTCTCACTCAACACACTTTGTTCTTGAATGGCATCAATAGCAGCCACAGAGGATCTTGGCGGACGCCTGCAAGCCTCCGCTCGCTGGCTACGGGATTGCCGATGCACAAGTTCGGGATACTAAGGTACCCCTACTTTAGTACACCGACACCTGTTTTGGGCCTGGCCCAACAGCGCTCGGCACCGTGTGTGGCCCATGCCCGGGGGCTCCTGTCGGTGTACTAAAGTAGGGGTACCTTAGTATCCCGAACTTGTGCACGGGCAGTCGCAGCGTCCCGCGGCAAGGCTTGCCGGGTGCCCGCCAAGGTCCTCCGTGGTTCCTTTTGGAGCCATTCAAGAACAAAGTGTTTAAACCAAGAAGACAAGGCCCCGGCAAGAGGAGCTTGCCGGGAAGGTCAAGGCCCCGGCAAGAGGAGCTTGCCGGGAAGGACAACCAAGGCATTTCAAGCAACTTGTCATGACGCCGCCAAGACGTCCGGCAAGACCCGGCGAGCGACAAGCTTCCGGGCGCGACAAGACTACGACCGCGGCAAGGCGCTTGCCGCGGCAAGGCTACCACTTTGTGCCTGCGCTCTAGCACATCCGCCTACATGTCGCGCTGAGACTTTCCCAGGCGTGCGTGGCAAGAGGCTGTGCAGCTAAGCGGTGCGAGGTGGCAAGCGGAGATGACAAGAAGACCATCATGGCAAGCGGTGGCACCCCTAACGGTCGCTTTTCTGCACTGTTTGGGCGACACAGACGGGCATTTAATTCCTTTGTCCCCTGCCGTCAGAGTTAGGTAGGATCCACTGTAGAAGCAGTTGTACCAACCACACCTTTACACTTTTACCCTCGCATGCGTTACCACTGTCGGTGACCCCTTGAGCCTATAAAAGGAGGCCCATGCTAACGAGAAGGGGTTCGACTCATTCAAACCGTAACACTTCCAAGCTCTCAAGCAAGAACGCAATACAACCACAAAGCAGCAGAGGAGTTTTATCTCCGGAGAGCTCCGGCTGGGTAAAGTCGCCAAGCTTCCGCCGATCCGCTTTTCGGCGATCCCCGCCTCGCCGGACTCAAAGGGGCCCTGCCCCATAGGTGTTCGTTCCCACGACACCTGCTCACATCCCCACTTGCAGCAGACGCAGGCAATGCCTCTATATGCTCTGTTTTACTGCCTAGCTAGAGCACAAACCTAGCCCCAGTTGTGTATTCCCAATTGCTAGTGGTCTAACTGATGTTTCCCTAGTTGGGTGAGACTGACTTGGCTCTTTCTTGGAGGAGACAAATCAAACAAGTGTTGTCAGTTTTTGTTTGAACTTCCAAGAGTGTTGTGACTTGGCTCTTAATCAAAAGACTGTTGTCAGTTTTTGTTTGAAATTTGTTTGAATGGAAGAAATTACTCTTAAATGCTAGTCCTATTCTGGTGGAGATTTTTCTTATCCTAAGTTACACTGAAGATATTTTTCTGATAAATATTATAAAAACTACCTGGTGTGTGTTCAACTTGTATCTTCTAGCTTAAGTTTAACTTGTCCTGAGTTACACTCAAGTTATAATGTGTTGAACTTGTAGCTTCTAGCTTAAGTGAGTAGCCAGTACTGTAGTTAGTAGCTTAACTTGTTTAAGTACTACTAATTAGTTGTACTGATATTAAAGATGCCTGAAATGGTGTATCATGTATCTTTAGCATGATCTGTTTCAGATAATAAATGATGCTTGAAATGAATTCTTATGTAAGTGAAGGCTTGCTATGTTGTTGCAGCGAGCTATTTTCTGTTTCCTCATTTGGATTACTCAGTTATTTAGTTTATTATTACTTGGGAAAAGTACCGTGAGAAAAAAATGATTATCTGCATTGCATTGTTAAATGTTGTACTTGGGCACAATACCTTTTCATCCATCATTTACACTGTGAATCCAATACCAGTTGCCCATGCTGATTATTTCACTTCAAACAGGCCACCTAGTGGCACAAAGCTCCATCGTAAACAGAATCAAAGCAATGTAGTGGCATGGCCACCGACTGTGGTGGCATCTAGACACCACACACATACATACAGAGGCACATTGACTATTACTATGGCAAGTACTGTGTCAAGTACTCCATGTGTTTTTGTTGGCAGTTTATCATGAAATTGCAGGTACCCCGAGAGGCCCTTGAGTTTGCCGGAATGTCGATTAACTTCCGTTCCGGCAAATTCGGGTACTCCATATGTCCTATTTTCAGCAAAGGTCATGCTGAAATTTTCCGTGAATTTTAGCATGACTTTGCTAAAAATAGGACATATGGGGTACTTGCGACTAATGCCTGTTATCATGCATGTTTTATGATCTGTTGTAAGGGTATTAATTGGTCTCTTCTGCTGCTTATCAGAGATGGTGGGAAGCAGCCACCGCCGCTCTGCGACACCAAGCTGAGTTGGATGCTTCCGAGTTCTTCACTATCATACTTGAGACTTCAGTATCATCCATGACGCATCTATATAAAACGAGAGATCTCCCCTTCACCCATCTCATTATGATATCTGTTGTTTGCTACATCACTCATTGTCCCAAACTGCAGAGGTTGCCTGACAGTTTTATGAACATGCTTATGGGTGAAGATCCGCCAAATAATGTGAAGCTGCGACAGGCCGGCAGCGGGTTTCGCAGGCAGTGGGATGTGTAGTTGGTGATCAAGAAGGGCCACATGTACTTGTCTCGTGGGTGGGAGAAGTTCTACTGCGCCTCACGACTGCGGTGGGGTACTTCCTTCTCTTCAGGTACGACAATGACGCCACCATGCTCATCATGAAGGTGTTCAACACGACTATGTGTGATGCGCTCTGTTGCCGATGATGATGCCGTGACGTTCGCCTCTTCTTATTCCTCTACATTTGGCTTTGCCTCACATCGATTGTTAAAGGTCATTGTTGCATTTTGGACAGGTAATGGGAGCGGAAGAAGCGACAAGCGGCTACAGCCAAAGCAAAGGCGACTATGGTCAGAGCGAAGCAAAGCAGCGATTCTGGTCAGTAGCGAAGGAGCAGCGATTCTCGCAGCAAAGATAAACAACAAGAAGGATGATCCGGACTGGAGTGCGGGAGAAGAGGAGCTGAGTGATGATGAGGAACTGCAGGATGACGATGGGCATCAGGCTGAGGATGACCTACCGCTGGTGGTGGCTGACCAAGGGCAAGAGATGGTGGTGGCTGACCATGGGCAAGAGATGGAGGTGGCTGAGGATGACCTAGCGATGGTCATGCCTGAAGGTGGCCTCGCGATGGTGGTGGTGCCTGACAATGACCACGCACCGGTGGTGGCGCCGGCGACCCCACAGCTGGGCGACATGACCACGCCAATTGTGGTAGAAGACTACATCCCACTGCCTCCACTACCTCCACCGCCTCGCCGCTCTAGGCGCATCAGGGAGAGGAAGGAGAATAAGGAGAAGAACAATGCATGAGAACTGAACTTTGTCAGGTATGTCAGATCTCCTATAGGTTAATTATCCAAAATAATATATATATATATATACTTAGTTACCTATGTTGTCTCTAATATGCTTAGTTTCCTATAGGTTAACTTCATTTTTACCTAATTTGGCTCTAATATGCTAACTTAGAGCTTATATGCTTAGTTTCCTATAGGTTAGCTCCAAAATAACTTATGTTAGCACAAAATGATCAAGTTTACATAATAAGCTTATAGTCTTTTCTTATTCTTCTTCTTTTCCAAAATGACATAGGTTAGCTTCATTTTACCTAAGTTGGCTCTAATATACTAACTTGGAGCTTATATGCTTAGTTTCCTATAGGTTAGCTCCAAAATAACTTATGTTAGCACAAAATGATCAAGTTTACATAATGAGCTTATAGTCTTCTTCTTATTCTTCTTCTTTTCCAAAATTCTTCTTATTCTTCTTCTAGTGTTCTTCTTCTTCTAGTATTCTTCTAGTCTTCTTCTTTTTCTTCTTCTAACTTCTTGTTTATCATTTTGCAGATTTGATTTAATTCACGGAAGCTTGCATGGATGGAGTGCTTCTTTTCCATTTGTGTTTTTATTTTGTATCAATGTGAAACTTTTGTGAATTGATGGATAACTGTGTTGGATGAACAATGTGAAACTTTTGTAATATGTAACGATGGAACTATGTGTTGGCTATGTATGTATATATGATGGGACTTGTCTGTTGGCTATGTATGTATATATGATGGAACTTGTGTGTTGGCAATGTATGTATATATGATGGAACTTGTGTGTTGGCTATGATTGTTATATGGATGCTTGTTGTATATATATGTGTTGGATATCTCATAGGTGAAATAGTGACCTGAGATTAAGAAAAAAAATTAAAAAAATTGTTACTAATGGCGCACTACCATGTGATGCGCCATTAGTATAGAATACACTAGTGGCACACTTTGGGAAAAACTAATGGCGCACTGCTTGGTGCGCCATTAGTATACCAGATACTAATGGCGCACCAGTGTTGCGCCATAGTAAAAAATACTAGTGGCGTGCTACTAATGGCGCACTGGTAATGCGCCATTAGTAGGCAAAACCAGTGCGCCATTAGTAGGCCTTTTCCTAGTAGTGTATCATCATCAGTGGCTTTGGTTTGGTAGAAACAGATAATGGGATAACTCCTAAAATTGGGCATTCTACTAATCTGGATGCTGAAACTTTCATTATGGGACGAGGGAATGTCATAGGAAAAGAGGTCATCCGAGAGTTCTTTAATTGCGTTGGAACTTGGACTTATGCTGAAGCTATTTCTGCACTTGTTCTTAAACTTGAGAAAAGATTTATCCATTCTCATCCTACCTTGCAAAGATTGTTTTATGAGTTAGCCTTTATAAAGGATCTTAGAGTTAAGAATATAGCTACCCTTGTCCTTATGAATGAATTTGACTACATAGTACGGGAAGCAAGGGAGATCTTTGATTTTTATGGTATGAACCGCAAAAAACCAGTGATAGATGAGATCCTTTACAATAGTGATTATTTGTTAAGAGATTTGTTTGGCAATGATCGCATCTTAGATGAGAACCATAAAAAGCAAGTTCCCGTTTTAGATATGATTCAACAAGTTTTCAACGATGTTAATCAATGATTTTCTTGGATCGTAGCCGGTAATCAAAGGGGATATGTAGAGGGACAACTTGATAATGCTAAAATTTCTATGGATGATGTGTTCCATGTTGTATTTGAAAAACCTCCAGACAAAAACACATCTATGGGAAATAAGACCAAAGATGACGATACCTAGATCTATGCAATATGCCTAGCTAGGGGCGTAAAACAATACCACTTGCTGGGAGGCAACCCAATTTTATTTTTATGGACTTGCTTCTATTTTCAAGAAATACACAATCATACTTCTGTTATGATTGTGTTTTAGTGTTTTAATTAGTGTTTGTGCCAAGTAAGACCTTTGGGATGATTTGGGTGATAGTTGATTTGATTTAGTGAAAAAACAGAAACTTTTGCGCTCAGTTATGGAATTTTTAAATTCATAGAAACATGATTTTGATCTAAATTTTTTACACAAGATTAATATACAAATTGCCTATGCTGTTCTAATTTTTCAGAATTTGTGGAGTTATAGAAGTTTGGCTAAAGTCCAGATTACTACAGACTGTTCTGTTTTTGATAGATTTTGTTTTCATTGTGTTGTTTGCTTATTTTGATGAATCTATGGGTAGTATTGGGGGGTATGAACCATGTAGAAGTTACAATATAATAGACATAACACCAATATAAAATTGGAATGAGTTTACAACAGTACCTAAAATTGGTTATCTGCTTTGTTTCACTAACAGATTTCACGAGTTTTCTATTGAGTTTTGTGTTTGAAGTTTTCAAGTTTGAAGTTTAGATAGACTATGGAATAAGGAGTAGCAAGAGCCTAATCTTGGGGATTCCCAAGGCACCCCAAGGTAATATTCAAGGACAACCAAGCATCTAAGCTTCGGGATGCCCCAGTTGGCATCCCCTCTTTGTCTTCAATTCATCGGTAAAATTACTTGAGGCTATACTTTTATTCACCACATGTTATATGTTTTGCTTGGAGTGTCTTGTATTATATGAGTCTTTACTTTTTAGTTTGCCACAATCATCCTTGCTGTACACACCTTTTGAGAGGGACACACATTAATCGTGAATTTATTAGAATACTCTATGTGCTTCACTTATATCTTTTGAGCTAGGTAGTTGCTCTAGTGCTTCACTTATATCTTTTTAGAGCACAGCGGTGGTTTTATTTTGTAGAAATTGATGAAATATCATGCTTCACATATATTATTTTGTTATTCTTATACATAGTATGGCAATTTCCTTAGGTTGTGAATTTAGTCCTAATATGATGGGTATTCAAGAGGGATATAATATAAACTTTCATGAAGATCATTGAATATATGAGAAGTTTGATTCCTAGCATTTGTTTTGAGATATAAAGATGGTGATATTAGAGTCATGCTAGTGAGTAACTATGGATTAGTAAGAATATTTGTGTGAAGGTTTGTGATTCCCGAAACATGCACGTATGATCTCTAGTTATGCCATGAAGTTGGAGCATGATTTATTTTCGATTGTCTTCCTTATGAGTGGTGGTTGAGAACGAGCGATGGTCTTTTCCTACCAATCTATCCCCCTAGGAGCATGCGTATTAGTACTTTGTCTCGATAGCTAATAAACTTCTGCAATAAGTATGTGAGTTCTTTATGACTAATGTTGAGTCCATGGATTATACGCACTCTCACCCTTCCACCATTGCTAGCCTCTTCGGTACCGCGCATTGCCCTTTCTCACCTTGAGAGTTTGTGCAAACTTCGTCGATGCATCTAATCCCCGTGATATGATACACTCTTCCACACATAAGCCACCTTATATCTTCCTCAAAACAACCACCATTCCTACCTATTATGGCATTTCCATAGCCATTCCGAGATATATTGCCATGCAACTTCCACCGTTCCGTTTTATTATGACACCCTCCATCATTGTCATATTGCTTTCATATGCATGAAGCATTCATATAGAGTTATATAGACTCTGGACCTAAAATTAAAATAAAAGGCCAAAGAGCCCAAAATAAAAAATAAAAAAATGAGACAAAAAGAGAGAAGGGACATTGTTACTATGCTTTTCCACACTTGTGCTTCGAAATAGCACCTTGTGCTTCATGATAGAGAGTCTCCTATTTTGTCACTTTCATATATTACTAGTGGGAATTTTTCATTATAGAACTTGGCTTGTATATTCCAGTGATGGGCATCCTCAAAATTCCCTAGGTCTTCGTGAGCAAGCGAGTTGGATGCACACCCACTTAGTTCTCTTTTGAGCTATCATACACTTATAGCTATAGTGCATCCGTTGCATGGCAATCCCTACTCCTTGCATTGACATCAATTTATGGGAATCTCCATAGTCCAATGATTTGCCTCGTCAATGTGATACTTTCTCCTTTTTTATCTTCTCCACACAACCTCCACCATCATATTCTATTCCACCCATAGTGCTATACCCATGGCTCATGCTCATGTATTGTGTGAAAGCTGAAAAAGTTTAAGAACATCAAAAGTATGAAACAATTGCCTGGCTTGTCATTGGGGTTGTGCATGATAAATACTTTGTGTGATGAAGATAGAGCATGACAAGATTATATGATTTTGTAGGGATAACTTTCTTTAGCCATGATATTTTGAGAAGACATGATTGCTTTCTTAGTATGCTTGAAGTATTATTGTTTTTGTGTCAATATTGAACTTCTGTTTTGAATCTTATGGATGTGAATATTCATGCCAAACAAAGGAAGATTACATGGATAAACATGTTAGGTAGCATTCCACATCAAAAATTCTGTTTTTATCATTTACCTACTCGAGGGCGAGTAGGAATTATGGTTGGGGATGCTTGATACGTCTCCATCGTATCTATAATTTTTTATTGTTCCATGCTATTATATTATCCATCTTGGATGTTTTATATGCATTATTATGCTATTTTATATCATTTCTGGGACTAACCTATTAACCTAGTGCCCAGTGCTAGTTGTTGTTTTTTCCTTGTTTTTGTCCTTTATATTGAAAATCAATACCAAATGGAACAAAACTTTTTGACGATTTTTCTTGGACAAAAAGGCACCCACGAAGCTTCGGGAGGAAGCCAGAGGAGCCACGAGGTGACCACAAGCTAGGAGGCCACGCCCTAGGGGGGGCGCCTCCAGGGCTTGTGGGCCCCCTGGAGCACCTCCAACCCTAATCTCAGCTCTATAAATCACCAAATATTCCTCGTATACCAGAGGGCACACCAAAAATACTTTTCTGCTGCCGCAAGTTTCTGTCCTTTCGAGATCCCATCTGGAGACCTGTTCCGGTACTCTCCCATAGGGGGATTCGACCATGGAGGGCCTCTACATCAACCTTTCTATCCTACCAATGATGTTTGAGTAGTTTACCACATACCTACATGCATGTTCATAGCTAGTAGATTGATGGCTTCTTCTCTCTATTTGATCTTCAATGCAATGTTCTCCTCGATGTTCTTGGAGATCTATTCGATGTAATCTTCTTTTGCGGTGCGTTTATTGAGATCCGATGAATTGTGGTTTATTATCAGATTATCTATGAATATTATTTGAGTCTTCTCCGAACTCTTTTATGCATGCTTAAGATAGCTTTGTATTTCTCTCTGATCTATTGATTTGGTTTGGCAAACTAAATTGATTTTTCTTGCAATGGGTGAGGTGCTTTGTAATGGGTTCAATCTTGTGGTGTTTATTCCCAGTGACAAAGGGGGACATGACACGTATTTGTATTGTTGCCATTAAGGATAAAGAGATGGGGTTTATACCCTATTGATTGGATCTATCCCTCTACATCATGTCATCTTGCTTAAGGTGTTACTCCGTTCTTGTTAACTTAATACACTAGATGCATGCTAGATAGAGGTTGATGGGTGGGGTAATAGTAGTAGATGCAGGCAGGAGTTGGTCTACTTGTCACAGACGTGATGCCTATATTCATGATCATTGCCTTAGATATAGTCATAACTTTGCGCTTTTCTATGAATTGCTCAACAGTAATTTGTTTGCCCACCGTATGCGTTCTTTCAAGAGAGAAGCCTCTAGTGAAAACTATGGCCCGCGGGTCTATTTTTATCATATTATTTTTAGATTTATAAAATCAAAAACACAAAAAAATACCTTGCTGCAATTTATTTACCTTTACTTTATTTTGCACTTTTATTTATCTTTTATACCTATCTCTATTAGATCTCATCCTTGCAAGTAACCATGAAGGGATTGACAACCTCTTTATCGCGTTGGGTGCAAGTATTTGTTTGTTTGTGTAGAGGCTATCATTGGAGACTTGCGTGTACCTCCTACTGGATTGATACCTTGGTTCTTAACTGAGGTAAATAATTATCTCTACTTTGCTGCATCACCCTTTCCTCTTCAAGGGAAAACCAACGCAAGCTCAAGAAGTAGCAGTTTCGTTCGAGCCCCCCTCATTCATTTTCATGCCCCTTTCGCCCTTTGGCTTTATCTCTCGCTAGCCGGATAGCTGGGAGCCGGTTTGTAGTTGAGACAAAGAGTGGGCCACGGAGTGGAGCATACATTACTCGGACTCCGGGAGCGGATTTGAACAAGAAGATATTCACAAACTAAAAGACCGGGTCACCCAAGCCATTTTTCTCAAGTCGTTTGTTGTGTGGGGTGACCTCCAGCTTTTGCTCTTGCTAGCCAGACAGCCGGGGTGCGGTCTGTAGCTGAGACGAAAAGTGGGCCTTTGGTATTGTACATGCTACAAGCCATCTGGGGGACATTTCGAGCCAACTGGCCAGCCCCGGGTCGAGGCTAGCTGGCACTGAGCTGAACAACAAAGTAACTAGGGAAATGCAGCGACAGACCCCGAGGGTCGCTAGAGGTTATCTATTTTTTGTGCATGGTGCAAAGATATGTGGACAGGAGCTCACATTGTTTTTGTGCATACAAGGCTGAGGTGCCTACCGGCAGGGGTCCTAAGCCTCCGGGCAGTCGAGGGGCGCCCCGGCCGGCCTAACACAACTCATCAAACAGTAGAGCGGGAGGTAGCCGAGCCGGCCTAGCCCAGCCGGCCAGGCATCGAAGCGAGCAGGCAGGTCAATCGCCCAGGCGGCGACGCAGGCAGGCGGGCCCAGCTGGGCTTTTTTGGCTAGCCGGCCACTTCTTTTTCCAGCCAGCCCATCCTTATTTTTTTCCCGCTTGGGTAGCCGGTCGCCTCCCCTTCCTTTGTTTCTTGCGCTGCTTGCCTTGGCGGTCTAGCAGCACGAGCTTGTGGGGGCACAAGGAGGCATGAGCCGGCGGGGCATGACAGGGCTGACGCGGACGCATGTGGCGGGAATTGGCAGGGGGCGCCCATGGTGGGAGCTGGCTGCGGAGCGGGAGGCCTGGTCAATGCGAGAAGGCATGGCGGTAGGGGGCAGGGGTGCATGCATCCACCGGACTCGGAGCGGCGCAGCGAGGGGAGGTGGAGCGCCACGAGGCAGGTGGCGGGCACAAGCGGAGCCGGCGTGTGGAAGGGGGTGGCGGAGCGACGCGGGTGGAAGTGCATGTGGGCGGGGCCACGCATGGGAGCAGAGGTGAGTGTGTCAAGGCTAGGGAGGGAAACTGCATGGACAGAGCAGTGACGGGGCGACCGGCGTGTGTGCGCGACGCATCGGGCGTGACGGAGCGACACTATGAGGGGCGGACGCGCGACCACATGCCGATCAGTGAGAAGCGACGCGATGGAGCAGGCACGCGACCGCGGGAGGAGCAGCGCGCGGAGCGATACGGTGGAGCGGGGGCGCGGCCACAGACGGGGTAGCGCATGGAGCAACACGGTGGAGCAAGCGTGCAGGGGTGGAGTGGTGCTGAGCCTTGTGCGAGATGGGTAAGGGAGAGTGCGAGATGGGCGGGGAGGGTGCCAAGTCCTCCAGCAGCTTGGCGATGTAGAGGACCAGGTCGCGAGAGCACGGGGCCGCCGCGGGCGACGTAGAGACAGAGAGGGGCGTGGGGCGGCGGAAACGCATGAGAGGGAGCGGGCCAGCATGGAGAGGGGCTGCATAGAGGGACACGTCGCGGCTGGTCGGGTGGGAGCAGCGTGCAGGGGCGCGTGGCAGTGGCAACGCATGGGGCCGGGGCAGTGCCGCTAGCCGGAGCGGGGCGGCGTGTTGTCGGCGCACCCACGGGATGTCTCTACCCTCCCTGGTGCTTTTTCTCTCGTTTTCGTATGTAGTAGTGAGCTGGAGATTGAACGTGAGGGGAAATTGGATGTGAGGGAGAATGGCCCTAGTGCCTGCGCTGGAGAAGAGTGGTGCGGACACGCGGCCACAAGGGCGAATGCAAGTGGAGGGATGACCGGCGACATGGGCAGGGGAGTGGCCAAGCAAGGCGAGAGCGTCGAGGCCTGGCGCGGGCGGAGCTACGTGGGAGCGGCGATGGGTGGCCGGTGTCACGGTGGTGGTGACGAGGAGGGTCCCACCCAGACTGCGGTTCCAGTAGCAACTATCCACACGGTGGGCACCAACTATTGTGGTATTCTCATGGCAGATGCCATGGGATGGCTAAGAGAGGTGAGACTAAGGCTATGATGGAGATCCGGATGGGATTGGGCAACAACACACAGTGATTTACCCAGGTTCGGGACCCTTGTGTGCCGGTAACACGGTGAAGCAGAATTACTATAAAGAAAGAGGCGAAAGACATTCTGGTTGATGAACAAGGTGAAGCGGAATGCCCGTATTGTGCTCTCCTTCATGCAGAAGGCACACACGACTCTAGTCCAACCCCTTGTGATGGCCGACCGCCCTCCTTCACTATCTTCATGAGGACATCTAGATAGTCATTGTGTTATGGTAGAAATACTTTAACCTTTGCATGCCCACCAATCGTGTAGTTTGAGAGGTAATCTTGGGTAAACTGCTTTGGGGACCACTTCAAAGGAAAAAATGATCCAGACATTGTCATCTAAGACTACCTACAGCGGGATGAACTTCAGTAGTAACATAAGGACCAACTCAGCAAATTTGCTTATGTGGCAATGGTTTAATGAGAGAGATAAATTGAGTAACATAGCTAGTTACTCATACTATGAGTAACATCACACATGCCAAGACAAGATGAGTCTACAAGCTAATAAATGAAGTGTTGCATGACATCACACATATATTACTCCCCACTATGGAGGTAGTAACTTAGACTAATAACATCTACATGTTACTAATCGAAGTTACTCCCCACTGTGAGTAGTCTAACAGAACTCATTATGGGCAGTAAGAAGAAGGCTGGAGAGTTCTTAATTACCATCATGTAGTTCACTGTTGTCTTGGATAAAGTGTAAACAAATAGTTTAATTGCCATCTTTTGACCCATTTTACTAACATTCTTTATCAGTTTCCTCACTTGATGTTGGTTCATCAATATCTCATTTCCCCATACACAGAAAGGGTCGAAGCGCGGATCTTTACAATTGACATATGTACAAGCACCAAGTTAATATTAGAAGCTAAACATCAATTGCAAAATGATGTAGTACAACACTCCTCTGTCCCATTATAAAAAATCTTATAGCATCCAATATACTCACATATTGGATGAATTAAAATCTTATTTTATGGGGCGGAGGGAGTTTATTACATTTTTACAAATATCGGCGGATTAACTGCAGTTATCTGTATTTTATGGGGCGGAGGGAGTTTATTACATTTTACAAATATCAGCGGATTAACTGCAGTTAACTGCTATTGTGTTGTTGTTGTTGTTGTTGTTGTTGTTGTTGTTGTTGTTGTTGTTGTTGTTGTTGTTGTTGTTGTTGTTGTTGTTGTTGTTGTTGTTGTTGTTTGTTGTTGCTGCTGCTGTTGTTGTTGTTGTTGTTAAACATAACCAAATATATCCATGGTAGACAACATAATCTCCAAATGATAGCTTCAGTGTGCAGGTTTAAGCATGCTAGTTAAGAAAAACGAGAAGTGGAAATGTGTGCTAACTGCAATAGCCCTAACATTTAGAAACAGAGGAAATACTGTCATTCAAAATAGTATTGTGCAAGTCTAAGTACACTAGTTATTGTTAAATCAAAATGGAAAGGCATGTTAACTACAACATGCTTAACATCAACCAAATATCGTCATTCATAGTGGTATTGTGGAAACTGGTATAGATGAAGTTGAACTGCACTGTTCATACTTGCACATGTAGAACATCACATTGTGAATAACTGAAATAAACAAGGCATACTACGAACAACCAAAGATAGCAATTGAAACTAGACATAAGCTAGCTACAAACAACTGACAACCAAAAACCATTCAAAGAGGCATATGCTAGCTATAACAAGCTTAACAACAACAAAATATAGTCATTCATAGTGGTACTATTGGAATTGCATAGAATGTAGCTTGTGCTTAAACATCAAATTGTATAATTGATCATCACAATGTGAAAAAAGAGGGGTGTATTAACTACAATAGGCTTAATAGGAAACAGATATGGTCATTGACCTGGTATTGATGAAATTGTACTACATAGTAAATAGTTGGACATATAGAGCATCACATTGTGAATAACTAAAATAAACAAAGCATAATGCAAACAACCAAATATAGCAATAAAAACTGGACACATTCTCACTACAAAAGGGGTTCGACAAAATAAATCATGGGATTTCCCATGTGAAGAGGCACGACAAAACAAATCATGGGTTTCCTCACTTGTCACGGATGGGCTCCTCCTCGTGGTCGCTGTCGATGAGGTCTGACTTGGCAGCCCAGGATCCCAAGCTAGTGTTGCAGAACATGTCCTTCATAAATGACAAAAGGCGCTCCATGGTGATGCAGGATGTCAAACTAGTGGCAATGAACTAGAGGAGATCAGCGGAAAGGCCATCGATGAGATCGACGGTGCTAGAACCCGAGGGGTTGGGGTGGGAAACTTAACCTGTGACATAGCCGCATCAATCCGTCCCTGTCGACAACCTCGATGTCGTTGTCAGCATCCGCGACATACCATAATACTCTAGCCCACTGATTGAAAGGTTGCGGCTAGTCATCATTGTCAGCTTCCTCGGCGGCCACCTCGTGGACGTCGGGTGAAGAGGCCGCGGTAAACCTCTTTTGGGCCATTGACTCCTGGAGCTCCCCGAGAAGCGTAGCCGGCCTTAGGCTGCGATGCTCTAGAGTGGGAAGGAGGATGGGGATGGGGATCTGTGGGAAAGGGTCGTTGCACAAGCATCATCTAAAAACTCAGGGTGGCGAGGGTATGTAGATCGGTGGGTAACTTGCACAGGAAGACCGGCAGAGGTTGATGATGGAGTTGGCGCGGCGACGGTGGCCCTGGTGGGGCGACCTAGCTAGGGTTTCGAGCGAGGGAGGGGTGGTGTGTGTGTGTGTGTGTGTGTGTGTGGAGGTTTTGGGGGGTGTGTGTGTGTGAGCGGAGGTTTTGGGGGCTGTGTGTGGAGGGGGGACAAGGTGGTGTTTGAGGAAATGTCATGGCTACTAAAAATTTTACTAGGCGGGAGTAAAATGTCGAGGCTACTAAAAATTTAGATCAAGGATTGAAGCAGAGCAGGAGTAACAAACATCACACATGGTCAAAACATAATAATCGTGTCCTATCAAACAAAAAGCCCTCCAGGTGAGCAAATATTTTTGAGATTGGAAGGGATCCACGTGGATGCCAGAGCTACTAAAAATTTGGATTAAGGGATTGAAGCAGAGTGGAGTAACAGGCACCGCACACGGCCCACACATAATTATCGTGTGCTATCAAACAAAAAACACTCCAGTTGGGTAGATATTCTCGAGATTGCGAGGGCGTAGATATTTTCGAGAGCGAGAGGGAAGCCTCGTGGAGCCCAAACTACTATGCTGATGTGAGTGACAAGGGCATGGGCGTGGCACAAGGTAGTCTGGTGGAACCGTGTGTGTTGTGTCCCCAGTCGCAGACGGTTGTTTCATCTGACTCGTCTATTGTTTATAAATTTGGCAAAAAAATGCGGGAAAGGGTCAAAACATGAACACACTTGCATGTGGACCAAATGTATGTATAAAAAGGGTGGTTTGATGTTCAATACCCAATGCACAACTTTGATGTGGCACCTGCCTCACAAAACGCATGTTATTATTGCTAGTCTGACCCCAGCATGCACACACTTTGTGTTGGCGGGAGAGGGATCCTAGCTATGAACGCATGCCCCCAAATAGCTAGGTGTGGCATCTCACCCTACTGTATCACAAAACCTATAGGAGTCCATCATGGTCTAAATCCCTTTCGCTTACGGTCAAAGGTGGTGGACCACAAATGTGTGCTTGTGGCACGAGATGGGTGAGACCACATACGAACCACCTACGGGTGGCCCTAATATATATATATATATATATATATATATAGGGCTGGACTATTTTGTTACCGGTAACAGAATATTATTCTGTTACCCTTGCCCCCTATAAGGCAAGACGCGTCCGCAACAGACCCAGCCCCAATCCGACCCACTTCCTACCGCCGGAGGCAGCCGTCGCGGGCGAGGGAGCGACGGCGGCAATGGAGCGAGGAGCCCATGGCGCGTGACCACCGACGGCGAGTTTGAATCACCAGCACCCAATCCACAGCCGTCACTCCCACCAGGCGCGCCGCCATCTAGCCATGCCGCCGGCCCGACCGCCGCCACCATCGGTCGCCTCATCCGGCGCCGAGCATCCTCACACCTCCCATCACGGGCGGCGGAGCATCCCAGCGTGCTTCCCGCGGGCGCCAGATCCTCCCGACGCCTCCCTCCGTGCAGTGCAGGAGCCTCTCCGCTCGCCTACCCGCCGCCTGGTGCAGGAGCTTCCCCGCGCGCCTTCCCGCCGCCGTGCACCGGAGATTCGCCTGGGCCGTGATCCATGCCTCCTGCCTCCGCCCCTCGACGGACCTCGTCGACAGAGCTCCACCACAAGCACGGTCGTCTCCCAAAAAACAATGGTTCCACCTCCCAACTTCTTGCCAATACGCCGCCAACGAAACGGAGATGGAGTCACATGCAACAAGATGCAGGTGATGAATTCTTCCCACACGCATTACTAGCAACACCAAAGTTTTTGAGATCTGGGTTTGAATGAAGATAGGTACCATGTTTCTGTCAATTTATCAGTTCATCAGTTTATCTGTGCTGCTATGCTCTGCCTGCATGTTACACTATTGGGTTCATGAGTACAAAATTGTGTGATGCATCTGTGCTGCATCAGTACATAGCAAATGCTTGCATCAATTCTTTTGCACCCCTGCCACTTGATGCGCAATTAGCATGTCGAGGTTGCTGTCAGTGCATCTAATATGCTATCTTCAGTTCAGGTAAAAAAACTTAAAAACATATGCGTCAGTCCAAGTAGAGAGTGACAAAAGGTTCAGCTACCACTGAAAAAGTTGTATGTTTGCTATCTCTAAAGAGTACAAGTCATGTAGTTGCGTTAGTTCAAACGATTAACAAAACCGTTACAAAAAATTAAAATATATAATTGCTACACATTAAGTTCAGTGATACATAAGCTGGCAGTGCTTGTAATGTAGATGCATTTATGCGCGATTAGCATGTTGAGGTTGCTGTCAGTGCATCTAATATGCTATCTTCAGTTCAGGTAAAAAAACATAAAACATATGCGTCAGTCCAAGTAGATAGTGACAAAAGGTTCAGCTACCACTGAAAAAGTTGTATGTTTGCTATCTCTAAAGAGTACAAGTCATGTAGTTGCGTCAGTTCGAACGATTAACAAAAACTGTTACCGAAAATTAAAATATATAATTGCTACACAGTAAGTTCAGTGATACATAAGCTGGCAGTGCTTGTAATGTAGATGCATTTATGCGCGATTTAGGATGTCGAGGTTGCTGTCAGTGCATCGAATATGTTATCTTCAGTTCAGGTAAAAAAAACTTAAAAACATATGCGTCAGTCCAAGTAGAGAGTGACAAAAGGTTCAGCTACCACTGAAAAATTTGTATGTTTGCTATCTCTAAAGAGTACAAGTCATGTAGTTGCGTCAGTTCGAACGATTAACAAAAATTGTTACCGAAAATTAAAATATATAATTGCTACATAGTAAGTTCAGTGATACATAAGCTGGCAGTGCTTGTAATGTAGATGCATTGATGCGCGATTACAAATGTCGAGGTTACTGTCAGTGCATATAATATGCTATCTTCAGTTCAGGTAAACAAACTTAAAAACATATGCGTCAGTCCAAGTAGATAGTGACAAAAGGTTCAGCTACCATTGAAAAGTTGTATGTTTGCTATCTCTAAAGAGTACAAGTCATGTAGTTGCGCTGGCTTCAAACGATTAACAAAATCATATCTTGAAAATAATAATATAAAATTGGTACACGATAAGTTTAGTGATACATAAGTCGGCGATGGTTGTAATGTAGATGCATCGATGCATGATTAGGATGTCGGGTTCTTGTCGGTGCATCCGATATGCTATCTTGCCAAGTAAAATGAACTTAAAACATACGCCGTCGATCCGTATATAGTGATAAGAGTGTGCCACATTTACACAAGAAGTTCACAGATACATAAACTAGGAGTACTTCTCAGAGTTGCATAAGTTGTAGAAAAAAGCAAGACATCAAGACATCCGTGTTTGAGCATCAACGCTCATCGCCGCTGAGAACGAACCAGATTATCTCAAAACTGTTGAATGTTGTTTGCGTAAGCATGCAAGGCGGCGCCGCAGCAGGAATTTCATGAGCCGGACAGATATGGGGCACCACCGGTTGGGTAACACCGAAATACCGCTGGATATTTCAACAAGACAGCAGATTTGAAGATACACCGCAAACATCGAAGCATGGACAGGTTCTTCTATACAAAGAAAGACCAATATCCGAATGCAAGCTTTGCGCTCTTGGAGTTGCAACAAGGCCAACAATATCACCAACAACAAATGTTTTCCTTCCCGAAAGCATGCAAAAAGCCAAGGACAGAAGTCGTGGATGGCTTGCAACAAGGCTTCCACCAACCGCTCCATCGACATCAATCATCCGTCTGCAAGAGCAGCTATGACGGGAAGACCAGGGCAAAAGATAGAAATTTTGGCCAATCTAGCAGGTTCAAAGGTACAAGATATGAGCCATATAGAGTAAACAACCTCGCAATGAATCGAGGGGAGACAACAGACAACGAAAGACGGAGATCTTCGCCAACGTTGCTCCCTCAAGAGATGCATTGCTGCATGTGCTAAGGGTGACACCACCGCGCCCATAAACCGTGGAGAACAACAAACACCAGATGCAGTGCAGAGCTATACACATGTAAGTATCCATATAGAAAAGGAAAAAAAGCATAAGCACAGTCCATACCATGGTGCTGTGACCACCCCATCTAACATTTTTGTTTGGTCACTGTTGTGTGCAGCCACCTGATATTGAAGCTTATGTTCTGCCAAGGCTAGAGATGAGGTTTGAAACTTTCGAAGAAACTAAGAACTTCTACAACGTATATGCAAAGCACGCTGGTTTTGCTGTCAGGGAAGGCCCCAAGTTTAAGACCAGAGCCTACCTTTATTGCATGTGCGATGGAGTTTATGAATCAAAGGTGTCTGAAGCAAATAGACAGCGTAACAAGATGATAGCCAGAACTAACTGTAGGGCTAAAATGAGGCTGAAGAAGGAAAAAGATGGAACGTTTGTCGTAAAAGAGATAGTCTGGGAACACAACCACAGGCTACAGCTCACCGCAGAAATGCTTGTCTTCTTGCACTCCCACAAAAACTTTGACAAAACAATCTTGGAGTACTTCAAGTACTTGCAGTTCAAAGGCATTGAACACGCGCAAATCATGAGCATACTGGGCGGTGATGACCCTGGAAGCTACTTCCTCGAAATGAATGCCAAAGACCTGATTAACCTGTAAGTACAAACTTGTTCTCCTCCCATAAACCGTCTCCATATTTTTTCCTCTGTCAGTACAGACATATCACGCAACGCATGACCTGACGCCAGTTCAACATGCATTATTCAAATGAACTTTTGATATGCAGGACTAACAACCACTTACAAACAACATTCTTTGCTTTTGCCCTGATAAGAGATGAGGATGCAGATTCATTCAAGTGGTTGTTCAAGACATTTTTAAGGTGCATGAGAATGAAGGCTCCTACATGCATCCTCACAGGTACAACCGCTAAAACCACCCCCAACAACCACCCCCCTTCCAAAAACGAAAAGTAAAGTAACACAAAAAAAATTGTTGTGTCAGTTCTATTGGTATATATGCACAACCATCTCTGCTGACCACTCACAGTCTATTTTCTCATTGCCAGACTAGTGCCCGGCAATGGCTTTGGCGATCGCAGATGTTTTCAAAAACACAGTACATAAGCTATGTCGCTGGCACATTATGAAGAAGTACAGGGAACACCTTGCGTACCTGTATTTCCTGCACGAGGACCTTAAAGATGAATTCACATCAATTCTCAACTGGCCCCTCATGCCAACTGAGTTTGAGGATGCCTGGAAAAGACTCATGGATAAGTACAACCTCCACGATGATGCCACAATGGTGGGCATGTGGAATGGCGTGAAGTGGATATCAGCCTCTTGCAAGGAAATTTTCTGCGCCAAGATGACATCCACACAATAAAGTGAAAGCATGAACTATGTGCTCAAGAAGAACTACGTTAATGAGAGACATAACCTACACAGGTTTGTCACGTAAACTCATCCGTCAAAACCAGGAGGCGCATGAGAACCGAGGAGACAATGGGTAACCGGGTATATCTCTATCACTTGTCGTGAGACATAAAAATAACATGCTTACTAAAGTAAAAACTTTATTGGAAGTTTTCCTGTGAGAAAACTAACAATATGATCATCATTCCTTGCATCTGCAGAAGGAACAAAACACGCTGACCTACTATGGGTTTGACACCCATATGGCAAAGCTGTACACACGAGCTGTGTACAGCGAGATTAGAGATAGGCTGAAACTGAGCACGCTCTTCACGGCGACAGAGACGGAAGAGCCCACAAAGTACCTAGTGCTCTACAACCACCCGCAAAAACTGTCTGTGTGGGCTCAGCACGCGTTCCAGGTGGTGGCAGACCCCGTGGGAGAAACATATGAGTGCGAGTGCAGGCTATGGGACCACACAGGTGAGGAGTGCAAAAAAGATGTTACATATTGTACGACTTTTTTTGCAAAAAGTTTTTGTTCGAATGAAATGACAAAAAACATGCACTTCTTCCAAAAATAAATACAGGTCTTTTCTGTGTGCATGTCCTGTGCATGATGCAGACAATTAAGGCTGCCAGCGTTCCAGTGAAAGACATACTCAGGAGATACACCAAACACCGAACATCCACCAACATTTGATGAAATGACTTGAGGACGAGGCGTCAAACAAGGCATCCCAATATCGCATTGAAAGCTCGGCTGGCGACGCGAACATGAGGGTGCACAGAAAAGCTTGAGAAGCCAAGAGCAAATGGCAAGGGCGCTGGTCGTCATGGACAAACTTGAACAAGAACTCGATGCCATGCATTCTGCTGAAAATGGAGGTGTCGCGGACAATGAAGCCATTGACCAGGATATTGCTACAATGTTATCCGAGATGAATCATCTGGGATCTATTGACCCGTTTGAGAACGAGGAAGAAGAGCATCAGCAACCGGAGCTTGCCCATGTGCACACTCAAGAGCGCCAACAAACTAACATGCGAGATCATGAGCTTGATGGTGCTGTAGGCGAACGACATGACAATAGCACATCCTACCAGCAGCAGCAGGAAAGGGTGATTAAACCCCCAATATTCTCAAACACAAAGGGGAGGAAGAGCAAGACGCAAGCAGCGAAAGCTGCGAAAGCAGCAGCCAAAAAGCCACCACGCCCCATCAAGTGCGTGGAATTTGGCCCGGACGGCAAACCCCTCGGGATAAGGGCATGCGGTTTCTGCAACGTCATGAGCAACCATAACTACCGCACATGCCCACTCCGCACAGATGCCACTGTCAACAAGAACAAACAGATTGGAGCCACCCAGCTTTCTACAAATGGAGACAGCAAACGTAACAGCTACACTTGCCGCAAGTGTGGGGGGATTGACGGACATAATGCCCGCACGTGCAAAGTGGGCAAGGAGGTCGGTGGAGCTGAACATAAACACGGCAAGGTACAGAGTTCCAAGCAATCAAATGAAGACGATGAAGAGGAACAGTTTGATGAGAATGATGGCCAATCAGACGAAGACAACGAAGATGACAGTGTCGGAAGCGAGGAAACTAAAACTAACGATGAAGCTGCCAAGGCTCGACCTGGAAAGAGCGCCGGCAAGGCACAACATTCAGGGACAGTTAGGAGAAGCTCAAGACTGAACAATACATAGTGGTTATTGAGGGAGTCCTGGACTAGGGGGTGTCCGGACAGCCGGACTATCATTATCCGCCGGACTCCAAGACTACGAAGATAGAAGATTGAAGACTCCGGCTCGTGTCCGGAAGGTACTTTCCTTGGCGTGGAAGGCAAGCTTGGAAATACGGATATGTAGATCTCCTACCATTGTAACCGACTCTGTGTAACCCTAGCCCTCTCCGGTGTCTATATAAACCGGAGGGCTTTAGTCCGTAGGACAACATACATTACAACAATCATACCATAGGCTAGCTTCTAGGGTTTAGCCTCCTTGATCTCGTGGTAGATCTACTCTTGTACTACCCATATCATCAATATTAATCGAGCAGGACGTAGGGTTTTACCTCCATCGAGAGGGCCCGAACCTGGGTAAAACATTGTGTCCCTTGTCTCCTGTTACCATCCGCCTAGACGCACAGTTCGGGACCCCCTAACGGAGATCCGCCGGTTTTGACACCGACATTTGTGCTTTCATTGAGAGTTCCTCTGTGTCGTCACCGATAGGCTTGATGGCATCTTCAACCAACAATGCTGTCCTGGGTGAGACTTTTCTCCCCGGACAGATCTTCGTATTCGGCGACTTCGCACTGCGGGCCAATTCACTTGGCCATCTGGAGCAGATCGAAAGCTACACCCCTGGCCGTCAGGTCAGATTCAGAAGCTTAAACTTCACGGCCGATGTCCGCGGAGACTTGATCTTCGACGGACCCGAGCCACAGTCGAGCGCGCCGCACTGTGACGACGGGCATGATCTAGCTCTTCCACCGAACAGTGCCCTGGTGGCCGCACCCGAATCCGCTTCGGCCATTAGCCCGGAGCCGATCGCCCACATCGAGGGACGGTGGATAGACGCCGCCCTGGGGGCTTTAACATACATGGTGATGGAGCCGAACACTGATCTTGTCCCCTGCGAAACCCATGATTCCGAGGCGCCGGACTCCTCGCCGGACTCCGAACCTCCCGCGCCCCTACCAATTGATCCGGATTGGGCACCGGTTATGGAATTCACCGCCGCGGACATTTTCCAACACTCGCCTTTTGGCGATATCCTGAATTCACTGAAGCATCTCTCGCTATCAGGAGAATCCTGGCCGGACTATGGCTAGGACAGTTGGAGTTCGGACGACGAAGAAATTCAGAGCCCACCCACCACCCACTTTGTAGCCACTGTCGAGGGTCTAACCGACATGCTAGACTACGACTTCGATGACATCGACGCTATGGACGACGATGCCGGAGACAACAGAACCAGCGCCACAGGCAATCGAAGACCACCTCGCCATACGACATATACATGGTGGACACCCCAAAAGATGGGGATGGCGAAGAAGCAGCGGAGGCAGATTCTCTAAAGAAGCAGCCCAAACACCGTCGTCAGCGGCGCCGCTCTAAATCCCGCCATGGCAAGAATGGAGATTCCGCACGGAGATAATAATACTCCGAGAGTGCCGAAGACAATCCCTCCAAAGAAGACTCGGCGCAGAGGATGCGTAGCAAGCCCCATAAGAGGCGGCGCATTTAAGGGGTTGAGGATGATAACTATATGCCTCCCTCCAAGACGAAGCAAGCCTCAACGATGATGAATACGTCGTGCACTGAGGATCCTGTCGAACAAGAGCGCTTCAAGCGCAGCTCATAGCCACAAAGAAACAGCCTAAAGAAAAGCAGCAACAGCTCCAAGCTGATCAAGATCTATTGGCCGATCGATGGACCGAGGTCCTCGCGTCAAGAGTATAAACTCGAACGCCCCCAAAAGTTACCTAAGACGCAAGCTGCTCCCCGATTAGAGGAGGAAGCATACATACCTTCATCACCAACAAGACGACATGGCTGATCGACCACCCGTGGTCGTGACAGAGAGGCATCCAGGCCCCAGCCAAGACCGCACCCGCATCGCTCCAAAAGTACGGCCAAGAGGGAACGCGCGGACTTGCGAGACATATTGAGGACAAGGCAAGGCAATCCAGATCCATCTACGGATCACGTGGGCGCCCTACGACCCACGACGAATACCGTCGCGCCGGATACAATAACCCTGGCCGGGCCGAACACAGCAGCATAACGCCTCTCGAGCTGCGTCGTGATATTGCTTATCTGGGCGCACACCCTCTATGCTTCATCGACGAAGTAATGGATCATCGATCCCGAAGGGTTTAAACCCGTAAACATCGAATCCTACGATGGCACAACAGACCCCGCGGTTTGGATCGAAGACTATCTTCTTCATATTCATATGGCCCGCGGTGACGACCTCCATGCCATGAAGTATCTCCCACTCAAGCTTAAAGGACCAGCTAGGCATTGGCTAAACAGCTTGCCTGCAGAGTCAATTGGGTGCTGGGAAGACCTGGAAGCCGCATTCCTCGACAACTTCCAGGGCACGTATGTGCGACCACCAGACGCCGATGACCTAAGCCACATTATTCAACAGCCGCATTTAATCGGCGAGCAATTCGACACGGTTCTTGACAAAGAAAAACCAAATCGTCGATTGTCCGGATGCAGAGGCCCTTGCAGCCTTCAAACATAACATCTGGGACGAATGGCTAGCCCGGCACCTAGGACAGGAAAAGCCAAAATCCATGGCAGCCCTCACATCGCTAATGACCCGCTTTTGCGCGGGAGAGGACAGCTGGCTAGCCCGCAGCAACAACCTCCACAAAAATTCTGGCAGTCCGGATACAACAACGGCAGGTCACGTCGAAACAAAAACAAGCGCCGCATTAACGGTGACAATAAGGAGGATACGGCAGTCAATGCCGGATTCCGAGGCTCTAAACCCGGTCAGCGGAAGAAGCCATTCAAAAGAACCACTCCGGGTCCGTCTAATCTGGACCGAATACTCGCCGCTTATGCGGATACATGGCACCTCTGAAAAACCAGCTAACCACACCAATAGAGATTGCTGGGTGTTCAAGCAGGCCGCAAGTTAATTGCGAAAACAATGACAAGGGGCTAAACAGCGACGACGAGGAAGAGACCCGACCGCCCGAACAGCGAGAGGACGTAGGGTTTTCCCCACGAAAAGCGGACGGTGAATATGATATACGCGACCCACATACCCAAGAGGGAGAGGAAACGCGACTCGTGGACGCCTATGCGATGGAGCTACGCCCCAAAGTTCAATCCATGGTCCTCTTGTCCGATCACTTTCGATCGAAGAGACCACCCGACCAGCATACGCCATGGCGGATTCGCCGCGTTGGTCTTAGACCCAATCGCCGATGGATTTCACCTCACAAGAGTCCTGATGGACGGCGGCAGAGCTGAACCTGCTTTATCGGATATCGGTCGCGCAAAATGGGCATAGACCCATCAAGGATTAAACCTACAAAGACAACCTTTAAAGGTGTCATCCCAGAGTGGAAGCCAATTATGCAGGCTCACCACACCGAAGTGGTCTTCGGATCACGGATAATTTCGAGCGAAGAGTTAATCTTCGACATAGTCCCGCTTCGCAGCGGCTATCACGCTCTGCTTTCGGACGAACGCGTTTTGTAAATTCAACGCGGTGCCGCATTATGCATACCTAAAGCTCAAGATGCCAGCCCTCGTGGAGTCATCACGGTCAATGGGAATCTGAACGCTCCCTCCGAACGGAGGAACATACAATGGCTCTTGCGGCGTATACGAGCAGCCTCTTAAGGCAATTCTCAAGTCCGGCAACTAAAAGGCCGGACACAGCAAAGCGCGCCCGGAGCAATGCCAACCAAGACCACCTGGCGCGATCAGAGCATGCGTAGCAATGCGGCCCCAACCCTCGCCCGCGCACGATCGCAAGAATAACACTCCGCGTACATCATTACGCTTTGGAGATACCATGGGCGCAGAGAAAGGGGCACGATCACAATGGACCCAGAGTGCGGCTCGACCACACCAGGGGCTCACAAGTGTGCCCCCCTTCTTTTTTTACTCTATTTTTCTTCTTCTTTTATGTACACAGGACTCTGTTAACCAGAAGCCCTGTCCGATGGCAAACCTGCCGAACTCATGATGCAACAGTCAGGGACTAAAGAAGGCCGCGACGAACTCTCAGGTGGTCTCAATTACGAGCATTAATTTCTATTATATACACCAAGTCTGCAGCTCATCCCTGGAGGGGGACACGTTTATTTAGTCCAAATCCCTTGCTTACCGCACTATTTGTATCAGTCCGCTATACTAGCAGACTTTCTTTCATAAAACAATGCAGCACTTCTTTATTGCAATTGCATTACCTTTTATATATATGTTCATTACATGACACCTTGCACCCGTATATTTTGGTACGGCCGAATACGCCAGGGGCTTCCGTTCCCCAAATTATGGTGTGATAAAGTCCGAACACTTTCACAAGTGCGGCACCCCGAACTTATAGCATTATATGAATCGGCTCTGAATCATGTCTTGGGTCAATAGTTGGGTTTGCCTGCTCCCACGTTTTGGTGCCTTACATTCCGCTCGCCGGCTAAGGTGGCACTGGAGAACCATCGCGATTGCGTCCCCTGTTGAGCCGGGTTAACGCCTCGGTGGACAAAGCTAAAACTGACTGGCATGATAAGGCGAGAGACTGGTCGCTGTTCGAGAGGTTTTTTCGGGTCCTTAAAGACTCACGCCGCTTCGAGCGAAGTTCCGGATAATGTCCGATGAAGGCATGGATAGTGCCCCGGATTTGGTCTTCCGAATACCAGGGGCTTCGCCGAAATTTAAAATTATAGAATTCTATGGCTAAGTGAGAGTGTTCAAGCATTATAAGTCCGGTTGCCTTGTTCGTTGTGTTGAGCGCCTCCCTCGATGGACCCAACAATGGGAACAAGAGTGCTCATGTTTATCCCGAACACCCCAGCACTTGTGGCTTGGGGGCTGAAGCTAACGACTTGCCATCTCTTAGATTTTATAAACGGCCGCACAGAAGGTAATATTTTAAATTACACAAGCGTTGCTTATGGCGCATAGGAACGAAGTTTTCAGCGCACAGGATAAATACACAGCGAGTTCACTCAAATATCACATCTCGGGGGCACTCATCTGCAATATCGCAGGCTCCCTTCAGGACAACTTTATAATACCGCTCCGGCGTGCGATGCTCCTTGCCCGGCGGCGGCGGATCCGTGAGAAGCTTCTCCGCATCCAGCTTGCCCCATTGCACCTTTATGCGGGCAAGGGCCCGACGAGCGCCTTCAATACAGGCGGAGCGCTTGACTACATCCAGCCTGGGGCATGCAGCAATCAGCCGCCGCACGAGGCCAAAGTAGCTGCCAGGCATGGCCTGTCCAGGCCACAGCCAGACTATGAGGCCCTTCATGGCCTCCTCAGCTACCTTATGGAGTTCGACCAGCTGCTTCAGCTGGTCGCTTAAAAGCACCGGATGGCCGGCCTCAGCGTACTAAGACCAGAAGACCATCTTCATCAAACTCCCCTCCTCGCCACGATAGAATGCGGCGGCATTAGACGCACTACGCGGCAGATCTTCAAACGCCCCCGGAGAGCTCCGAATTCGGGTAAGTATGCGGTAATTCATATGAACATGCCTGCTTTGCATGAAAAACGCCTTACCCGCCACTATCTTCTTTATGTCCTCAACTTCCTGAAGGGCCTTCTGGGCCTTGGCCTTGGCGGACTTGGCACTTTCGAGAGCCGAGGCAAGCTCGAACTCTCGAGTCTTGGAGTCACGCTCCAAACTCTCATGTTTTTTCATGAGAGCTTGGAGCTCTTGCCGAACCTCCGCCACCCGTGCCTCTTGCTTTTCTCGCTCAGCCCGTTCCGCGGCCGCACTACGTTCGGCCGCAGACACAGCATCCTTCAGGGCTGCCACCTCGTTAGTGGCCCCTACAATACACATATTATCCTTGTTAATTTTATTTGCAACCAAAACCCTTTTCTGTAAGGTACTTATTCAAAGAGGTGTTACCCACCTTCTTTTTCCTCGAGCTGCCTCTTGGCTTGGCCGAGCTCTTGCTCGGACCGCTCGAGATCCTTCTTCATCACTTCGACCTCCGCCGTTAATGCAGCAGAGGTTAGCAGCGCAGCCTGCAAACCCATATTGACATATTTTAGGCAACCCTGCGGATATCTTGTTAGATCCTCAGTCCGGCTTTTCTTTCCGAACACCGAACTAAGCATCAGGGGCTACTGTCTATGCGGTATTACATTACATAATTTTAACTTCTTACCTCAAAGCTCGTTAGAAGGCTGCTGCGAGCTTCGGTCAGCCCACTCTTGGCGAAGCTAAACCTTTTCAATCACCGCACTCATGATAGTGCGGTGTTCTTCCTCGATGGAAGCGCCTTTAAGCGCCTCAACAGTTATCCGGCGCCCCGGATGGACGGAGGCGCCCGGCGTTCTGATCCTGCCCTTCTTTGAAGGGCCACTTGCGGACTCTGGAACCACTGCGGGTTCGATGTAGAGTCCGGCACAAAGTCCGGAGGCTGCTGACGGCGCCTCCGAGCCTCCTCCCGATGGGTCCCTCTTTGGGATCCCACCTCGGCGTCCTCGTCGGTAGCGTGGGGTAGAGGCGGTCGGGATGGAATTTACATCCGACGAGGCCAACGACCCGCTCATCGAAGTCGGGAGATCGCCACCGGCGGACTACGAGCGAAATGCGGCGTTAGAAGGACACTTGCATGATATAAAATATACGGCATATAAATGATCCGAATACTTACGATCTGCCAGACGCCTTTGGCCCTTGAGGCCACTCATCCTCGCCAACGCCGATGTTGGCGAACCGTCCGGGGATAGTTCTCCCCTCTTGACCCTTCGGCCTCCCCGGTTGGGGAAGCCTTCCTTTTCTTCTCTCCCTCCTCTGGGAGAGAATACTCCTCCTCCTCGTCTTCAGGGGAGAAGTCCTCGTCGTCGTCAGACGCCTGATTACGGGAACTCTTTCGAGTCCCCGTGGCCACCTTCTTGGCCTTCTTCTCCGGCATCACGTGCGGTGCCAGAACCAGCAGCCCTGTTATGCGGGCGTTCACTGGGTCTTCTGGCATGGGAGCCGGACTGACAAGTAGCTTGGCCTTCTCCATCCATTCCTGTCAAAGGAAGAGGCAGAATGAAACCCCACTAAAAGTTAAATCTGATTATCACAAGTGTCCCCGTAATGGGGTTGAATCACTTACCGTGTCAGTTGGACACTGCGCTGAATCCGCGATCTTCCGTCTCGGATGCGGGGGCTTCGGCGCCCTTGAACAGCACCCTCCAGGCGCCTTCGTATGTTGTATCGAAGAGCCCGCTTAGCGCCTGGTGCTGTTCCGGATTGAACTCCCACAAAGTAAATGCCCGTTCTTGGCATGGGAGAATCCGCCAGAGGAGCATGACTTGGACCACGTCGACGAGCCGAGCCTATTGCTCACCATCTTCTTGATGCGGGCTCGAGTCCCGCCACCTCCACGGATTGCCCCACGCAAGCCCTTCTCTTTCCGTGAGGTGAGCTGCGTGGGGATTCCAGATCTAAACTCGGGGGCCGCCGCCCATGTAGGCTTGCGCGGCTCGGTGATGTAGAACCACCCCGATTGCCACCCCTTGACGGAGTCCACGAAGGTCCCTTCCAGCCAAGGGACGTTGGGCAATTTGCCCAACATGGCGCCCAAGCATTCCGCTTATGCGTGCTTTCACAACCTTCGCTTGACGTTGAAGGTCTTGAGCCACAGTCGAAGTGGGGCTGGATGCGAGGAAGGCCTCGCACATGACGATAAACGCCGAGATGTTGAGGATAAAGTTCGGCGCCAGATCGTGGAAATCCAGGCCGTAGTAAAACATGAGCCCCCGGACAAATGGATGGAGCGGAAAGCCCAGTCCGCGGAGGAAGTGGGGAAGGAAGACGACCCTCTCATGAGGCCCAGGGGTAGGGATGAGCTGCCCCTCGTCGGGCAGCCGATGCGTGATATCGCTGGAAAGGTATCCGGCATCGCGCAACTTGGTGATGTCCTCCTCCTTGGCGGTGGAGGCTAACCATTTACCTCCCGCTCCGGACATATTCGGAGGAGGTCGAGGCGAGATGCGCAAGCTTGGGCGATGGAGCTTGAGTACGCGGAGATGGATAAGCAAAGGAGGAAGAAGGCGTAGGTGAGAAGGTGAATCCTTATCCCTTATATATAGGCGGACAAAACTATGCGTCCCCCACCAGCCTGGTAAAACTCGCTTATCTCCCAAGCGCCACCATCAATGGCGCGGTTGGGTTACCCACGTCCGTATTGATGAGAATCCCGGAATAAGGGGAACACGATCTCTGCTTTGACAAGACGTGCCAAGGAAACCGCTTCGCTAAACGTGCTGAGGTGGTATAGTAAAAAACGATTCAAACGAGGGCTTGGTAGCGGTGTGATGTCACGCCGCATAATACGTCAGCAGATTGAGTCAGTGTATATGTTTTATTCTCTTTACGATGGAATGTGGAAATTATTTTTGCAGAGCCGGACACTATCCTGGTGTTCATGATCTTCTCTGGATTATTCAAGGGAGGAACCCGCCTTGCAATGCCAAACATTATGCACGCCGGACTTATCGTCATTGAAGACTGGTTCAGGGGCTACTAAGGGAGTCCTGGACTAGGGGGTGTCCGGACAGCCAGACTATCATTATCCGCCGGACTCCAAGACTACGAAGATAGAAGATTGAAGACTCCGGCTCGTGTCCGGAAGGTACTTTCCTTGGCGTGGAAGGCAAGTTTGGCAATACGGATATGTGGATCTCCTACCATTGTAACCGACTCTGTGTAACCCTAGCCCTCTCCGGTGTCTATATAAACCGGAGGGCTTTAGTCCGTAGGACAACATACATTACAACAATCATACCATAGGCTAGCTTCTAGGGTTTAGCCTCCTTGATCTCGTGGTAGATCTACTCTTGTACTACCCATATCATCAATATTAATCGAGCAGGACGTAGGGTTTTACCTCCATCGAGAGGGCCCGAACCTGGGTAAAACATTGTGTCCCCTGTCTCCTGTTACCATCCGCCTAGACGCACAGTTCGGGACCCCCTACCCGAGATCCGCCGGTTTTTACACCGACAGTTATCCTGCTGCGTCAACTAAAAAATAACCTTGTAGTCTCAGTCGCATCAACACACAATGATGAAGCATTTCACAAACACTGTCGTTACCAAGACTTATTTAGCTTTAACATCGATTACTCTCGATCAGAACTAAAGTTATTTTTTAGTTTTTGATTTGTGCCCGCTGGAGCAGTCACAAAAATACGTTTGAAAAAACTTATCTGTATATATCCGACACAAAACAATACTGAGACCCATTAACTCAGGAAAAATAATATGTCAATTAAAAATTTAAAATCTTGTAGTACATCAATACTGATAACTCTCAAACGTCAGTACAAGGCTGAGTACACATCAGTACTGATATAATTTCTGATTTGTGAATGCTAAAGCAGTGACATTATTATTTAAACCATTTGATAATCCTTTTGAATGCAGTCACAAAATAAATTTGAAAAAACTTATCTGGATATATCTGACGCAAAACGCTACTGTCAACCAGTAACTCAGCAACAAAAAAAATTCCAAGGAAAAATATAAACTCTTGTAGTACATCAGTACTGATAAATCTCAGTCGGTAGTACAAAAGGCATACTAAAACAAACACACCAGTTAACGACTCAAAAAAATCATTTTGAAAAAACAAAGCTATGCCTGCTCCAGCCAGTCCCAATTCAGAAACACCATCAGTACATGAAAATAATTACCTCAAGCAAAATGTGAATATAATACATCCCGTACTGGTGAAAATCTAATTTATCTGTAAAAACTACTCACAGATTATCTTGATATAAACAATCCTTTAAAAAAATACGAAAATTGTTTTAAAAAAACATTAGCACCACACATAGTCTCACTGGTATTTGGTACGTTCAATTGCACTTCAATCATTAGTCCGAGTACGACAGTAGAGGAGTTCAGACCTCCATCAACACCGACGCTGACACATGCAAGTGGGATAAGCAGCTGATAAGTACAACTTGACTATACGAATCGGTGCCACAGTAAAATGCCATCATCACCACCGCAGAGACGTGCAAGTGGGATTTGGCAGGTCATAAGTACAGCTTGACAAGACTAGTCAGTTCAACAGTAAAACCCATTTCACTTGGACGGTTAGTTCTTCCACGCCACCATCCGCGCCACCCACTGAGCGGTTGGCACAAGGGACTGCGAATAGTGACCCCCACGCCACAACACCCACTACACACACGACCCCGAACGAACCGCCAACTACAAAATCCATGTCCACGCACTGCACAAAATCCCATTCTCTTCCACCTCTCCCTCGTTCCCACAAACCACCATTGCCGCTTCCATTTCCACTGAACACAAACCAAAAACTTCTCTCTCCAAAGCCCACGGTCGCCGGAGGAAGCCCATGGCGGAGGAACCGTCCGCCAAGCGTCATCATGCCGAGACGTTGGATAAGAGGAGCAACCTCGTCGACATTAGCGTCCCCGGCGAGAAGCGCGATTACACAACAACCCTCAAAGGGGTTGAGCTCCACGGCAACGAGACGTTGGAGATCGTCTGCACCAGCGTACCAGAAAAGGCCGACGAGGTGATCTCTAGGCTATGGATGAAGCTTGGCGGCAGGGTTCGTAGGATCGTCGGCGTTGGTGTGCACTACACCAACGAAGATGAACCTCCCCAAAAGGCAGCAGTCCTGCAGTTGTGCGTTGATGAACTCTGCTTGGTGTACCATACCGCAGCGGCCACAAAATGGTGAGCAAATCCTACTCATTTGCCCTGCATATGGTTTATCTGTTTTATTACTACTGTATCCTGAAAAATTAATCAAACTTGCTTTCCCCACTAGATGTACTAGTGTGTTTGTCAAAAGTGGATGCACTACTGCATTTCTCAAGTAGATATACTATAAAATGTATTTATGAACCTGATGCAATGGATTAATATTTGGAAAATATTGCGGAATATTAAATTCTGAAGTTGATCGACTAGTGAAGTTTCTGAAGTTGATACAATAGAGTAGTCTGTGTACTCGATGTATTAAAAAAGATGTTTCTGAACTTGATGTAGTGAAGTATTTTCTGAATTTGATCTAATGTTATTTTCGTAAGAAAATAAACTAAGGACTTGGTGAGGCACTGGTTTCTCTGTTATCCCATTTCAACCAAAAAAGAGTAAACTAGTGCCAATGCAGAACATACAACATTTACTGAAACTATGTATAATCAAAGAAGAAAAATAACATGATGTACTTAATTTAATTTCAGAACTTTCTTTACTAGTTTTTGAAGTACATTCATCCATTGTTTATCCTACATAAAAAACTACTTCATGGATTCATCGCTTGTAAAACAAAAATAAAAATGAATAATTCAAAACATCAAAGTAATGCTAATATTCAAAATGTCTCTGCCCTAGCAGGCCCAAGCGCCTGACCGAGATGCTGCAGCGTGAGAAGTCGATCACATTTGCCGGTTTCAGCATTGAAAGCGACAAAGAGAAGCTGAAGTTGTCCGGTATGGAGATCAACCCCAACAAGTTCATCGACATTCAGCGCAAGTGGAGAGTTCCATACACTGGAAAAGAGTACGACTCCTTGACTGATGTTGCAGCCAGCGTAATCCACCCATTCTACAAAGGCATGAAGAACAAGATCAACACGCGGGAAGACTACAAACTGTGGGGGACCAGCGAGCTGCCAGACAACCTCATCGAGTACGCAGGAGTAGATGCGTCGCCAAGCATACAAGTCATGGTTCATGATCGACTACATCACGCACAGTTCGAATATGCGAAAGAGCGGAGGCTGAAAACTTCTCGACCGCCCTATTGCCCTTTGTTGGATCAAGATAACATCGAGCACGCCTTCGTTTTACTTCCGCTTGTGCTTGCCTTTTATCTTCTTGTTTCAAATTAGTAGTTTGCTCTTGTTGGGTTGAACCAGTATGATTATGTCGTGCTTGTCATGTTTGAACAAGTTTAGTTGCGTCATCAAGTACAATGTTTTGCTTATCTCATTATATAAGTTTGGTTTTGTAGCTTCATATGTTGATAATCCATCATTTCAAAAATTCAAAAAGTAGCTTCTGAATGGAACGTTGTTGTTGCTCTAAAGTATTAGTTATGATGCAACTAATCACACAATGTTGTTCCGTGTCAGTACAACTCAGTACACTTGATCGGACAGTACATTCTTACTACAATAAAAAGTACAAAAGAAGCATTAGGCCGTAAGCGCTACTATGAATGCACTATCAGTACAACTTAGTCTACACGCAAGTACCATAGTTCTGAAAATGACACCAGAACAACAAGTATCACTCTACTGGTGGAGTCAAGTACTAGATCCAAAACAAAAAAAATGACCGCCCAAGGTCAGGCGCAGGCCCTGACAATGCTAGATACTTGAACTCGAGCCCGTGGGAGAATCCCTAGTAATCCGCACAATGCAGGACCCGCCGACCAGGGCCCACAGGTCAAGAGAGAGGGCGAGCGCCGTGTATAAGCGCTCAGGTAAGTGTTCGGAGGATTTCGACTGGTGCGCCTTCGTTGCCCTTATAAACAGGTCCGGAGCCCCCTCGACTAGCGAGGTGGGACTAAACCAGGCGCCTGACGCGCCGACGACATATAGTCACATGACGAGCTATCTGGGCCAAAAAACGGCCCAATAGCATACATCGTCAACAAAACACCCCACCAATAAGCACAGGTATACAAACCAGATGGCGGGACAAAGAAAAATAAACTACAAGAAAAATGTTTGTCAATTAGCCTGTACAAGAAAAAAGGAAAAAAATATGATACAAAAACAATGAACCTCTAAAAAAACAGAACTTAATAGCCTATCTGTTAAATGTACATAATTTAAAAAACCGAATTAAATATTACTTTCAAGTTCACCTACTAAAACTCAAAAAGTTCAAAACATATAATTTTTGTCAATTATGCTAAATTTCTTATTTATATAAAATCTGACAAGTTCAACTACTAAAGCTCAAAAAGTTCAAGCGTATACTGTTTGTCAATTATGCTAAATATCTAATTTATAGAAAAACCGACAAGTTCAACTACTAAAAATCTAAAAGTACAAAACATATAATGTTTGTCAATTATGCTAAAATTTCCTATTTATATACAATCTGATAAGTTCAACTACTAAAAACTATAAAAGTTCAAACATATAATGTTTGTCAATTATGCTAAATTTCCTATTTATATAAAAACTGACAAGTTCAACTACTAAAATTCAAAAAGTTCAAATAGAATATATTTGTCAATTCTGCTAAATTTCTTATTTATATAAAATATGTCCACACCACAACGAACAATCTGGTCGTAAAATAATCTCAAACACCCAACCTAAGTTATAAAAAAAATCAGTTCAAAACATACATACGACAACAGTACTGAAACAGCAGGATCGGTCAGGCCGCTCACACCACTGTGACATCAAATTTCAAACCCGTGCGTTGTATGAAATTACAATTCAGTTCACACAGTACTAAAACATAAGTGCACTAAAAATGAGAATACAAAAACTATACATGCCTAACCTAGGTTGGTACAGATGAAAATAAAATAAGTACAACTTTTGAGCAACAACTCCCAGGGCACTAAAAAAATGTTTTGACATAAACTATTCTATAAAGACTTCAATAGAAAAACAATGCTTAAACATCCACACGGAAAAACATCACAGAGCCATACGTCACCTAAACAGTCCAAAATGCCATCATCACCACCGCAGGGACGTGCAAGTGGGATTTTAGCAGATTGTAAGTACAGCTTGACAAGACTAATTAGGGCAGTAGTAAAAAAATTGTCTTGGACGGTTAGTTCTTCGAGGCCACCACCCGCGCAACCCACTGGGTGGTTGCCACGACGCACTGCAGAATGGCGACCCCCACGACCACTACACCCACGTCCCCGACGAACCGCCTCCAACACATCACCGTCGACGCACTCCAAAAATACCCCATTGTCTTCCATCTCTGCCTCATTCACAGAACCGCCATTGCCGCTTCCATCTACACTGCACACAAACCCAAAAACTTCTCTCTCCCAAAGCGCCTGATCGCGGAGCAAAGGCGATGGCGGAGGAACCTTCCGCCAAACGTCACCATGGCGACACTTCGAACAAGAGCAGCAACCTCGCCGACGTTCACGTCCCCGGCGAGAAGCACGAGTACACCAAAACGCTCAAAGGGGTTGAGCTCCACGGCAAAGAGACGCTGGAGATCATCTGCACCAGCGAACCAGACAAGGCCGACCAGATGATGAGCAGGCTCAGGATGAAGGGCGGCGGCTTGTATCCAAGCTTCATCGGAGTTGATGTGGAGTACACCGATGAGGAAAAACCTCCACAGATGGCGGCAGTCCTGCAGTTGTGCGTCGAGGAACTCTGCTTGGTGTACCACATCGCAGCAGCAACAAAATGGTAACCCATACTACTGTTCATTCGTCTGTTGTACCAGTACTAGTCGCTAAAAACTTAATTAAAACTTGTTTCTCAACGATTATAGTCATCTGTTTGTACCAGTAGTTCATTGAATGCTATGAACTACTATAGTCTATGAAGTGGATGCATGATTACATGTTTCTCAAGTTACATGCATTTCTGGAACTGTGAACTGGATTGTTTCACCAGATTAGCATCTGAAAAAAAGTTTATAGCATTCTGAACTTGATGTACTAGCATAGTTTCTGATCTTGTTGTACTAGTACAGTTTATAGAATTGATGTATTAAAAGATCTTTGGTGAAGTCTTATAGGTCCATATCTTGATGCACAAGTTTCTCAAAACTAAATTTTGAACTTGATATAGAATTAATGCACAAAGATGTATCAATCACTGTTATAGGCCTTTTATTCAACAAAAAAGAAAACTAAACTTGAATCAAGCAGTGCATGAATTATTGACTCTGGTAAAAAATGATTCTCTAATTTGGTGAAGCATTTGGTGAAGCAACGAAGATAGCAAAAAAGAAAAATATAAACACGGTGTAGTTGAATTTAATTTCAGGACTTTTGGTACTAGTTTCTGAACTACATTCATGCATGGCTCATAATATATAAGCATCTACCTCATGTATTATCACTTGTAAAACAGAAAAAAATAGTAGAATTAAATACTCAAAAAGAAGACTAATCTTTGGAAAATGTGTGTCTCCCCCCTTGCAGGCCCAAGCGCCTCAAAGACTTTCTGCAGGACGAGAAATTGTACACATTTGTTGGTTTCAGCATTGGAGGTGACAAGCACAAGCTGGCGGAGTCTGGTTTGGAAATCAACCCCAACAACTTCATCGACATGCAGCGCAAGTGGAAAGATCCAAAGAATGACAAATACTACGACTCCTTGGCCGATGTTGCAGGCGGTGTCATCCACCCATTCTACGAACGCATGAAGAAGAAGATGAAGAGGCAAGAACACAAATTGTGGGCGACCAGCCCGCTGCCAGACAACCTCATCACGTACGCAGGAATAGATGCATACGCAACGTACAAGTCATGGAAGACAATCAACAACATCGTGACAGATTGGGATATTTCAAAAGAGCAGGAGGCTGACCCCTACTACCACTGCAACTTCACGGATGAAGATGCATGAAAGTCTGCATTCGTTATGTTGAACCAGCTACCACATGCTACGTGTGTCCTTAGTCTTGTTGTTTCAGATTTGTAATTTGCTTTTGTTTTGTTGAACCAACTACCTTATGCTATGTGTGTCAGGGTTAGAACAAGTTTGCCTATGTCTATCAAGTACATCGTTTGCTTATGTCATCCAACAAGTTTGCTAGCTTCCTATTTTGTTGAACCATCACTTGAAAATTGATAGTAGCCCTGGACGCTCAGTACAGCTTAGACATGAACGGTAGTACTATCACACTAAAAAACAAGTTTTTAGTTTCAGAAGAACACTAAAAAGACTAAGTTTCGACCAAGGACAACATGCAGTACTAAAAGCATCGTGCTAAAAATAGAAATTAGAAAATTCACTAAGTAATGCATCAGAAAAGCAAAAACCATCAAGACGTATTTCCTAGCAACTAGCATGCTAGGACTGAAACTTCTGTACACTTGAACACACGGTACATTCATTCTACAAAATATAAAAGGAACGGAAGCTTCATTCGATTCCCAAAAACAGTGACACACTAAAAATAATAGTAATAATACAACTGAAATCTCAGTACAACTAAGACTATACGGCAAGTGCTAGGATTATACCAAACATTGCCTGTAGAAGAACCACAGCCTAGAAAAAAAGAAGGCCAAAAACTAAATCAAAGAGATATAAGTTCGACAAAGGAGAAAAATCACAAGAAACACAGCTGGAAGACGTACTAGCCTCAAACAACACAAAAAGTAAATAATTAATCAAAGTACTAGCACGATTGAAATCTCAGTACAACTTAGTTTATTCGGTAAGTGCTATGATGATGCCAATTAATGCCTTGAGAAAAGAAGTAGTTTTGAACTTAATAGGGCTATCTCTTAAACGTAGCTAATTTAGACCAGTGCTTTAACTTGTACCATGAAGTTCAACTCCTAAAGTTCGATAAGTTCAAACAAAAATTAGGCGCCAAATTTTAAAAGCCTTATGCTGAATGAGATTACAAATCAGTACTAACAGAACTATATTATAAGTACAAGAAAACGAGAGTACAGAAACTATAAAGCAGTGACACACTAAAAATAACAGTAATAATACAACTGAAATCTCAGTACAACTAAATCAAAAAGATATAAGTTCGACAAAGGAGAAAAATCACAAGAAACACAGCAGGAAGACGTACTAGCCTCAAACAACACAAAAAGTAAATGATTAATCAAAGTACTAGCACGATTGAAATCTCAGTACAACTTAGTTTATTCGGTAAGTGCTATGTTGATGCCAATTAATGCCTTGAGAAAAGAAGTAGTTTTGAACTTGATAGGGCTATCTCTTAAACGTAGCTAATTTAAACCAGTGCTTTAACTTGTACTATGAAGTTCAACTGCTAAAGTTCGATAAGTTCAAACAAAAATTAGGCGCCAAATTTTAAAAGCCTTACACTGAATGAGATTACAATCAGTACTAATGGAACTATATCATAAGTACAAGAAAACGAGAGGACAGAAACTATAAAGGTCGAACTTAGGATGGAATCACATAAAAGAAAAATAAAATCTAACTTTCTCAGCAACAACTCATAAATACACTTGAAAAAAACAGGTGTTTTCAGTTCAACTAGTATATAAGACTTCAGTACAAAAAATAAAGCTTAACCAAAACGAATTCCCGATGAAACATACACAAGTGAAACAGCTATTCAACCGCACAATCATCATGGGAAAAAAGTTTGTTAAACATTGTGCCACCCTTCAAACACAACACAAAATATACTAGTTATTACATAGTACTCGACAAGACATCAAACACTACAAAATAGAGCCTACAATGTTTTCAAGAGATATATCACACAACTATCCAATTCACTATGCAAATGATGACCATTTCTCCTATGCATCAGGAGCCAAAGCCTGAAGCTCCTTGGGAAGCTCCGTAACCATAAGATGGTTATTCCGGTTGAACACAACTCTATACAGATCCTCAGGGTTCCAATCGACAATGCGTGGCTGCAAAAACAATAAAACAGAATTATAAAAAAATATGACACATAAAAAAAGGATGCACAATAAGCCAAAAAAGGAAATTGAAAACCACAACAAGAAACCCACGTCATAATCTCGAATGTTCTCCACGATCTTTTCACCATCGTAGCATCCCGCATACTTCAGAGTATAATGGCCACATTCATTTTCCCCTTGAACTGGAACCTTGACAAACGTTGGTTTCTTTGCAAACAGCTCCCAATTGGGCTGCTTGCTCGCATTATACTGAGCATCACCATACACAGCGTTCATTACTTTGACCATTCTAGAAATCTGTAAAAAAACAAAACAACCCACACAGTTTTAGGTCTCAGAAAAAAGCAGAGATGCAAAAAAATTAATCCAGTATAGATGATAAATGTCACTCACAATCTTCTCGCAGTCTTTGTGATAGGTGTTCTTCGAAGGACGGTGGTTCTTCGGATAAGGTAAAGAGTCAAGGATGTCAACGCTATTTCGGTACCGATTCATGACATATAAGGAATAGTGGTCCACTTTCCTATCCTTTGATAAAACCATAGGCTTGAATAGAGGCATCATGATCTAAAAACAAATGACCAAAAAAGAGATATTAAATATTCAAAATAAAAACCAGCATCACAACAAAAAAATAAAAACCCAAAAAACCCAAAAAATCAGCTAGTAGATCTCACAAGGTCGTCACTGAGCAAGTCTTTGTTAGCTTTAACATAGCTCTTGAAATCTCTCGCTCCACTCTCCACATTAAACTCTTTATTTTCATCCTCGTAAAACGAACAGTCAAGCACAACCTGCAAAAAAGCCAAAATAGAAAATAGATAGCGGTAAAGGATCAACAAGCAAAAGTATTATTAAAACTCGTAAAAACAATAGGCAGTCTTGTTCAACAGAAAAGAAACCGATCTGATTGATTACCGAGATGAAATATGGACTCAGCAATATCTTTTTCCCAGATGTGAAATCAACATTTCTCTCAGGATCTTGCTTCCAATCATCAATGAGGAAGTCCATTATATCACCCTCCATCATTTGCCCAGGTGAAAAAACTTCCTAGATGCGATTCCCAGTGAAGTCAGTTACGTTTCCATCAGGCTGGGGTATCATTGAGAATGTATTCCTACAGCACACACAAGAACAAAAAAGAAGCAGGAGCAAGATAAGGCATTCATAGCAGTTCGAGTTGTATAAAAAAGGAACAGTTCAGGTCGTATTTACCTAGCAGTTACAAACAACAAAAGAAAAAGAGGAGGAAAAATAATGAGAGATACTCACTCGCCATACTTCTCACGCCATTCATCACTAAGCAACAGCTTATACAACCTGCGAGCCTTGTCCAGGTGAGGGAATTTATGAGGGTGAAACTTCTGCACAGGGGAGCAAAACTTTATAGGAGCTCTGGGCGCACGCTTCATGCTTACAACATTGCCAGATTCCAAAGCAGGATCTTTCCTAGCACCACCAGCTCTACGAGCCACTATTCCAGCAAGGGGAGATAAACCTTTGGCAGCAGCACTCCTCGTGACTCTTCCAACGCCAGCAATCTTGTCAAACACATCATCATCGCTGTCTATCAATTCGACAATGGGATTCTTGGTTGTAGTAGGGCTCTCTGCACAAGCAGCCATAGAACTTCTCAGAGCTCCCAACCTCCCCTTCATAACACCAGAACTTGTCTTTTACGAGAACGCCTACAGCTAAGATCAATAGCTACGCGCTCGAGCTCCGAGAACTGGCTACCAAAGAACCTGTAGTCACGCTCACCAAGATCCAACCACTCGCCTGAAAAAAAGTAAAAAAAAAGAGTCCACACAAAGCGTAAGTTCAAATACATATTTCATGACAGTACTGAACAGAGAAGTACAAACTGCAAAAAAATACTAAAGTCCATGCACATGTACAGGGTTCGATGCCAAACAAACACCTGAAGTCAACATCAAACACATCACTAGTTGCGCAGGTGTACAGCAAAGTCTTCCTAATGTCCAGAATATCTTCATGGCTGTAATCGACCATTTCAATTACACCATCCTCCCGGCAATAATAGGTCTTGCAGTTTTGTAGCATAAAGAATCCACAATCATGCCTATAGAACAAAGGAAGAAACAAAAAAATGGTAAAACACAAAATCCGAAAAATACAGGAACAACATCCACCCAGCAACAAAAAGAACCACCAAAAATCATTAAAAAACAGATACTCACGTGTTTTTCTGCTGAGGCACCCGCACAAACTCACAAGAGAAACCATCAATACGCACCGGTGAGAATGGTTTGGCCCTGTCTACACTGGACTCCCTCCAAAGCTTCTTTATATTATCTGTCATATTCCTTAAGAATCTAAGTGCATCACCCGAGGTTTCATCACGGAGTGAATCAAGACACTCGAAACGATGGAACATCAAATTCAGAACAACCAAGCACCAATGCCCAGATTCGTCGCTAGGCTTCATGGTAGGCACAAATGACGGCGGATCAAATGTAGGGAAAAGAAGCTGGAAAAAAATCACAGAGGAAAAATGAATTTACTAAAGTCATAATGAAACTAAAAATTCAGCCTCCAATCAATAAAATAAAAGATGGAAAAATTAAATTCATAAGTACAAACAAAAAATCACATAATCATAATGAAATTATATCCACCGCCCAAAGATGAGGAACAATCATATCAGTTCAGTTTCCTTGCAACAATAAGTGCATCTTTAATAAAAAAAGCATGGATCATTCATAAGTACAGGTGTAAAAAGCAGGCTAATCAAGTTCATTCCCACACCTCCCTAAACTAAAAAGAAAAACATGACAGTTCTAGTTAATTAGTACAAAAAGTCCAAGTTCTCCTACTTGATCGAAACCATCAGCACCTGATCTCGTGAACCAATTTAACACATTGGAATCAATATTTCCATCACGGATCTTGGTCTGTTGTACAAAAAGAACAACAACAGTTAGAAAATTGTCAAAACAAGTTATCATCCTATTTACAAAAAAAGCAAGATACTGACCGTCACCCATCTGGGAACTATCAACTTGTCAGTGTCTCGGTACTTCTGACGTAGAGAATATAAAACAACATCAGCACTGTCTGAGTTGAGCATGCCAGTGGGGACAAACGCTTTAGCAATAGAACCAACACTGGCATCACATTCTTTATTTTGAAACATCGGCTTGCGACTAGAAAAACACAAAAAATTAGATGAATTAAGACTACTGCAACAACAATAATAATCATACGAAAGAAAAAAGTGAAAAAAATGTTACGGGAAAAATCCCAAACTAACCATTTAGTACGGTTCATGCGCAACCTCGTAACAGCGAAGAAAAATGTATCAACCTTGACAACATTATCACTTTCTGCTTGCAGAAAAAATGATGAAAAATAATAAGTTCAACAACTACAAGAGAACATGTCCAAAATGAAAATTTGAGAAGTACGCCCAATTTACAAGTGCTTACCTGGACTATCAGGGTTTGACGACGACGGTAGTTCCTGTGATGAGACCATTATGCCTCCAGTTTCAGGGTTTGACGATGGGACATCTTGAGAGGACACCAATATTGCTGCGCTTTCAGGGTCTGTAGAAAGAATATCCTGACACGGCAACAGCGCCTCCTGCGTCAAGGGGTCAGAAGAAAATGACAGAAGTAAATCATCATCCTCGGATGGCACCTCCTCCATGCTAGAAGCATCTTGCAATGCATCACCGTAATCAAGACCTCCAGGAGGGAAATTCTCCGGCGACAAATCTTCACAACCAGAAACATTCTCATCCCCAGCAATACCAACACCAAAGCGATTTGAATCGGTATGCCGGCACCACCAAAGATCCTCATCAGCAACTTTGGTGCCAACATTGCGCCCACTACTCAATGGAGCATCACAAGCATCATCTCCGCCACTAAGGACAACCCCACGTTCAACATCAGTAATCTAACGAATATTTTTCATAAAAAGTGAATAATATGAACAAAACTAACAATAAAAAATAAAGTACCAAAGATGTGCACAGAAAAATAAACCTTGGAAGCATTCGCTTCAACATTATCGAACTTGCTGCTGCTAACATTCAAAGCAACATCGCCAACGGGCAAACAAGGCTCATCGCCAACAATAGCACCCTGATTCAAAATGTAATGAGGCAAAAACAATGCTATTATTAGCAACAATAAACACAATGAATTAAAACAACAATAACAAAAAAGGTAGCTACCCCCTTGCAAACTCTAAACGGTGTGGGATAGAAAAATGAACAAGGAGGACACATTGGTGCGCATGAAAATTAAAAATAATATGAATAACCACAATGAAAATAAAAATAACCTTGCACTTATCAGTGGATGGATCATTAACTCCACGGTCAACATCAGCTTCAACATTATGACTGGTCTCCTGCATGAAAAAGAAAATTAATAACCAGATGTAGATCAGGCAGTTCAACTACAATACTGACAGCAGAACAAACATAGTAGAAATATACAAACAACGAGGACTGACTCACATCAACAACAGGGTTCTGCAAGCCGACATTGTTCGTATGCTGATCAGAAACATTAGCCTCAGTGCGATCATCGGCCCTGCTGTCGGTGCCAACATCCTCATCATGATCAATCTGCATGAAAAAGAAAATTACTAATGAATGGATGAAGATGAGGATGTTCAACTACAACACTGACAGCAGGACAACAAAGTAAAAATTGCAAACACCGACGACTGACTCACATCAACATCAGGGCGCTCAAAGCCAACATCATTCCTTTCGTGATCAAAAACATTAGCCTCGGTACAATCACCAGCCCTGCTGTGGGTGGCAGCAGCCTCATCCTGCTCAAACTGCTTGATAACAACATTTGCACTTTCTTCATATGGCTTGCAGCGAGAGTTTTGCGTAGTTCTGAAACGCTTCATGTTGTTCAACAGATGAACCGAGCTCTGAACTAGATTAGCGGCACCGTCACGCATGTCATCGATTAAAATTCTCTCCATCTCAATGTAGTAAACAGCTTCCTCAGCGTTAAATTGATGAGCTTCAGGAAGGATACCATTTATACAGCTCAAACGCTCGACTGTCATTGGGACCTTTTGCAGCTCAGAACACACATTACTTAAGATATGCTCAGCACGTTCCAACGCTGAGACAGCAACATCAATACCAAAACCCTGCCTCTGCGAAGCACTAGCATTACTAGGGCCAGGAGGGGCATAACGAGCACCCTCAACACCACGACCATCCCTCAACTCATCGGACAGAGATGAAGACTTCGGAACCTGAGACGACGGCATCTCCAGGACTGGCCGTTTATACACTCGGAAGAAAACAACCTCCTCTTGAGTTTTCCACTACAAACAAAAGGGAAAAAATAATTAATCAATCAATGCAACACATAGGGAAAAATAAATCATGATATTAACAGATTTAAAATCAACACCACTAAAAAACTTTAGCTGTCATTGCCAATTTGTTAGTATTTACCAACAGGCCAGTTTAACAAAGTTATTCAGTTCAACCACACAAGAAACAACAGTACTAAAAAACCATACCTAAACCATACAAAATATAAACAGACAACTCTACAGTACACATGTCCACTACAGCAAAAAATAGCCATACCTAAATTAAAAAAAGGTCTGCAAGACACAAACCAAACAAAACTCACCGGAAGCTTCCCAAACACCCAAGTCTTTGGATCTGCATTGCATTTTTTCTCAAATCTGCATCAACCAGATCGGAAAGCTTGGCAGGATCCATGAAACATATGCGGGGGACTCGCATGTCAGGCTCTGCGGTCTTGCCACGGATAAGGCAGTCAAGGTACATTAGTACAGGCCCTATGGCACAGCCTGTGATTGCCTTCCCAAGAGTATCACCATTTTGGTACTTGGCAACAGCCCTTCTAAGCTCATCAACCATCAACTGGCAATAATCCATATTAGCCATGTCCTCAAAGACGAGACCCTCAAACATTGCTGCCTCTCTGGAAACATGCGGGGCAGAACCAGGCAACACAACCTTCATAAACACAATCATGAAGAACACTTCCAGAGCAAGGTCATCTTTGCTAGGATCCTTGACGAGAACCTTGAGCTTATTCCTCAAATCCTTTGTCTTGATATCTATGTGCCTTCTAATATCAAGCTCCGATCTTAAGTTCATCAGAGCGTCGTCATATCCGTCCTCTAACGGCCTTGGCGCAGAACGACCACCACGAGGGAACCCAAATAATTGTTGTATACCGTCACTAGTGATCCGAAGCTTCTTATTAGCCTCACCCATGTCAAGAGTCATTGTATCACAATCTATCCTCAGATACAAAACAACCATCAGAGGGCGGGAAATGTTAGACTTCACCCTCCAATTGAAAATAGAACCAAAACCAGATGCATGAACCCTAGCCACATGTCGACTCTCGAGCTATTTAGCGCAATCTTCAACCTCTCTCAACGAACATCGCACAGTTAAGTTCAATTTCCGTTGGTCACCTTCATCCAAGGCAACTTTTCCAGTATTGCCTCCCACCGGCTTAACCGGACTCCTAACGCTAACAGGCTGTAAATGAAAACAAAAAAGCCACACCTTAAAAAAATGAATATAGAAAACAAAACAAGCAAATGAATGCAAGTAAAAAGAAAAAAAAGATTGCACAAGGTCAACTATTAAAACAACATCAGTACCATCCCCCTCAATTGATGCAAACAATAATCGGCCTCCCCCTGGCCGCAAATACCAGCCCAAACACAATTAAATAGTTGCAAGTACAACTAGTAGGTCACATGCAGTACAAAAACACATACCACTGCAAACAATGAATATAGAAAACAAAACAAGCATATGAATGTTAGTAAAAAAATTTACACAAGTTCAACTATTAAAACAACATCAGTACCACCCCTCGATTGATGAAAATAATGACCAGCCTCACCTGGCCAGCATACCAGCACAAACACAAATTAAAAATCATTGCAAGTACAACTAGCAAGTCACATGCAGTACAAAACACATACCACTGCAAATTCATCTTCTGAATCAACTTCAATAGCATCTTCTTGGATCAAAGATCTTCACTTCAACACGAGCACGCTTCTTCCCACCTTTGTTCACCTTTGCAGGATGAACTTTACGCTTCTTATTTTCTTTCGACAAAGACCGCTCTTGAAGAGGAGAAGAAGAAGGCTTCTTATTTGTCAAACCTCGTGGACTACGACGAACAACGGAGCCACCAAGTTTGCTTGGACCAATTTTCACAGCAACATTATCCGCATCACCTTTGCTACTACCAGGTTGGGGACCAGCTTTCACACGTGGGCTACGCCTATGTGTGCCGTCAGCATTTCGATCTGACAACTTCCTCTTCAAAACAGCTTTCTTCACCTTAACTCCATCACGATCAAAAGCTTGCGCCAACCGAGTTTGCATCAAGTTTGTCTTCACAGGCATGTCACTTCCATGAGATCCGGCATGAACAGTTGATAAACACGCGTCACCACCTTCATCGCCTACACATTTAGGAGCTTGAGCAACATCAACATCACTTTCTGGCACACAGGCAGCCTTTTGACGCCGTTCCAATTCCTTCCTCTTTTGGAATTCATACTTCTTCTTTCTTATCCTTTCATCCTTGAGCTGCAACTGCATAGGAACATCCTCATCTTAGGTTACAGGCTCAGTGCCATCAACACTTTGAGACTGAGTAACAGACAACTGCAAGCTGCCATCACCATCATCAACATTTAGTGAATACATCCCATCATTAATATCTTTAACAACATTAGAAATGTCCTCTCGAATACCATGGCTGTCATTAACCGCATAAACCAATAACATAACCACACACATAAAAAATTAAAACACAATTAACATTGCAGACACAAAAATAAATAAAACGCATACCATCAGACACAAACAAAAAGGAACAACTAATGAAACCAAGCATATATATGTATTAAAGGCTGATAAAAAAAGAGCAAATATAAGGGAAACACCAGCAACATTCGCAAGTTCTTCTAGAGGATTTGGTGTCTCAAAAATAACATTCACAAGATTTTGAAAGCATTCTGATTTCTCAGAATCAGGAGGCACCGGCACTCCAATATCTGCAACAACATCATAATTAGCAAAAAAGCACAAAAACAAACAGTCAGTTCAACTATGTGAACACTACAAGTTCACCTGAATAAAACAAAATATGAACCCACCACTTGCAGAACAAAACTTCAGAAAACACAACTCTTTCACCACCATACTAGTTCTTCACTGACTACTACAATCTATTCAAAATGTGAGGACAGCAGTTCAAAATACACGTGGTGACAAGTACTAACAACTGTCTGCAGGTTGCATCAACTGCCAAAACCATACGCACCATACAATCCAGGGCAAAATTAACACATATCAAAATACATACAACTTATAAAGTCGATACGGCAAACAACTGTACACCCTAAAAACCAGATCTGTTAGAACATCATCCAAAATACAGGGAAAATCACCTGCATTCTATTTGTCCGGACTGGATGATGTACCCATTGAAATCTACAGTCCTAAAATCTGCCGAACCAGATCTGCGAGACACATGAACAACAATTAGGGATTTGAACTATTTCAGAAATGAAACACGCCATAGAAAAAGCAAAACTCTTACCAGCAAACACAAAATCTGCCACGCAAATCCAGTATCACTGCCGCCAAACGGTCGTTCAACAGCAAAGGAACCCTAGCGAGTGCAGCCTGGGACAGCAAAGAGAGCAACAGATTAGAAATAGAGTGAAAATCTCAACATGATAGGACACAAGCAAAAGTCAATGGCAGAGCAAAAAGGAATGAAACAGAGCACCTGGACCTCCACCCCTGGGGTTGAACCCTCCGGCCGATGCTCCTGCGGCGAAACAGGAGTAGCAACTCGCCCTCCGAGAAAAGAAGAGGGGAACAAAGACGGAGCTGATTTGGGGACGGGAGAGGAGCGGAACGGGAAAGATCAGAGGTTAAAAGGTGAGTGGGAGGGTTTAAAGATGAGTGGGAGAAAACGGACGGCTAAAGCCCACAACCGTGGCGAAGCCCACTATCTCTGGCCAGTTACAAAAGATAATACCAGTAATCAAATAAAAAATAAAAAATTAGTATGGATGGAGAAAACAAACGGCTAAAGTACAAATAATAACTCACATCAGTACAGAAAAAATTATCAAAAAAGTACAAATGAAAAAATAATTCATGACGGTCCTGGTTATTCCCCTAAAAAATAAAAATAAGATAATGGGGGCAAGTCATGTTACGGACTCACCTCCGCATGCGACGCCGCGGCACGCCGCGTCGTCGCCTGCTACGGCTCGTTCCTAGCTCGGCATCGCCGGGATGGGGGAGGGCAGGCCCCGACCACACCTCCCCCACAGCCCCCCCTGTCTCGGCCTCACGCTAACGCAGCAGTGCGATCGTTTTGACAAGCGCATTGCAGTTATTCTGTCCCCCCCACGCACCTACACCCCTAAGATAGATAAATGGGGCAAAGTCCATACAAGGAAGATGTGTCAGTACAACTATGCCCCTCGGTACGGTTCGGTGCGGGGGCAAGTCATGTTTCCCCCCCCACGCACCCACACCCCTAAGATAGATAAATGGGGCAAAGTCCATACAGGGAAGATGTGTCAGTACAACTATGCCCCTCGGTACGGTTCTGTGCGGGGGCAAGTCATGTTCCCCCACGCACCCACACCCCTAAGATAGATAAATGGGGCAAAGTCCATACAAGGAAGATGTGTCAGTACAACTATGCCCCTCGGTACGGTTCGGTGCGGGGGCAAGTCATGTTTCCCCTCCCCCCCCACGCACCCACACCCCTAAGATAGATAAATGGGGCAAAGTTCATACAAGGAAGATGTGTTAGTACAACTATGCCCCTCGGTACGGTTTGGTGCGGGGGCAAGTCATGTCCCCCCCCCCCCACGCACCCACACCCCTAAGATAGATAAATGGGCAAAGTCCATACAAGGAAGATGTGTCAGTACAACTATGCCCCTCGGTACGGTTCGGTGCGGGGGCAAGTCATGTTCCCCCCACGCACCCACGCCCCTAAGATAGATAAATGGGGCAAAGTCCATACAAGGAAGATGTGTCAGCACAACTATGCCCCTCGGTACGGTTCGGTGCGGGGGCAAGTCATGTTTCCCCCCGCCCCCACCCATAAGATAGATAAATGGGGTAAAGTCCATAGAAGGAAGATGTGTCAGTACAACTATGCCCCTCGGTACGGTGCGGTGCGGGGGCAAGTCACGACCCTCAGTATTATATAAAAACAAACAAAAAATAAAAAGAAAAAAGAAAAAAATTGACAGCCCAAGGACAAAAAAGTACCAATCCAAGATACTGGTATAGTCTAGTGCTAGATCCCAAAAACAACCAAATATGGAAAACCGCCCAATGACAAAAAAGTACCAGTCCAAGTTAATGGTCTAGTCAAGTACTAGATAAAAAACAAACAAAATATAAAATATAAAAAACAAACAAAAATTAACAGCCCAAGGACAGGAGCAGGCCCACACACGCATGGGCCTGCCGTCCAGGGCCCACAGGTCGACAAAGAGATAGCGAGCGCCGTGTATAGCCGCTCTGGTAAGTGTTCATATGAGTTCGACTAATGAGCGTCGGCTGCGCTTATAAACAGGACCGAGCCCCCTCGAATAGCGAGGTGGGACTAAACCCAGAGCGCACACGCACGCCGTGCTCCACAGTCGCACGAGAGAAACTATTCGGGCCGAATACAACGACACAGGCCGATGGCCCAACAAAGTACTTCGCCCCATAACAAAAATCCAGTAGATCACGCACGACAAAACATAAGAAATGAAGATAATTTTTTTTAACCCAGTTAATAAACAAAAATATTGTAAAAAGTTCAAACACATCTTAATGGTAAGAACTAAAATATATATATATATATGAGACTGTAAATAAAAATTTCAGGAACGAAATTACAAAAAAAATCAACTACTACAATTCAAAAGGGTTCAAGTACAAAATAAAAATAAGTATTGTGCAGCAAAGATTAAATTTTTTTTATTTTATGAAATACTAAAACTATCATTGTTCATCTATTAAAAAAGGAAAAAAACGTTCTCCAGAATTCATGTAAAAAGGTAAGGAAAAAATATTATACAACAAACAAATTTGATCGGTAATTGACAAACTAAAATAGATCAGTACTATCATTAAAAGGATGTAAGTTCAGCAAAACTCAAATAACAAAAAGCGGTTCTAAAAACTCATCAACAGATAGCACCATCTCATGAGTTATGAACATGAAAAATATATCAGTCAAAACAAAGGATGCCCATCAGTTCAACTAAAGAAATTGTTCCAAAACTAATATAAACAATGTAACAAAAAAACAGTTATACATGAGCAAAACAATAGGAATAACATTACATAACTAGTTCAATACCATTTTGATAATACCATACAATTCAACCATCTCACATGCAAAATGTTTTAAAAGAAAAAAAATACTGCAACATAATCAGACACACACAAAATCTCGCAAAACCGGCGTCATTGGCCACATTTAAGCCTACAGCACATAGATTCTGAACGTCAGAGAGTCGTCTTCTCTCGAGATCATAACCATAACCACATCACCATCCTCAAATCCACATTCAGCAACAAACTCCTTCCACCCAGTAGTTACATTGATGCAACCATCAAAGTCGATGTGGTAGGCAACATCCATCAACTGATACCCATTCTTGTCTGAAGTCTCCATCTTCAGAACACCGGAACTGGGAGCAACAATCCTGATCCTCGATGACATTTTCTGCAAATAGGCATGGGAGTACAAAACAAAATGAACACCTGACATAACTGAATTTTTACACAGATATAGGAACAATTTGCATAACAAACTAAAATGGAAAAATCTGAACCAAAACAATAACACAAAACTAACTAGACATGTGAACCGACTAAATCAAGAAATATACAAATCAATACACCTACAAGAAAAACATCTATTCATAAACAGATCAGGGATTATACAAAAAATGGTTAAAATACTGTGAAGTAATGAACAAATACACACAAAAATCTGTACTGTTAAAATATAACGAAACCAAATTAAAAAATATAGACAAGCTATTCATTAGACAAAACTGCAGATCCAGTCCATGGGATTCAAACAGAAACCATCAAGAAAGTAGGAACCAAAACGAATAGAAACACATACCCATGATTCCTTCAAGTCACCATCCGTCAGGCGACAAACATAGGGTGTACGAAACCCATGGTTGCTGTACAGCAAACAAGAAAGTTGCCCGCACCGCTGACTCTGAGTGAGCTCCAAACCAGACTCGTACACACAGTCGTCGCCTATGCGCGCCATCTTTTCTAGGCATCCGCAAGAACAATCCTCCATGGAACACACAGGAACAGAGAAAAAGGCGACGAACAGCAGAGAGAGGAACCTAGATCTGATTCTGGAAGAAGGGAGAAAAGGGAGTGGGAAGACTTGGCCACACACCACACATAAATGGATAGCGTTTATAGTCAGGGACACACGCAGATTATAAAAATAATAAATAGGAAGATGGGCAGCCAGCTGGTAGGAAATAGTTATTACACAAGCCATGCAACATTTGACCGCAAATCAGTACAACTTCAGAAAATCAAGCAGTTCAAAGGTGCACATGTCGAACATATGCAGACAAAACAACACATTCAGAGACAAAACACAAGTTGGATTCATTTAGTCATTCGGACATCTGCTCCCCCACAACAAAAATCTTAAAAACATAATGTTCACTACTTCAGTCATAACGATCAAAGAAACGACGCCATTTTGCCCTGGTGGATGGATGTGGAGCCGTGGCTGCTCTCTCCCTAGCCCAACTAATGATCTGAATATGGTTCCTTCCCCTGCCCTCTGGGAAAAGAAGATCCAATTCATTGGAGTTGCAAGTATCCATCACCTCACGCGCTAGACGTCTGTTGAACTCTGCCTCTAGTTCCTCCTCGGCAGCACGTCGCGCCATCTGCCTGCGCCTGCGCCTCCTCCTCCTCTGCTCCGCTACTGCAGCCCTCACATCTATGGCGTCCCCCTCCTCCTCTGTGACCTCTCCCAGCTCAGGATCCATCCCCCCTTTTCTTTGGTTGCGGCTCGTAGAATGAAACTGACAGAGGGCTCGGGCTTTATAATCAAAGTGCAGAGCCATCAGTGCGGCTCCAATGTCAAGACACAGTAATAAAAACTTTGACACGCAGCAGTCCAACTACACATACGGTAGCAATTTAAAACAACACTGAAAAACACGCAAATTAATTACGCAGTTTGACCAGATTACAAGAAATCGCAGCTTACAGTCAGCCGCCATACACCACCTCCGCCAACGACAAAATAACATGGGAATCCGAGGTACAAACAACCAAAAAAGCAAAATTAACAATGCAAATCTTTTCATACAATCCTTATATCTCTCCCTGCAACGCCAATTCGAACGTAAAAAAACAGAAAAAGAAGAGCAGAATTCCATGGCGGGCATCGAAAACGAACAAGAACACCAAAACTTGTAATCATGAATTACAGAGGAAAATAATCTCAAAAAACCATAACATACCGATAAATTCTCACATAAAAAATGACAAACACGACATAACTTGAGGTCCGCGAACACCACAGTAAAACACTGACGCCAAAAAACCCGTCCGCCGCCAAAATGACCACATCGTCACCTTCGGTGACTACAAATCGCAAAACACATCCAGATGACCGCGCGCACATGCGGAACCCCTTTACGTGTCTCCTCTAGCAACGAATGGCCCGCAGCAACGCGCCGGAGAACGGCCGAAACAACGTTGCATCCCCTGTTTCTGTCCGTCGTGCATGCAGGAACATCAGTTCTTGTTGAAAAACACGTCGACCCAACACGTGAACTACGCCGATCTGAAAGGGTAATAATAATATTCTCATTACAGCGTAATGTAATAGCCTGGATGTATATATATATATATATATATATGTGTGTGTGTGTGTGTGTGTGTGTGTGTGTGTGTGTGTGTGTGTGTGTGTGTGTGTGCATGGCATACAAGGTGTGTGTGTGAAAATGGTGTGGTGTGATATTTAAATACCCAATTCACAATTTTGATATGGCACATGTGCCTCGCAAATAAACCGTACATCCCCGACCCCATGGAGGTTCAGGAAGTGCGCAGTAGTGCCCCCCCTCCACACACACACATAGTTTGAGTTGGTGGGAGGGGCATCTCACCAAGACGTATTGTAACACTGACCAAGAAGAATCACGACCTCGGTCGTATAATATATCTCGTTGTGGGTCAAAGTGATGGACGTCCACGCGGCCCCACAAATGGGCTAGCTTGTCGCCGATAACCACGCGAGGGAGTGCCAAAAGACAACCACTACGTGCATGTGTCACAAACATAGGTATGGAAGTGTTGTGTGGTGTTTGAATACCCAGTGCACAATTTTGATGTGGCACCCTGCATTGGAATCGGAAAGTCCCCACACGGAGCGAGGGTTCACGACATGTAGTATATATGTACGTATTCACCCCAGTTCGAGCCAGTGTGAGGGATTCATGCGTATGCATGCGCTCAAACTTAGGTCTAGAATCTCACCATGATTGACCTACTATACAGTAACACGAACCAAAAGAAGAATCCACCTTGGTAACCTCTCGCGTTGTCGATCAAAGTGATGGATGCAAACACGGGACCATGTATATATAGATTGACATCGATAACCAGGCAAGGGAGAGTGTACGAAGACAACATTGCATGCATGTGTCCCAAACATATGTACGGAGGTGCATGATGCATGCATATGTTTGAATACCCAATGCACAACATTGATGTGGCACATGCATCGAAAATAGCGTAGTCCCCACATAGAGTGAGGTTCATGACGCGTGTTGTGCTCGCCCCTCTCCTACTTCGATCCGATGGGAGGAATTCATGCATACACATGCGCTCAAATTTTATTATGTAATCTCACCTCATGACCTATACGATAAGACGAACCAAAATTTAATCCCCACCTAAGTCAAATTAACCTCTAATGATGTCGGTCAAAGTGATGGACCAAGCGGGCCCACAGATGGAAGCATCTCACTGATTATCGTGTGTGGCACCCCGGCTCAGAGAAACCGGAACGCCCCGTATTTCGGCCCAAAGATCGAGGTGAAGTCTTCTGGAATATGGCACTGCTTAGCACAAAACAAACTAGCTCTCTGTTATAGCACGAATATGAATACAAGGTCTCTGACATTACAATGAATAACATCGGCAAGGCGATGCTACGCCAACCACAATTTCTCTATGCAAGCAGCATAACAACTCGAGGCAGCGGAACAACTACTAGCAGCGGAACAACGAACGACGATGACGGGCTCCAATCCGGAGGGACTCTGGCTGGAACGTTTATCCTAGCTCGCGAACACAAGAACCACACCAAACAAGCAAGCAATCTAGGCACGACCTACAAACTGGCATGACAAGCCAGGTCAGTACCCTGAATGTACTTGCAAGCTCAAAAAAACCAAAAGCAATCAAGACAAACAAGAGCATGTCATTAGCAGGTTAAATCAATCATGAGCATGATACTAACACAACAACATGGCAGGCACCAACTGAACATGATACGACTATAACAAGCATAACATGAGCATATGACATGATGATTCTACTTGCAACAGGTTAACATTATCATGCACCAACTTACTCTGCTCGGGTTACCTCGTAACCAACACACGCATCACTTTACGAACATTGATATCCATGATACCACCGTGATCATCTGGTGATCACATATATCAAACAACTCGGTATCCTCGGTACCACGATGATACTCTCACGATCACAAATATCCAACAACTCGGTTCCTCGATACCACGGTGATCCTCTCACGATCACAACGAACATCTTTCACATCATCAAACCGGGGTTATTATTAGTCTAGTTATTATTATTACCGTTGGCTCATCATGTGACCGACTACGAACTGGGCCCATATCCGCGGGTGCGGCTCTCGATAGATTTAATAAACACTCTGTAGAGGTTAGTACACTATACCCACACCATGGAACCCTTGGCCTCGCACTCCCATACGAGTGGACCAACGATGTTCTGACAAAACCGTTCTATTGCCCATGACACTCTCCCGGCCACTCCAACCAACTCCCCGTCCAGGCTAAGTCCTTCGTGGCCCCGTGTCAACCAATGACACCCAACGGCCACCGGTATGGCAGAACATAAACGGTCCCAAACGGGGACAAGGTACCTCCCAACAACAACAACAACAACAACAACAACAACAACAACAACAACAACAACAACAACAACAACAACAACAACAACAACAACAACAACAACAACAACAACAACAACAACAACAACAACAACAACAACAACAACAACAACAACAACAACAACAACAACAACAACAACAACAACAACAACAACGGGCACACAAGGCTTATGTCCGCCTACCTGATCAGGGCAGTACGCGCCCATAACCTTCCCTCTTTGGAGGCACCAGCGAGAGGCATGTCAATAGACCTAGTTAGGACCCCCCCCCCCCATAAGGCAAGTGTGGTTGCACTAGTCAACTCGATTCGTTGGCACCATGACTCAGCCAACAGTTGTTCAAATTCATTATTATTTGGTTAAAATTGAATGCAATATGATGAGCCATAATAAAATAACATGATGCAACTACAATGCATGAACATGATACCAACATGAGCATGGATGTACGGCAAAATCATCAAGCATATGAACAACAATGGACCATATCCAACTGAGCATGGAATATTGACGAGCATGAATATCGCAAGTATAACACTACTCATAAGCATAGCATAACGATTAGCATAAAAAACAAATACCATGCAAGAATATAACGATAACACTACCAAGCGAGCATGTAACCAACTAGATGCAACGGAACAAGCATGGCAATTGTACTGAATAACAGACTTAGCATGCATCTGAAGAACATCACTACTACCAGCATGCATTACTACTAACAAGCATGACATGTGAAAAATGATACTAGCAAGTAGCACAAGATAACACGATGCATCCTAACATAGCATGAAGGTGGACAAGAATCCACGAGCATAACTGAAACAACGACAGTAGCAGCAAACAAGTAGGCAGATAATGGGTAAACTTTTATTAAATATTCAATTAGAAACCATGGCTACTACATGACTATCATGCAAATGGCTGTTGTGGCTTGCTTGCGGGTGACGGGTGTCGTGGTTCTAAGTCTGACAGTAGAATGGGGGGTAGGTATGGAGAGGCAAGATCCTAGCTATGGAGCAGTTGTGAACACAAAGATGTACGAGTTCAGGCCCTTCTCGGAGGAAGTAACAGCCCTACGTCTCGGTGCCCGGAGGCGGTCGACTGGATTATGTGTGTATGGATTACAGGGGTGCAAACCCTTTACACTAAGGAGGGGGGTGGCTTATATAGTGTCCGCTAGACCCCTCCGGCCCTCAGTAATGCAGGGTTTAAAGTACATTAAGTCTAGGCGTTACTGGTAACGCCTTACATAAAATGTCCTAAATGCCATAAAGACTACTTAATTACAGACCGTTTGGATGCAGAGTGGTTCTTGATCTCCTGGTGGTCGAGTGAGTCTCCATGGTCGAGTCCTTCGGGTCCGTCGAGTGAAGTCCCTCTTGGTCGACTGGAAAGCAGTTTCTTCTGAGGGTGTCCTTGGGTAGGGTACTTAGATTAGGTCTATGACCCTACCCTAGGTACATGACTTCATCATTAGCCCCCGAATGGATCGAGGTTTGAGTGAGGAAGGAGTTGATATTATTTCCGACCTGCTTTTGTGTTCTGGATATGCATCGTCTTGGACCAATAATCTCTTCGTTGATAACAGCAACTTTTCTTCAGTCGCCTTGATCCATTCTTTTCTCTCGTCGAGTGAACTTTTGAACTTAGTAATTTCCGAGCGACGGATCGCAGGAAATCTCTCGTCTGACAGATCGATCTGCTGTTAGCGGATCTTGTGGGATCCGAATTTTGGGAAGCGCGCGAAGCGGGGCGGACCGCGGTGCTCGGATGGGATAGGGCATAGACGCCTCGATTCCTGCGCCGTCTTTTTCTCCACGTATCGCGTACGCACGACTGTTTCAGGATGTGATTGGATTGCCTGGGCCCACTTGTCATCCACTCAGAAGCAGCTCTATAAAATGTGCCCGGCGAGGGTTTTTGAATAGTACTTCTCCAATCCCCCTTTCTGTCCTCTCCACCTCCGCCCGCATCGCCTGCTCTCGCCTCTGCCCAACCACTCCTCGTGCGCTTCGACGGCAACAATGGTGAAGGAGAAGACGGTGGCTCTGGAGCGCGCGAAGAAGGCGACGACAAGGGGGAAGGCGAAAGGGAGAGCGACTAGCTGGGGAGGATCCTCGTCCAGGTCCCGCCTGCCGCAAGGCTAGGTCCAAGGGGATTGGATCCGGTCGACCATCACCGAGAAGGATCTCACAGATATGCCCAACGATGGTTTGATCCCCCACGGAGCAGCGAGGCTCCCGGGGAACGAGTGGCAACCACAGCCGGAAGAGGGTGAGTGTGTTCTTCTGGCTACCCACGTTGACCGTGGGTTCTCTCTGCCTCCGAGTGTTTTCTTCCGTGGTTGAATTTCTTTGCGGCGCAACTCCACCACTTCAATCCGAATTCCATCGCCTACCTTGCTGCCTTCGTGTCCATGTGTGAGAACTTCCTGGGCTGCCAACCGCACTGGGGTCTGTTCAAGCATATATTCACTTGTCGTTCTCAGACCGTGAAAAAGGCGAGTCCAGATGACGATAAGACCAAGGTTATTCAGATGTGTGGAGGTCTGGGGATTCAGATGAGGAACAAGAGCACCTTTCCGGCCATGACCCTCCCTGAGTCCGTCAGAGGATGGCAGTCGACTTGGTTCTCTTCGCTGAGCGAGTCGACACCGGGGTCAGTGGTCTCCTCCGTTCTCTATGGACCGGCGCGAAGCCCTCTTCTCTGAAGGTGCTCCCTGAGGAGAAAGCCCAAGTGAAGATGTTGATGGAGCGCGTAGTCCAGTTAGTTCGGGAAGGAGTGACGGGTATGGACCTTCTGGAGGTCTTCCATAGGCAGCGCATCCAGCCACTTCAGTACCGAGGCCATTGTATGTGGTTGTACTGTGGAACCGAGGATGAAACTCGGGTCCATCCAGAAGCAGTCGACGATGCCACACTGGAGAGGTGGATGGCCGCGGTCACAGGGAACAAAGACAACCCTCGAGGAGCCAGGAGGATTCCACCACTCGACCATTCTAGCATTCCAGACAAGGTATGCCCACTTTATTCCCAATTGTAATCTTGCCATGCTTATTCTGCTTTTGCTGCAAATTGGTCGATTGATCTTTGTCTTGCTGTCTGTCAGGCCCTCACCAAACTATACTCGATGCCCAATGGAGCGCAGATGCCGACTGAAGAGGAGGAAGGAAGTGGGGGCGAAAGCCAGGAGGAGTGGGACTCGGATGCTACTGATGATGATGATGATGATGACTCCAATGGGGAGGAAGAAGAGGAAGAGGAGGAGGAGGAAGTTGCACCGCCTCGCACGGAAAGGCGATCGAAGCTCATCCATGACCCTGCGACTAAACATGGCAAGGGGGTCGCGACGGTCGCGCAGTCGACCAAGCGCCCTCGGACCACTTCTCCGGCACTGACTGGGAAGGCTCCGAAGCAATCTCGAATGGCGCCATCGAAACTGGCGAAGGTCTTGCCGAAGATGAAAGTGTCGATTCCCACCATATCAGGGTAAAAAAATGCTATTTGAGTCTTCTTCCTCTACATGAGTTTATTTTTGCTCGACTCATGAGTTAACCGACTGATTTTTGGGGTTGTAGTGCTGCTACTTCTGATACCTCGACCAGGGCTGACGATCATGAGATGGAAGATGCTGCTACCTCAAAACCTGGTATGACTCTCGTAATTCCGTCTTTTAGTCGATTGGCTCTTGGTCTCTGATTCTGATTCTTTTCTGTAGCTCCATCCAATGTCATTATCACCCTTCCTGACAACAACGACGACGATGAGGAACCGCTGAAGCAAAGGAGGAGCAGGAAAGCGTCTGCTGGCAGGGTGACTCAGGACATGCCAGCACCCGAGACACTGGTCGCGGAGGGAGAGAACACCACTTGGCCCATCATATCTTTCATGGTGCCGTTGATGAGTGCTCACTCCGCATCGTCGAGTGCTGCACAGCCTTCACTCTTCTCGACCCACTACGTCCCAGAGGACCAAGCCAGTGCTGCAAAAGAAGCGATACGCTAGGTGGGAGTCATGATGGAGCAGGTGAAGGCCATCCGGGAGGCTAGCCAGGCAGCCTATGACGCCCGCTCTCGAGTCCGTTAACGTCGGTCGGTCACCACCGTTGCTCGTTAGGATATGATGTCAGAGATTCTTCTTTTCTGAAATTCTTAGTGATTGTCCTACACCCACAAGGTGTGTCGATTGAAATTCGAACTAGTGGGGGCATCGCTGAGTGCACCCAGGTGTGTAGTCCCAAGGCTATGGTGGATCACGCTGGCGATCGACCATAGTCTTTATATTTCAAACTTTTTCCTTCATTCGATTAGGTCGAACGGACTTTGAGACCGGTGGGGGCACGCTGAGTGCACCCACCGGTGTAGTCCCGAGACGTGTGGACTCTTGGCGATCGGCTACGGGCTCACCCCAAGAACACGCCCTTTTTTTGTTGGTCGACTGGTCGACTCTTCCTTGATAGAACTAGTGGGGGCACGCTGAGTGCACCCACTGGGTGTAGTCCCCGAGACTATGGTTGAATGTTTGCATTTGGCTGTAGTCTTAGAAACGTATGGTTTCTCCTTAGTCACTCGGAAGTGAATTGTTTTTGACATCTGTCGATTGATTCTTCGTAGAAATCCTGTGACCTTGCGGCTCGTTACACCGAGCTGGAGAACAAGCATATCCAGCTCGAGCTTGATCTGAAGCTGGTCCAGGAGATTCTGGCGAAGGCGAAGGAAGAAGCTAAAGGTATGTTTGGTGAGGCTTCCGACGACTGCCTTTGCCTCTTATTTGATTCAAATTCTGACCTTGTTGCGACTTTGCAGGAAAAGTGAAGGAGGCCCAGAAGAAGAAAGACCTTGAGTTGGCTGAGCTGCAGAAAACAGCTTTAGAGAAGACCAAACTCGCAGACGAGAAGTTGGCTTCGGTCACCAAGCTTGAAGAACAAAAACACCAATCTGAAAGCTGCTCTTGCTATTGCCAACAAGGAGGTCAGTCGACTAAAAAGCGACAAAGTTGCTCCGAATGACAAGGCCAGTCAGTTGGCGGGGAAGAAGAACGATCTGGAGGCTTATCGGGCGGACTCGCCAAGAAGTTGTTCCTCATGCTCGAAGGTAATCCTTTGCGCAAAACAATTGTTTTTACAGTGATCTTTCCATTCGACCGTTGCCTTGACTTGGTGATTGTGCTTGCAGAATTTTTCCAAAACTTTGAAGAGGAGACTGGTCGACTGGAACCAAACCTGTACCCCATCAACTCTCCGGTGAATGATGAAATCGCCACGAACGTGTTCCGGATCGAGTCCCGTGTTGCTGCTGTCATTGACTATCTTGCAAGGCTGAAGGTCGCCACTTCCCGCATTGACACTACGCTCTGGCCCAGGGAGACGCTCTAGAACGACCTCGAGTCTCTGATGACTCGACTAAACACAGTCCCTGGTCGAGTGCAGGAATGGAAGAAGTCTTCTGCCAGGTGCGGTGCAGATGCCGCTCTGTGTCTGGCCCGAGTCCATTGCAAGGATGCACGAGAAGACAAGCTGGCGGCTCTTTGGGTGGCTAACACCAAGAAGAATGATTTCCGGTCTTTCATGGAGACTTTCATCGCCGCTGCCACTCGGATCGCGGATGGAATCGATCTTGATGAGTTTGTTGCACCTTCCAGCCCTCCACAGGAGCGGTAAAAAACTTATTTGAGCTCGACACTTTAAATTTGCCTCGGTATGCCGAGTGATTTTGTAACCAATAAACCTTAACAGGCTTAGCGCCTGAGCACTTTCGGTTCCGTTAGGCATTTATCCGAACTTGGACTCGACGTTTGAATATGCTTGCCTTTGGTTTGAAATGTCTTTTGCAGGTTAAAAGTGAGATGCTTACTGCAATCGACTTGTTCCCCAATTCACTTAGGCAGGCACTGGGCTGCGGCTAAGCCTCCGAGTGTGAAGCATGCTCTCCACTCGGTAGGATTTTCAAAATTAGGCAAGCACTGGGCTGCAGCTAAGCCCCCGAGTGGGAGGTCTGCTCTCCACTCGGTAGGATTTTTCAAAACTTAGGCGAGCACTGGGCTGCAGCTAAGCCCCCGAGTGGGAGGTCTGCTCTCCACTCGGTAGGATTTTTCAAAACCTAGGCGAGCACTGGGCTATAGCTAAGCCCCCGAGTGGGAGGTCTGCTCTCCACTCGGTAGGATTTTTCAAAACTTAGGCGAGCACAGGGCTGCAGCTAAGCCCCCGATTGGGAGGTCTGCTCTCCACTCGGTAGGATTTTTATAACTTTGTACTTGTGGCGTAGCTCGAAGGAGAGGGTCGCAGTCGACCTGCACCTCGTCCTCCTTGCGACCGCACGTTGTACTTGTGGCGTAGCTCGGAGGAGAGGGTCGCAGTCGACCTGCACCTCATCCTCCTTGCGACCGCACGTTGTACTTGTGGCGTAGCTCGGAGGAGAGGGTCGCAGTCGACCTGCACCTCGTCCCCCTTGCGACCGCACGTTGTACTTGTGGCGTAGCTCGGAGGAGAGGGTCGCAGTCAACCTGCACCTCGTCCTCCTTGCGACTGCACGTTGTACTTGTGGCGTATCTCGGAGGAGAGGGTCGCAGTCGACCTGTACCTCGTCCCCCTCGTGGAGCGCATGTTGAATTTATACTTAGGCGAGTACTTAGACTGCAGCTAAGCTTCCGAGTGGGAGTCTGGCTCACCACTCTGTAGGATTTTATTGAAACTTAGGCGAGTACTTGGACTGCAGCTAAGCCCCAGAGTGGGAGTCTGGCTCACCACTCGGTAGGATTTTGTTGAAACTTAGGCGAAACGGATTCGCAGCTAAGCCCCCGAGTGGGAGGCATGCTCTCCACTCAGTAAGGATTTTTTTTTACAAACTTAGGCGAAACGGATTCGCAGCTAAGCCACCCACTGAGGAGGAAATTTTACTGAACAAATAAAAGTGACAAAAATCATTGGAGAAATTATGACACTATTATCTTGCAAAACATGGACTACAGAAGTACTTTTATTACAACTCATCCGAGTGAAGACTTAAGTGTAAAATGGGCGGAGCAGCTCCGTGTTCCAAGCTCGGGGCTCGTCGATATTGTGCTTGACGTTATAGAGACGGTATGCTCCGTTGTGGAGAACCTTGGTGACGATGAAGGGTCCTTCCCAAGAAGGAGCAAGCTTGTGTTGTTTCTGCTGATCCACTCAGAGAACCAAATCCCCTTCCTGGAAGGCTCGACTCTTCACGTTTCTAGCGTGGAAGCGACGCAAGTCCTGTGGGTAGATGGTCGATCGGATCAGAGCCATCTCTCTTTCTTCCTCTAAAAGGCCGACTGCGTCCTGCCGCGCTTGTTCCACTTCAGCTTCGTTGTAGAGCTCAACTCGAGGAGCATTGTGGAGAAGATCGCTCGGCAAGACTGCTTCAGCTCCATAGACCAAGAAGAATGGAGTTCTTCCGGTCGACCGATTAGGCGTGGTCCGCAGACCCCAAAGCACTGAGGGAAGTTCGTCGACCCATGCTCCAGCTGCATGCTTGAGATCACGCATCAGTCGGGGTTTCAATCCCTTGAGGGTCAAGCCATTGGCTCACTCTGCTTGTCCATTCGACTGTGGATGGGCGACTGAAGCGTAGTCGACTCGTGTGCCTTGAAATGTGCAGAATGCTCTGAATTCCTCCGAACCGAAGTTTGATCCATTGTCAGTGATGATGTTGCACGGGACTCCATATCTGAATATCAGTTCCCTGATGAAGCTGACGGCAGTACCGGCGTCAAGGTTCTTGATGGGTTTAGCCTCAATCCACTTGGTGAACTTGTCGATTGCCACCAAGACATCGTGAAACCGCTTGACCTGTCCTCAAGGGGCCCACCATATCCAATCCCCATACTACGAAGGGCCAGACGAGTGGTATAGTCTTCAGAGCTGACGCAGGCTTGTGTGACATGTTGGAGTAAAACTGACATCCTTCGCACTTATCCACTATCTCATTTGCCATCTCATTCGCCCTTGGCCAGTAAAATCCGGCTAGGTATGCTTTGGCCACGATGGTCCGAGAGGACGCAAGATGGCCACAGGTCCCCGAGTGGATATCATCAAGAATTATTTGACCTTCTTCTAGCGTTATGCACTTCTGACCGACTCCCGTCGCGCTCTCTCTGTATAGCTGCCCCTTGATCACAGTAAAGGCTTTGGATCAGCGGACGATCTGTCGAGCCTCTTCTTCGTCCTCTGGGAGCTCTTTTCTTAGGATATACGCGATATATGGAACTGTCCACTCGAGAGTGATCACTAAAACCTCCATGACCAAGTCGACCACCGCTGGAACTTCAACTTCAGTCGGATTTGTGGCACTCTTGGGCTGCGGAGCTTCTTCAGTAAAAGGATCTTCTTTGACTGATGGAGTATGAATATGTTCCAGGAACACACCACTGGGAATGGCTTCTCTTTTGGAACCTATCTTCGCCAAATCATCAGCCGCTTGATTTTTCAGTCGGGGTATATGATGGAGCTCTAACCCCTCAAACTTCTTTTCCAGCTTCCTCATTTGCATTGCAATATCCAATCATATGGTGGGCTTCTAACGTCCCATTCCTTCATCACTTGGTTGACCACCAAATCTGAATCGCCATAAACCATAAGGCGACGGACGCCGAGTGAGATGGCCATGCGCAACCCATACAAAAGGGCCTCGTATTCTGCCTCATTGTTGGAGGAATCAAAGTGAATCTGGAGCACATATCTGAGCTTATCTCCTCTGGGGGAAACCAGGACAACCCCAGCACCAGAACCATTCAACATCTTAGAACCATCAAAGAACATGGTCCAATGCTTCGAGTGAACTTCAGTCGGCTGCTGTTGTTCAATCCACTCAGCAAGGAAATCTGCTATCGCTTGGGAGTTAATGGATTTCTTTGCCTCAAACTTGATATCAAGGGGAAGGAGTTCAATCGCCCATTTCGCCACTCGACCAGTTGCATCTCTGTTGTGCAGAATCTCTGAAAGTGGAGCGTCGCTGATGACTATAATGGAATGATCAGAGAAATAATGAGCAACCTTCTTCGTGGTCATGTAGATTCCATACACAAGCTTCTGACAATGAGGGTATCTTTGCTTGGATGGAGTCGAAACTTCAGAGAGATAATACACTGGGCGTTGAACTTTGAAGGCTTTCCCTTCTTCTTCCCGCTCGACCATAAGTACTGTACTGACGACTTGTCCTGTGGCTGCAATATAAAGCAACAGAGGCTCTTTGCTGATTGGAGCAGCAAGCACCGGCTGGGTGGAGAGCGAGCTTTTAGCTCGACAAACGCTGCATCGACTTCGAGTCCACTCGAACTTGTCTACCTTCTTCATCGATCGGTAAAGAGGCAATGCCTTTTCACCGAGTCGTGAGATGAATCGACTTAATCGGCCAAGCATCCAAGAAGCTCGACATCGTGCACCCGCGCGGGCGTTTCATTCGAGTATAGTGCCGATTTTTTACGGGTTAGCGTCGATTCCTCGTTCGAAACGAAAACCGAGTAACTTGCCACCAGAACTCGAATGTGCACTTTGATGGATTGAGTTTGATATCATACCTCCCGAGGTTGGCAAATGTTTGGCGAGGTCGGTCAGGTCGGAACCTTTTCGCGACTTGACCACGATATCATCCATATACGCTTCCACATTCCGACTGATTTGAGTGAGCAAACACTTCTGAATCATTCGCATAAACGTGGCTCCGGCATTCTTGAGGCTGAATGGCATGGTGATATAGCAGAAGCACCCGAATGGAGTGATGAAAGCTGTTTTTATCTCATCGGGTCCGTACAGACGGATCTGATGGTACCCGGAATAGGCGTCTAGAAAAGACAATCTCTCGCATCCCGCGGTCGAGTCAACAATTTGATCAATGCGAGGGAGAGGAAAATGATCTTTCGGGCAGGCCCGATTGATGTGCTTGAAATCAATGCACATTCAGAGTGAGTTGTCCTTCTTAGAAACCATGACGACATTGGCGAGCCACTCGGAGTGGTATATCTCTCGGATAAATCCTACCGCCAGTAGTCGAGCCACTTCCTCACCAATTGCTTTTCTCTTCTAGACGGCAGACCGCCGAAGATGTTCTTTGACTGGTTTTGCTGCTGAGTCGACTCTAAGGCGATGCTCAGCCAGGCCCCTGGGAACACCCGGCATGTTGGCTGGCTTCCATGCAAAGATGTCCCAGTTCTCACGGAGGAACTGGATGAGCGCTTCTTCCTATTTCGGGTCGAGTGTTGTGGAGATATTGGTCGGAGCTGCATTGGGGTCGGTCGGGTGAATGTGGACGGGCTTCGTCTCACCGGACGACTGAAATGGTGACTCTGTGGCAGGTTTCTTCGCTCGCAGCAAATCACTTGGATCTGCATTTTGCTTATATCCTTCTAGCTCGACCGCTGTCACCTGGGAATTGGCAATCTTTGAGCCTTTCTGGAAACACTCTTCTGCTTTTTTCCGATCACCAGTGATAGTGATCACGCCTTTGGGGCCGGGCATCTTCAGTTTGAGGTACACGTAACATGGTCGAGCCATGAACCGTGCGTAAGCTGGTCTCCCCAAAATAGCGTGGTAAGCGCTCTGAAAATCCACGACCTCAAACATCAGCTTCTCTTTGCGAAAATGCTTCGAATCACCGAACACCACGTCCAGAGCTATTTGGCCGAGTGACTCGGCTTTCTTTCCTGGTATAACTCCATGAAAACTCATGTTACTGGTGCTCAGTCGGGACATCGGAATGTCGATTCCTTTCAGCGTGTCCGCATACAATAAGTTCAGTCTACTACCACCGTCCATTAGCACCTTCATGGTTAATAACCTTCAGTCGGTTCTGGCTTTCCACATCCGCAAAAATTATCAGAGTGGAGTTAACATGAGGATATCCTCCCTCACTGTCCTCCTTGTCTTCAGCTTTGTCCGACTCCTTTTCCTTGTCCTTGGGTTGTTTACCTTGGAACTGCTGGATCAGGAGTTGACACTGGCGAGTGGTATGCTTCGGGTAGATGATATTACCCTCTTCGTCTTTCTTCGTGTGGATGTGACACGGCATATCCATCACGTCATTTCCTTCCTTATCCTTCACCTTCTTGGGGTTCCAGGATCCTCTGGGTTTTCCCTTGAACTTGCCCTGAGTCACGGCCAGAGCCTCCCCAGGAGCCGCTGGTTCGGCCTTCCGCTTCTGCTTCCGACTGGAGTTTCCCTTCTCCGACGGACTCGGCTTGTACTTGCCGCTGCGGAGTCGGTCCTCCTCTTCACCATTGGCGTACTTGGTGGCAATTTCCATCATCCGACTCAGGGTCATATCTCCGGTCCACCCAAACTTCAAACTTAACTCTTTGTTCTTGACACCATCCTTGAAGGCGCAGACTGCCTGATAATCAGACACGTTCTCCACAGTATGATGCAAAGTAATCCACCTCTAAATGTACTCTCTTAAGGTTTCATTCAACTTCTGCACGCAGACTTGCAGCCCTGTCAACCCAGCTGGTCACTTACAGGTCCCCTCAAAAGTCCTGATGAACACTCGGGAAAGATCTTCCGAAGTGTAAATACTGCTTGGAGTCAACTGATTCAACCACGCCCTGGCCGAACCTTCCAACATGAGTGGTAAGTGCTTCATAGCCACCTCGTCATTCCCGCCGCCGATCTGTACAGCCACTCGGTAGTCCTCAAGCCAAGTTTCAGGCTTAGACTCACCGGTGAACTTGCTTACTCCAATCGCCAACCTGAAGTTGGGGGGAATGACCTCGGCTCTGATAGCCCTGCTGAAACATTCCGGACCAGAAACATGAACTCGGCTGCTAGTGGGCGCGTCTCTGTCATGGCCACCCCGATGAGCCCTGTTCCGATCGACCAAGCCTTGCACGATGATGGACCGCGCGTCGAAGCCTGGTTCCCGAGGGTCGACCGGAGCTCTTCGCCCCACACTGAGTTGACGCCTGTCATCTTGCTGCCGAGGAGCGTAAGACCCGCCTCTCGGAGGAGGAGTGGGCACTCGACGCCTATCCTCACGATCGTATCGGTCACCATATTGGTCCCGTCGATTCTTGCGCTCTTCACGCCGCGGAGGCGATCTGGGGCTGTGAGCCGACTGAACCGTATTCGCAGCGACGGATCGACTGTGAATTCTATTGCATGACTGTGACACGGCTGAATTATGATCTCCTGCTGCCCGGAGCAAAACACTGATCTGCATCAAGCCTCTGCCAGCCTCCGACTGAGAGGGCTGAATTGACTCTGCTATACGGGTTGCAGCTGCTAAATTCTGAATCGGGGTTCGATATACCTGAGTCGGCAGGAAGAGTTGACGTCGACTGGAGTTGGGTACTCGTTGCCACGCGCGCTCGTCGAGTGCTCGCTGGAGGTTCTCCAGACGAGCGCGTTCAACCAAGTTGGCCAAACGTGCCTCCTCCAAGGCGCGAGCCTCGGGGGTTTCTCCTGCGATGGGAGTATGCAGGGCATCCATGTTCCTGCGGCGAAGTTCTTCCCTTTGCAGGGAATTAAGTGGCTCGGGTTGGTACTCCTCATGGACTTGAGCGGGGTCGCCTCCGCCATCTACCCCGTCACTGTGGGGATAGCCGGGAGGACTACAAGGTCCGTCAACCATCAAGACTTTCACCGCTGGATCACTGCTATCGCACTCGGATGCAGTCTCTACGGAGCCAGTCGACAGATCGAACAGGCCGTAGAGGGATTCGTCGGGCTCGATTGCCGCGACTTGGGTGGTGGCCGTCTGGCGAGCCACCGCGTGCCTCACCCACCGCTGAAGCCTCGACCGACCAGAGTGCTTGCGCAGGCGGGAGACAGGGAGGGATGACGACAGAGGAGTCGACCGATATGGAGTCGACGGTTGCCGCAGCAGAACACCGCGGAGACATGCGCGAAAGTGCGTCGCACCGCGGACGGGGAGCGCGTCGATGTCGAGTGGAGCCTCCTGAAGCTAAGCGGAATCGTCGGCGATGAAGGTGAGAGCACCGAGACGGATCTCGCGGCCCTCGACCAAAACTCCACCAGCAACCATGATGAAAGTGATCGGAAGAACTGCAACTTCTCCAAAAATCGCTAAGACACCTGCCCCACGGTGGGCGCCAACTGTCGTGGTTCTAAGTCTGACAGTAGAATGGGGGGTAGGTATGGAGAGGCAAGATCCTAGCTATGGAGAAGTTGTGAACACAAGGATGTACGAGTTCAGGCCCTTCTCGGAGGAAGTAACAGCCCTACGTCTCGGTGCCCAGAGGCGGTCGACTGGATTATGTGTGTATGGATTACAGGGGTGCGAACCCTTTACACTAAGGAGGGGGTGGCTTATATAGTGTCCGCCAGACCCCTCCGGCCCTCAGTAATGCAGGGTTTAAAGTACATTAGGTCTAGGCGTTACTGGTAATGCCTTACATAAAGTGTCCTAAATGCCATAAAGACTACTTAATTATACACTGTTTGGATGCAGAGTGGTTCTTGATCTCCTGGTGGTCGAGTGAGTCTCCATGGTCGAGTCCTTTGGGTCCGTCGAGTGAAGTCCCTCTTGGTCGACTGGAAAGCAGTTTCTTCTGAGGGTGTCCTTGGGTAGGGTACTTAGATCAGGTCTATGACCCTACCCTAGGTACATGACTTCATCAATGGGGACTCCGGGAAGAAGTGCGGTGAAGCCGTGGAACGAAACGCCAGATAGTTCTCTCTCGGAGGGGGCTGATTATAGGCAAGGGCAAAATGGTCATTTTCACTATGGGACCACCTAGTGAATGTTACCAACAGAAAGATATCGAAGAGACGAAGAAGTGAGTGTTGGTTTTAGCTCGATCGGAGTTACGGTTGCGGAGTTATGAGGTGATGAAGATCAGGGACTTTTCTATAAAAAGAGTATTCACAACCAGGTCCCTAGAGGATAAGACAGAAACATATTTTAGGAAATATGCTTTCAGTGTTAGAAAACATACTTTTAGGCGAAAGAGGAAGGAAATACGCTTTCTAAGGAAGGAAACATATTCTAGGAAATTACCTTTAGGAAGAGGAAAGCGTACTTTGGACAATGTGTTTCCACTTACATGACGTTGTGGGGGCGATTGGGTGTCTTCTTCCTCCTCCCGCTCCTGTTCACACATGGACAAAGGAGGGGCGCAGGGGAAGGCAACAAGGGGGCTGGCCAGCTCTGGCTGTCTCCAACCTGGCCGAGGGCACCAGCGGGTGCGCGGCGGCCTGGCGCGTCCGTTCCAGGCCAGAGGGAGGCGCGGGGAGGAGTGGAGGATGCGGGGGTGGAGGGGCAACGAGGAGGCAGAGGCGGGCGGGGCGGTGGCGGTTGGCAATGATGTGGGCTGTCCCTAGCGAGGGTGAGGGGTGGGGGCTGTTGGGTAACATAGTAATTTCAAAAATTTCCCTACACACACGCAAGATCATGGTGATGTATAGCAACGAGAGGGGAGAGTGTCGACCACGTACCCTCATAAACCGTAAGCGGAAGCGTTATGAAAACGCGGTTAATGTAGTCGTACGTCTTCACGATCGACCGATCCTAGTACAGAACATACGGCACCTCCGCGATCTGCACACTTTCAGGTCGGTGACGTCCCACGAACTCACGATCCAGTAGAGCTTCGGCGGAGAGTTCCATCAGCACGACGGCGTGATGACGGTGTTGATGTAGCTTGTAGCGACCAGACCTCAAATAGTTTGATCTCTGTGCATCAGTGTCATCCCTGGATCGGTAATGCTAACACGCACAGTACTTGAAGGATTTATAACAGAGTAGCAATCACACACTTATTACATCGAATGTCTCAAAAGAGACCTTATTACAATAAATATGACTTAAGGCCATCTAATAACGATAACAGCGGAAGACTTGGAAGATAAGCGAGTCCATCAACTCCAATGGCATCACTGAGTATAGAATCATGACCTAAGGCACCTTACTCATCGTCTGAAAAGTCTGCAACATGAACGTTGCAGCCCGAAACCGGGTCAGCACATGGAATATGCTGGCAATCTAACACATAGAGAGTAATGAACAGAATAATGTTATCACTACATGCATATATGGCTGGTGGAAAGCTCTATGGTTAAAGTTTTGCATAAAGCCATTTTTCCCTACAACAAAGGAATAAATTTTATTTAACTATCATGGTGGTTGTTAAACATTGAGAAGGTTCCTCCAACTCAATCCCAATTAAGCATCATCATTAACCCAACAAAATTAAATTAAGTAACAACATGAGATTCACATGATAATCCAAGTACTAGATACTCAAAACGTCCATAACCGGGGACACGGCTCACCATGATTAGTTTATACACTCTGCAGAGGTTTGTGCACTTTTCCCCGCAAGACTCGATCTCCTCCGCTTGATTTCTCGCACTACATGGTGTTTGAGAAATGGATGACCGAGACACAGTCTTTCAGAAGCATTAACTCTTTACTCTGGGTAGATAGTACCAACCTACATCCCCTACATCTGCTAGTCTACCACTAAAAGAGGTCACACAACATACTCAACTATGCTAGAGCCCATAGTAGCTTGCGGCTGCACACAGAAGTTTCTAGCATGAATAACCTCATGATCCCTTTGAGCCTGGATGGCGGTCCATAGGAGAATCACACGGTACCCCGGGATTTCCAAAAATACAGGCAACACTGGGTTCCCCAGGTGCCTCAGTCCACCCAGATGTAAATTTAAGTTGCCACCTTAAGTAAACCATTAATTAATAATCTCACATCTGTCATGGATACACTCACCCAATCCACGTCTACTAGCATAGCATAGCGATATAAGCAAACGTAGAAGTAACTCCCAAAGGTTTGATAATAAACAGGACAATAGGTACTACCTCATCTACTTCCCAATACCCTCATATTAATCAGATCCTAATCATGCAATTGTTTGAGGTTTGATCTAATGCAATAAAACTGAGTAGTAAAGGGGTGTGATCAAAGTGTTACTTGCCTTGCTGATGATCCGTGAAACCTAGAGATTCGAAGTAGCAAGAGGCGCACTCCGGGTACTCTATCGCAAAAAAACAAGCATACAATAAGTACTCATCTAATGCACAGGTAAAACTCAAATAAGAGATCTAACCAGAAAGTTCAACTTAAGAACGCCGGTTTGCAAAAAGAATCAAATCAAACGAAGCAACGAAAATCAGACGGCGAAAGAAACAAGCTTCGTTTACTAATCTGGACCTAAGTCAAATTTTACAGTAGCAAAAACTTGTTTGAGTTGGTTAAACGGAAATAGGGTTTCGAGACGAAACTCTAGGCGCTTGAATCGCCTGATTCCGATAAACGAGCGAAAAGTTGTACTAGAACGAAAATCGGATCAGAAATCGCGATCAGAAATAATCTCGGAAAATCCAAGAAAAAAAACGGACGAACAGGCTAATGAATGAACGTTCACTGTCTGCGGCTAAAATACAAAAACCGTTCATTAAAACGAACGAACCAACGGGCATTTGCTAAATAACTAAACCGAAAAAAAACCGACCTATAAAAAAAATCAACCACGGTTTTTAAAAGAGCCGGGCGGTTTTCTGAAGAAAACCTACGGCAGATCCGGTGGCTACCTTCGGCGGCGGCGGGCTCCAGCGAGGTCGGCGGCGGTCGGTGGCGAGTGATACGTCTCCAACGTATCTATAATTTATGAAGCATTCATGCTATTATCCTATCTGTTTTGAATGATTACGGGCTTTATTATACACTTTTATATTATTTTTGGGACTAACCTATTAACCGGAGGCCCAAATTTATATTGTCTTTTTTTATTGCTGTTTCATATTTCAAGAAAAGGAATATCAAACGGAGTCCAAACGGAATGAATCCTTCGGCAGCGTGATTTTTTGGAAGAATATGATCTTAGAGACTTGGAGTTCACGTCAGAAGATCCTCGAGGAGACTAGGAGATAGGAGCCCCCCCCTGTCTCGTGGGCCCTCGAGAAACCCCCCCCCAACCGACTTCTTTCGCCTATATAGTCCCACGTACCATAAAAACATCCACGGATAAGATAGATCGGGAGTTCCGCCGCCGCAAGCCTCTATAGCCACCAAAACCCTCTCGGGAGCCTGTTCCGGCACACTGCCGGAGGGGGGACCCATCACCGTGGCCATCTTCATCATCCCGGCGCTCTCCATGACGAGGAGGGGGTAGTTCACCCTCGGGGCTGAGGGTATGTACCAGTAGCTATGTGTTTGATCTCTCTCTCTCTCTCTCTCTCTCTCTCGTGTTCTCTCCATGGCACGATCTTGATGTATCGCGAGCTTTGCTATTATAGTGGATCTTATGATGTTTCTCCCCCCTCTACTCCCTTCTGATGAATTGAGTTTCTGATGTAGGGTGGAACCCGAATTCGTCGATCTTTCACGTTTGGAGGGGATCCTACGGAGGGAACACGAAGAACACGCGGAAGAACGAGAGGAAATCACGGGGAAGAACGAGAGAGACACTCAAACGACAAGAGATCGATCACACAAGGTCTAGATCATCGAAGCACGAGTGATACATGGTCCAAAATCAACAAAGGAAAGATACAAAGGTAGCCGTTCTTCTCCCGGAGGAGGTCTTGAATCCACGAGGGGATCTTCCCTAGGTAGGGGTCTTGAATCCGAATGGATCTTCTCCTAGACGGAGGTCCTGATCTCCGAGGAGAAGTACCGGTGGATGAGCAAAGGCTCTCACACACAAATATGAGCTAATCCAATGCTAAGTCCCAAAGTGAGGAGAGGGGGTCCTATATATGGAGTCTGGGGCGAAGGGGTACACGGGCTAAGCCCAACACGCTGCTGTGTGCGCTGGCGGATGATCCGGACGAGGGTCCGGATGATCCGGTCGGTCCGGATGATCCGGTGGAGTCCCGGATGAGCCGAGGGTCGGCTGGTGGCGGCGACGGGCGGATGTCCGCTGGGGTCCGGACGTCCGGCGGGTCCGGATGATACGGGCTGGGTCCGGATGATCCGGCTTCAGCGAGGTTCTGTTGCCTTGGTGGAGTTAGCGGATCGTCCGGACCGGGTCCGGATCATCCGGCTCTGTCCGGATCGTCCGGCCTCTGTCCGGATCGTCCGCCTCCCTGGTACTTGTTGCTTTCTCCTCTCCGTCTTCACGTATGTCTTCCGCTTCCGATTCTCCTTGCTTCCCAGCTTCTTCATGGTCGACTCCATGGTGCCTGAGTATGCATAGAGTTTCCGTTTGAGGTAGTAACCATGTCTCATGTGAATCGAAGGAGAGTTGTGAGAGGAGTGATGTCACCTCGGTTTCAAGAGCTCTTGCACGTGCTCGAGTCATTGGTCCTTGTGGTGTTGTAGGTGTTGATGTAGAGTCCATGGGGATGATGGAAGGATGCTCCGCATCATATCCCCTCCCTTCGAAAGGATCCGACCTCGGATCTAGTTCTTCATCACCATGGAAAGGCGAGAGGTCTTTGATGTGGAAGGTGTCGCTCATGTTGTACTTGTCGCTTGGTAGGTCGAGCTTGTAGGCGTTGTTGTTGTAGCGTGCTAACACCTTGAAGGGTCCATCGGCTCGAGGTAGAAGTTTGGACTTGTGTTCGTTGGGGAAGCGTTCCTTGCGAAGGTGTAGCCACACGAGATCGCCTATGTTGAAGATCATGGGTTGCTTGTTGATGTTGAGCTTGGTCGCTAGTCGTTGCTTGGCGCTCGATTGTATTTCTTGTATCTTCATGCATCTTCTTGATGTAGCTTGCACGGGCACTTGCGTCGAGGTTGGTGCGCTCTTGTAGAGGTAGAGGTAGGATGTCCAATGGGGACAATGGGTTGAAGCCGTGAAGCGACCTCGAAGGGGACTTGCCGGTCGTCGAATGTCTTGCGCGGTTGTAGGCGTACTCGGCGATGGGTAGACACGCCTCCCACTCCTTGATGTTTTTCTTGATCAACACGCGAAGTAGAGTGGAGAGCATCCAGTTTGTCACCTCCGTTTGGCCGTCGGTTTGAGGATGGTATGCGGATGAGAACATGAGCTTGATGCCGAGCTTGGCACAAAGAGTCTTCCAAAAGTAACTCTAGAACTTGACGTCGCGGTCGGAGACGATTGACTTTGGTACTCCATGAAGGCGCAAGATTTCCCTACAAAAGAGATTTGCAATATGTGAAGCATCGTCTACCTTGTTGCAAGGAATAAAGTGTGCCATCTTAGAAAATCGATCTACAACCACAAATACGGAATCCTTTCCATTTTGAGTTCTAGGCAAACCAAGTACAAAGTCCATGCTAATGTCTTCCCAAGGTTGATATGGAATTGGAAGAGGCATGTAAAGACCATGCGATTGAGCTTTTGACTTAGCTTTGCGGCATGTAGAGCATCGGGTGGTGAAGCGTGAAATGTCTCGAAACATCTTTGGCCAAAAGTAGTTCTTGGAGAGCATGGCGAAAGTCTTGTCGCGTCCAAAGTGTCCCATGAGTCCACCTCCATGAGCCTCTTGCAAGAGTAACAAACGAAGAGAAGATTCGGGTATGCAAAGTTTGTTAGCTCTCATAAGATAACCATCCTTGAGGTAATATTGTTCCCAAGATGTATGCGTCAAACATTTAGCATAATGAGGTGCAAAAGATGGATCACTAGCATACAACCCTTTTATGTGCTCAAAGCCATTAACATTCAACTCAAGTTGGGTGACCAGCGTGCATATGCGTGAAAGTGCATCGGCAACTACATTTTCCTTGCCCTTAATGTACTTGATCACATATGGAAAAGATTCAATAAATTCACTCCATTTGGCATGACGCTTGTTCAATTTGGTTTGACCTTTTAAGTACTTAAGCGTTTCATGATCGGTATGGATGACAAACTCATGAGGTCTAAGATAATGTTCCCAAACATGGAGCACACGCACTAAAGCATACAATTCTTTGTCATACACGGGATAGTTAAGTTGAGCACCGGAGAGTTTTTCACTAAAATAAGCAATGACTCGTTTTTCTTGCATTAAAACTCCGCCAATTCCGGTACCACTTGCATCACAATGGACCTCAAAGGTTTTGTCAAAATTGGGCAAAGCAAGAATCGGAGCATGAGTAAGTAAAGACTTAAGTTCATCAAAAGCGTTTGATTGCAAAGGTCCCCAAACAAAAGGAGTATTCTTCTTACTCAAAGCATGCAAAGGAGCTGCAATAGTGCTAAAGTTTTTCACAAAGCGGCGATAAAAACCTGCGAGACCAAGGAAACTTCGCACTTGTTGTAAATTGGTGGGTTGGGGCCAAGTTTTAATTGCTTTGATCTTAGTTTCATCAACATGGACACCCTTGGAGGAGACAACGAAACCCAAGAAAACCACTTTGTCAACTCCAAAAGTGCATTTCTTCAAGTTGGCATAAAGACTTTCTTTTCGAAGTGTTTGCAAAACAAGCTTAACATGTTCAAGATGCTCTTTCATGGTTTTGCTAAACACAAGAATGTCATCGAAGTAAACCACAACAAAGATTCCAATGTATGGACGAAGTACATGATGCATGAGATGCACAAAAGTTCCGGGAGCTTCCGATAAACCCATAGGCATAACCAACCATTCATATAAGCCAAATTTTGTTTTGAAAGCAGTTTTCCATTCATCACCCTCATGAATGCGGATTTGATAATAGCCACTTTTAAGATCAATTTTTGAGAAAAAGTTGGCTCCACTAAGTTCGTCAAGCATATCATCTAAGCGAGGAATGAGATGCCTATAGCGCACGGTGATAGCATTTATAGGTCTACAATCGGAGCACAAGCGGAAACTTCCATCGGGTTTAGGCACAAGTATAACGGGCACGGCGCAAGGGCTTAAGCTTTCACGTACATGACCGTTGTCGAGTAGTTGTTGTACTTGCCGTTGAATCTCCTTGGTTTCTTCGGGATTGACACGGTAGGGAGCTTTGTTTGGAAGTGGCGCTCGGGGATGAGGTCGATTCGATGCTCAATGCCTCGAAGAGGAGGTAGGCCCAGAGGTAGCTCATCGGGGAAAACATCTTGAAATTCCTATAAAAGAGATTGAAACACCAAAGGTAGCTCATGAGTGGTGTTAGTGTTTGGTTCTCCATCCTTGCATACTAGGACAAAGTGCATCACACTCGATGGGTTCTCACACACTTCTCTCATCTCATGTTTGGTGGCGAATAGTATGAGGTTTTTCTCTCTAGGCGAAGAGTCGCTCAAATTTGGCTTGTGGCTCTCACTCGCTTTGTGGTGGCTCACTTTCTCACTCTTCTCTCTTTGGTTGGTGGCTTGTTTGTCGGCAATCACTTGACTAGGAAACATGGGTCGTAGGACATATTCTTTGCCTTTCATCTTGAAGCTATAGTGGTTTGTACGCCCATTGTGGTAGACACCACGGTCGAATTGCCATGGCCGACCAAGGAGGAGGTGCAAAACGGTCATTGGGACCACATCACACTCCAAAGTGTCTTCATATGCACCTATTTTGAATGATACTTGGACCGTATGCTCAACTCGTATAGTGCCGGAGTCACTTAGCCATTGAACCTTGTATGGTTGCGGATGCTTCTTCTTGACCAATTGGAGCTTGGAGCATAGTTCTTCGCTTGCCAAGTTGTGGCAACTACCTCCATCGATGATGACTTTGACGGATCTCCCATTGATGCCGGCCTTTGTGTGGAAGATGTGGCATCGTTGGTCTTCTTCTTTGTGATGTTGAAGTGTCAAGACTTTGGATACAACAAGAGCGGGGCTTGTATCTTCATCACAAAAGACTTGATCATCTTCATCCTCGTTGATGCGCCGGTGCATGGCCACTTGCTCAATAGCGTCCATTTCATCTTCACTCATTGAGTCGTAAGTGCCATCGTCGTTGAGTATCATGGTACGCTTGTTGGTGCATTCATATGACTTGTGGCCTCGGCCGCCGCAAGTAAAACACTTGAAGGAGCTTGTCTTGACGGTCTCATCGGTTGGAGTAGATGATGAAGCACGCGGCTTGGAGTTGCTTGTAGTAGAAGGAGGACGACTTGAACTTGTAGAAGTTTTCTTGTAACTTGACTTGTCCTCGTTGCTTGGAAAAGGCTTGGTTGATGTCGAAGTTGGAGTAGTTGTTGAAGCTTGGTTGTTGGAGAGGCCGTATGTCTTGGATGAGTACTTGGCGTGCCAAGTCATCTTGCACTTGTCGTTCCGCCTTTGTAGCTTGGTGCACGAGTTCAATGAGGTTGGAGTAGGGTTGGAAGTCGGCAATCTTCTTGATGGGATGGTTGAGTCCGTTCAAGAATCGTGCCATTGTTTGCTCATCATCCTCCGTGACATTGGCTCGAATCATGGCAATCTCCATTTCCTTGCAGTATTCTTCAACACTCTTTGTTCCTTGCTTGAGGAGTTGGAGCTTCTTGAAGAGATCACGGTTGTAGTAGGTGGGCACAAAGCGTGCTTTCATGACATCCTTCATTTGAGCCCAAGTGGTGATTGGAGGTTCACCTCTTGCTTGTCGGCGCTCAAGGACTTGTTCCCACCATATGAGCACATAGTCTTGGAACTCAAGTGATGCCATAGCGATCTTCTTCTCTTCCTCATAGTTGTGCAAACGAAAGATTTTGTCGACCTTCAATGCCCATGAGAGGTACTCTTCGGGATCATTGGTTCCATTGAACTTGGGCATTGTGAACTTGAGCTTGCCATAGCGGTGTTCTTCATTGTTTTGAGGTCGATGTTGATGATGATGTTCTTGACGTGGAGGGTGATCATCATCATGTTGCTATTGGCGAGGAGGAAGTCCATGATCAACTTGTTCTTGTTGACCTTGAGGTTGAGGTTGAGCTTGAGGAGCTTGTGGAGGAGCTTGTTGAGCTTGTCGTTGCGCACGTGGATGGTAGTTCCTCTCTTGTATTTCTTCTCGAAGGGCTGCCTCTTGATTGCGCCTTTCGCGATTGCGGTTGGCGAGAGCTCGACTTGATGCTTGAAGTGCGCGTTCCGCCTCAAGAGCTTGTGCTTCTCGTTGTTGTTGTTGAAGACGTTGAGCCTCGGCGTCTTGTTGCTCTTGGTGTAGGCGCACTCGTTCTTGTTCTTGTTGGTGGCGAAGACGTTGTCGTTCTTGAGCTTGAGCAAATGCCATTTGGCTCGATTGAGGACGAGGAACTTCTTCATCAACTTGCTCTTGGATATTCTTGTCGTGTAGCGGGTTGCGAGATGCATGACGATCTTGACGCGCGGCTCGTCGAAGAATGTTCGATGACGGTGTACTTGTGTCGGAGAAGGAGTCGTCGGAGTGGCGACTTGAGTGGCTCCGTCTTGAGTGTGAAGAGGTAGAAGTACGCCGGTTCACCAACAAGGCGCGGATCTCGTCCATTCTTGCGTCATTCTCTTTCTTGTGCGCGTCGAGTTTGTTGTCGAAGTAATCTCGTACGCGTTTCTCGGAGGCGCAAGTCGGTGGAGAGGTTGTCGATCGTTAAGCTCAATGCTTGTTGCTCTTGATGGAGAGCTCGTTCTTGCCAAAGAGGTGGCTCTTGGTGATGTATGATGACATGCCGTCGTCTTGCTCGATGAAGAGTGGATTTGTAGAAGAACTTGGCCTATCCATCATTTCAAGTAAATTGTGAGTGGTAGAAGGAGAAGGATGAATACCAATGTACCTTTGACCGAAGTTGAAGATGAATCAAGTTCACTCAAATGCGGACAATGAAATAGCACTATTGGTACCGATCCTTGTCGATTCTCACACCTACACAAGTAAAAGCTTTTGGTGGAGCTTGGTTAGGATGGTGGCACAAAATTGATTGCAATCGTTAGCTTGACTCAAAAATGTTGAAGAAGACTCGCAAATTCGCATATGCAACAAGTAGACCAAGCAAGTAGTGGTACACGGAAACACACACGCAAATAGATAAATGGGATTGTGCAAACCAAAAGTGAGCCAAAATGTGGAATCCACGAAAATGCTCTTGTTGCACAATACTAGAGAGACGCTAGCACGATTGCACAATAGGCGGATACGGAGCTTGTGCACAACCTACTAGGCAAAAATGCAACGATCTCTATCCCAAGTATGCTATATGTATGGTATATCGGTGCAATGATCCAAGATGATCTTATGTGACAATCTTAATGTTGTATGATGCTATGCTTGTTGCTTATAAGCTCTTTGCTTATCTTTCCTCTTTGCTTAAAAGCTTGAGTGACTCTTTCTCTTTTGAGCTCTTTTCTTATGCAAACTTGACGAACTAAGATAGCAATTGTGTATGCGATGACAACTTTGTGACACACAAGTTGATTTTGAGATATGCACCTCGATTGTATGTATGATATGGTGTATGCAACTAATGTGCACAAGTCACGTTGCCAGCAATACTCAACGGCTAGTCTCAATGGGTAAGCAACGCAAAAGACGGTATATGATGGTTATCAATGCAATTGCAAGGTATGACAAAGATGTCGTCGATGTTACCGTCCGTAGCGAAGATGAGTAGCCGACCAAAATGAGCGTTTGTTGTTGATGTCACACCGCGCCTAAATAGCCGAAACACAAGAGGACACGGAAATCTCACTCAAATTGTCGAACTCAAAATCGAATGGTAGTACGGAGGTTGAGTCTTGGGGTTTGGCAAGTGGGAATGGTGGTGGATGGGGTGGGGAGGGTGTATATGTGTGTGGATGGTGGTGGTGGTAGATGGGGGTTACACACCGAATCCACGGATCAAAAACAACAAAACATCATCAAAACTAACAAATCACAAAAAAAATCGGGGGTATTTTTGTGGGGATTTTAGGTTTTTAGGACGAAAACAACAAAATCAAGCTAGAAATCACGGGGTAGGGGCTCCAAAAACGTGATCAACCTGGCTCTGATACCATATGATGTAGGGTGGAACCCTAATTCGTCGATCTTTCACGTTTGGAGGGGATCCTACGGAGGGAACACGAAGAACGCGCGGAAGAACGAGAGGAAATCACGGGGAAGAACGAGAGAGACACTCAAACGACAAGAGATCGATCACACAAGGTCTAGATCATCGAAGCACGAGTGATACATGGTCCAAAATCAACAAAGGAAAGATACAAAGGTAGCCGTTCTTCTCCCGGAGGAGGTCTTGAATCCACGAGGATCTTCCCTAGGTAGGGGTCTTGAATCGAATGGATCTTCTCCTAGACGGAGGTCCTGATCTCCGAGGAGAAGTACCGGTGGATGAGCAAAGGCTCTCACACACAAATATGAGCTAATCCAATGCTAAGTCCCAAAGTGAGGAGAGGGGGTCCTATATATAGAGTCTGGGGCGAAGGGGTACACGGCTCAGCCTAACACGCTGCTAAGTATTGGCGGATGATCCGGACGAGGGTCCGGATGATCCGGTTCGGTCCGGATGATCCGGTGGAGTCCCGGATGAGCCGGAGGGTCGGCTGGTGGCGGCGACGGGCGGATGTCCGGCTGGGGTCCGGACGTCCGGCGGGTCCGATGATCCGGGCTGGTCCGGATGATCCGGCTTCAGCTGGAGGTTCTGTTGCCTTGGTGGAGTTAGCGGATCGTCCGGACCGGGTCCGGATCATCCGGCTCTGTCCGGATCGTCCGGCCTCTGTCCGGATCGTCCGGCCTCCCTGGTACTTGTTGCTTTCTCCTCTCCGTCTTCACGTATGTCTTCCGCTTCCGATTCTCCTTGCTTCCCAGCTTCTTCATGGTCGACTCCTTGGTGCCTGAGTATGCATAGAGTTTCCGTTTGAGGTAGTACCCATGTCTCATGTGAATCGAAGGAGAGTTGTGAGAGGAGTGATGTCACCTCGGTTTCAAGAGCTCTTGCACGTGCTCGAGTCATCGGTCCTTGTGGTGTTGTAGGTGTTGATGTAGAGTCCATGGGGATGATGGAAGGATGCTCCGCATCAGTTTCCCTCTTGAAGTCATCTTATCGGATTGAGTCCTTGATTTGAGAACACTTGATGTATGTCTTGCCGTGTTTATCTGTGGTGACAATGGGACATCACGTGCCACTTGATGTATGTTTTGGTGACCAACTTGCAGGTTCCGCCCATGAACCTATGCATAGGGGTTGGCACACGTTTTCTTGACTCTCCGGTAGAAACTTTGGGGCACTCTTTGAAGTACTTTGTGTTGGTTGGATGAATCTGAGATTGTGTGATGCATATCGTATAATCATGCCCACGGATACTTGATGTGATGCCCGGATAATTAAGCTACAGTAATTCTGTGCTAATGGTGACACGTCACTTCGATTACTATTACTAATCTCGCGTTAATCCGAAACCGATCCAACTTCAAAATTGAATTAAAGGCAAATAACAAAAGTTTTCAAAAACTAAAACTAAAATGTTTGGGTTGTGTCAAATAAATCATAAGTAGTAATGGTGGAGAAACCACATTTTTATAAAATATTTAAATGCTCTAAATTAACTAAAACAGCAACTAGAACAATTAATTAAATACCTTTTCAAGTTATAAGGTTACAAACTATTTTTAATTAAATGCCTAGCTAGTATTGTCAGTGTTATAATTGGTAATACTACATTAGGTGTTGTTTTTATAATGAACAAAACTAAAATGAGTAGTAAAAAAATGGCAAAACTATTAACAGGAAAAATAAACAAAAGATAAAAAAAGGAAAACAAAGGGCCAAAAACCCCTGGCCCAATTGAGCCTCGACCCAGCAGGCCAGCCCAACTGCGAAAAGGCCCAGCTGCCCCCCCCCCCCCCACTCCCCTTATCCCCCTCAAACCCTAACCCAACCGAGCCCCACTTCCGCCACGACACCCACTCCCCCTCGTTCCTCTCACACCCCCCCCCCCGATCTGGATCGGGGGCGCTTGCCCCCGACGACCGCGTCACCGCCGCCGCCGCGCTGACCCCTCCGTCGCCGGCGCCCTCCTCCTCAAAGCCTCTGCCGCGCGTGGATCTGGTCTGGGCAGTCGATGCCCCACGCCTCCCGTCGCCTCCCCGACCCTGTTGCTGGACAGGCTCCGTCTTCCTCGACGGCCTGCCTCCACTCCGATGTCGTCGTCCCCGTCGCCCTCATCGCGCCCCGCTGCCTCGTTCCCTGCCACTCAATGTGAGCCTCCCCCTCGATCTCCTTGTTTCCCCCTTTTCCGTTTCTTCATCGCCGGAGTTCGCCGGACAGCCGCAACGAGAGCTCGCTAGGCGCTCGTGCTCACCACCACCAGTCACGCACACGCACGCTCGCGCCAGGGCGCGCCCCCTGGCCGTGGCCTTCACACGCACGTCTCGCCGTGCCCGTCATCCCCGACCACCGCTGCACGCCATCGCCGTGGCCGTTGTAGCCCACCCTCGCTTGGAGCGATGCCGATGTTGCACGCGCGCTGCTCCTCCGGTTCGAACGACCCGCGTCCTTCGCCCCGAGCCCAGCACCGTTCCCCGAATCCTTCCCATCACTGCGACCCCGTGCCTTTCTGGCATGTCAGGTTCGCCAGGTCAGCTGTCGCCGGGTTCGCTAGCTCGCCAATGTCAGAACCATTGCACACCCGCCCGCTAAGCCCCTTGTGCCTATGGCAAACTGGGCCCATGCCCAAAACGAAAATAAAAAAAGAATAATAATAATATAATTAATTAATTAAGATAATTAATTAATTTAATTAATCCTGTTAATTAACCCAATTATCCCTGATTAGTTAAACTAATTAACTAATTAATTATGTTTAGTTAAACTGTGACTATGGCAAATGGGACCCACACGTCAGTTTGACTCAATCAACGCCATGTTGACTGCTGACGTCATGATGATGTCAGCATACACTATTCTGGATAATGTTGATTTAAAATAATTAAATAAATTCTAAAAATGTTTAAAACTTTAGAAAATCATTTAAAATAATCCGTAACTCGGATGGAAATACTTTGTACATGAAAGTTGCTCAGAATGACGAGACGAATCCAGATATCGCAGCCGCTAAATCGCCACGCGTCCCTAGCATAGTGAACCTGCAACATTTCACCTCCGGTTCATTTGTCCAAAAACGCGAAACACCGGGGATACTTTCCCGGATGTTTCCCCCCTTCGTCGGTATCACATGTCCCTGCGTTAGGGCATACCTAGCACCGTGTATTGCCTCATTATGTTTTGTGATGCTTTGTTTGCTCCGTATTTACTATTTCTTCCCC